>JAJHUT010000093.1:317500-397874 GCA_020916435.1 Oxytropis ochrocephala
GACGACGACGACGACGAGGATGATGACGAAGATGATGGTGGTCGGCGTAGTTGGCGTCGCTGTCGACGTTATGAATGGCATAGGAAATGTTGCGACTTGCAGTCGGCTGCTGATTGTCGATGTCGCGCCAAATGTGAGCCAAAACTTAACCGACACTTTCGACTGCCGCACGCAGTGTAGAAATCCTCTGCTATCCAAGGCTGAGCTGGCGCGCGCAGGAGAACTGCGACCATTGTGTGCCAGAAGTATCTGCCACTTGCCGGTTCGGCGCCAATAAATGGCGCTCATAGTTGTGGTTGTTGGTGTGTTTGCACCACCACCACAACAACAGCAGCAACAACCACAACGGCACAACGGCACAACAAAGCAGGCTATGTGACAGTATCAGAGAGATACATCTAACTTGTTTGTGTTCTTCCAAGAATCTGGCCAGTTTTATCAGCTTTATCATTATGTTGTGTTTAGCCGGCCCAAAGTCGCGCTGATCGTAGGCGGCGCGTCTTAAATGTTGCTGTGGTGGTGATGGTAGTGGTTGTTGTGATTAATTAATAATAATACAATGATTGTGGTGATAATGCGACGTTACTCGCCAAGCGACGGGCCACGACCGCCAACAAATCTGATTGATCTTTGAAAAAAAAACTGACGCTTAACGTGTTGATAGGCGAAACGAGATGGCGATCAAGTGTGTCTTTGGTTTGGGTGTTCACATGGAGAAAGAGAGAGAGAGGAATACAATGGAGATGTTGGCGGCGATTATTTGGCCGCCGCTTGTCTTGTCCTGTTTGTGCCAGCAACTTGTTGTTTGTCTAAGCATCTGTGAGCCAAACGCCAAGTTGCTGTTGATGTAAATCATACAACCACAACACCAACACCAACAGCAGCAAGCACAACAACAATACGAAAACAAAACAACCAACACCATTTGCATCACTGGCGACAGATTTTTGCCCATAATGGGAATTAATTGATAGAAACATCCAGTCGAGTGGTAGGGCCAACAAAGGGCGCCCATTGTGCTGGAATGTATGTGCCTCTAATTAGCGTGTTTATAGTGCGAGCGAGTTGACTAGTCGATTGTGGCGGTCGTCGTCGTCGTCGTCGTTGTTGTTGTTGTTGTTGTTGTCAGCCCTGCAAGGTGGTAGCTCGTGAAATCGGCCGAGGAGATCTTATAAGCGGCTTGCCAATCGATCGATTGATCACTAGATTATTCAATTCTCAGGAGTCTTCTTAATCAAGCAAAGGAATCAGTGGCGTCGGGCACGTTCCAAAGTTAATAGCTCTCGAAAGGAATGCCCTACGACGACGGGCGCCAATCAACATGTGTGCATCTAATCATTCACATGCGTAATTCAGACACAGTACCAGCACCACCAACAACAACAACAACAGGCGACATCCTGCAATTTGCTTTTGTTGTTGTCTTCAAATCTGCGCCATTGGGAACCTCACGCGTTTCTCATGTGAGACGGCTCCGGCCAGATGGGTGCAGATCTCTTTGTTTCTGAGCATAAAAGCGGCAAAGAAGATAAAACCACAAGAAGCCTCTCTGGCTGATGAATATCCAGCAGCGCCGCGCGACGAAACCCCACTTGGCCTCTAATTGGCCGCTGGCACGCAAAAGTCGGCCCCAGAATCAATTACATTTATGAGATCATCTTCTTGCGCCGGCTAATGGAAAACTAATGGCGTAACTCACTCAATGGCCGGCCAAGCGGCCGGCCGCCGCCAGACGACGGGGAACATAACGACCACTGACGGCCGCAAATGGCTGGCGGTGATTGCGGCGACTTGAGTGGTTTGCTGGCGGCGCGTGCCAATCCAGTCAGCTGTGGTGGTGGTGGTTGTGGTTGTCGTCCACGCCGTTCGCGCCACAATGGCGGGCTGTCCCGTTCGCTGACCACACTAAAGGCCACTCATTTCTTCAGCATCTTGTTTGTTCGTTTGTTTGTTTGATCTCGATTGCCGGCTGAACGATCATCGTCGGGCGGGCGTAGATTTATCAGCACTTGGCGCCAGCGACAGGAGCTGGCGAGCCTCTGTCGGCAACCACCGACCGACATGCAGAGATACGTGGCGGCAAGACGACCAACTGGTGACAGATCAAATCGATCCTCGGACTGATGAGCAGTGGTGGTCGACGACGACGACGACGACGACAACCACGCAACCACTAAATTATGTGATGTAAGAGAGGCGCAATCACCAAACGAACCGCCGGACAAACAAACGTTGCGATTTTGGGTGGCGCCCGCGACACATTGATAGGCAACACAAACACAAGAAAGTCCGCGCGGAGGCTGGTCGGCCCAACATTTCGCCTGTGTTTTGGCTGACTTGTGCGTGTGAATCAATTCAACGGGCGACTATGTGTGTAGTCTTCGTCAAATCTGCTCTTCTTGAATGACATGAACTGTAACTAACAAGACCGACAAACATAGAGAGAGCATCTCGCGCTTTGCCTTGCTCGTCTCGATTGTGGTGTACGTCGTCGTCGTCATCATCATCATCGTCGCCGTCGTCGTCATTGCTGCTGCTGTGGTGGTGGTTGTCCTCAGCGAGATCAGCCACTGGCAGCAACCTCTTCTTTGATTGTCGTCGTCGTCAGCCGTTCGGTTTGGTTCAGTTCGCGCCAGCAGCTCAAACATACAAGTTAGTTAGATGGAAACAGAGAGATAATAATCAAAAGCCGTGCAAGTCGACTGGCCACAAACGCCAACACACACAAACACCGAGAGGATGAGCCGGAATAGTCGCCCCCATCGCCGCTTCGGTGGTTAGAGTCCAACTTACGAGTCAACTAGAACTCGCTAATGGCCAGCTAATGGTCGGCGTCGACAGCGGCCACGTCCACCAACAAGGAAGATGTCAACTAGCGCGATGTGTCTAACCAAACTCATACTGTCATCCTGTCTGTCCGTCCGCCTGTCTGTCTGTCTGTCTGTAGGCCTTATCTGATACCACACAACAGGCTAAATTCACTTAACAAACAACTGTAATCCTTCGTGTCCACGCGCCGAAAATCAAATGGGAAGATGGTCGGCGAGTGCTGCTGTTATCGTTGTCGCTGTAGTTGTTGTAGTTGTTGTTGTTGTTGTTGTGCGACAATGGCGCCATGAGTTGTCGCATCAGACTAGGCCAGTCCGTTAGCTGGAACTCTCTGGCCATGCAAATGCGCCTAACTAATTATGTCTGGCGGTGGTTGTCGGGTAGGCGAGCAAACAGACTGACTTGCACGTCCATGGCGGTGCTGGTAGCGGTGGTATTCAACAACAACCAATGATGTCATCTACATGTACATGAAATTCTATTCAATTAGTGGACTGGAACGGGCAATGTTATGGTGTCGTGAGGGCGTCGCTTACCTGGGCGACGACCAATCGGAATGAAATTATGTGATGATGATTATGCAAAAATGATGATCGATTGGCCGGGCGGCTAAAACGTACATTGTCACCGATCGCCACAAGGCTCGTCTACGTCTATGTTGCCAGATGTAGGTTTCTCGTCCATCTGATGAGGTGTTTTGCATGCCACTGGAGTCGATCGGTGTGGCCTATAATATGATAGAACAAACCCCGTCGAAGGGCAAATCTTTGTGACGTTGATCAGTTGGGGTGATTGGCGAATTGTGCACTTTTAATGGGCTCATTCATTGGATGGGATGGGATGAGATGAGATGATGCCGACCCTCGAGAGCGCAACTGGCCGAGATTGCCTTCGAGCGACGCGCATTGATTTGTGTGTGTGTGTGCAAGATGAGGATGCGCAATTGTTGTTGACAGAAGGATTCTACTGCGCAAGTGAATTAAAATGGGCAAATCAAAGCGCACGCGGCCTGCGCACTGAAAGAGCATTTTCGCTTGTTGAGTATTGTTGCTTGCTGGAGTTGTTATCGACAACATGACACATACAGAGACCACCAGCAGAATGTCCGATGGGCTGTGGTTTGTCGTTGGTGTTATTTGATTCCCAAAATCAAGTCACGTAAATTGTTGGTGTGTTAGGCGAAACACGTTACAGTAAACATCCAGTCCCGCGAGCCGATGTTGTTGGCCATTGATTGACAGTTTACAACTACTGGCGTCTGTTGGCGGCTGTCGGCCACCACCACCAGCAATCCAGACGAGGACCACCGAAATGCACTCAAAGTGGTGGTTGACACGCGTTGATTGGCTTCGATTTGGGCGCACCCAAGTCAATCAAGTCTTGTGCTATGTGGCGCCAATCAAATTTGGCCTCCGACGAGCCATTTGAAGGAGAGTCGAGAGAGATAGACAGACCGAATTGACCACACCAAAGCGGCCATTCCTGAAACACACAAATGATTTGTATTCGAGTCACAAACACGCCACCAATAAAGTGGTTGTCTCTAACGGGAGCCACCGGTGGCAATGGCTTTGATTTGACTCGATTTGATTGGGAGGAAGTTCAACGAACCAGCCAGTTCATTGTTGTTGTTGTTGTTGTTATAAATAAGGAGGCCACAATCATTTGTTTAATGTGCGTGTTAAATAGTTTCATTTGCTGTCGTCGTCGTCGCTGTCACAGTCTTATCTTGCTAATGAATTGGGAGCAAAAGATGATACGGAAATCACGAGGACATTTCGTCTGTTTTGGCGTCTTTGAAAGGCCCCAATTCAACACACCACCACCACCACCATCGGATGAAGGTGATGTTTACGGGCCGCCAGGAAGCGGAAAGAACTGTCATGACAGCAGTTTGCCAGATCTCTCGAGTTTATTACCGAAAGGAGAAGCTCTTCTGGCAAATTCACGCAGCATCATTGGAGCCGTCTGGCGCCCACAACATTCATGACAGCCCTCTTTGCAAGTAGCCGAAAGGACGCGACGTGGTCGTTGAAAGTCTAATTAATCCGCGGAAAAGTGTGACAAATGGCTGTCGTCGTGGTCGTTGTCGTTGTCGGCACTCACCTGAGAGATTCCGCCAGGCAAATGTTGAAACTTAATTTGTGTCGCCTTCGAGCAGAGCCTGAAATCTAAGTGTGTGGTTTATGATGGGACCGCAAGACAAGTTGGCGCCAGCGGATGAGCCCAATGAATGCGCAAATATCTGTGAAATGGAGGCTAATTTCACGCGGCTCCAAATCAAAGCGGCCGGGCGACATTGTGTTTCTGTTGCTTTGGGATTTGCATCTGAACTCTGGACAACATTACAGACATGACTCCTGGCCCGGCTGGAATCTGTCCTCGGCCGCCCTGGCCGATCGCGCGCAGGTAGATGTAGGAATGCGAGCGGGCGGGCGGGCGGTCGGATGACCAGTGGAGAAAACTGGGCTGCTGGCCATTGGAATGGGCGGCGGACACAACAAAAAGGCAACTTAAAAGATCGATTCTCTACCGCAAATGAGAGTACGAGAGGAACGGCCAGTCTGGAAAGGTAAATAAGAGCGAGAAAGTGCGTTTGATTGTTCGGTCGCCCCCACAAAATTGCCATTGTCGGCCGAGGTTTGGGCTATCGAGAATGAGAGCGAAGAAGATATTCACCTTAAGGCCAGGCAAAGGCAACGAGGAGGACGACAACAACAAGAAATCAAAGGAATTCAAAGGTACAGCCAGAGGATTGATGATCATCTGGGTTTGTGTTGTTTGTCAACACAACACAACACAAATTCATTTCACTTACAACGGACAACCAACAACCAACAACCAACAACAGCAACAGTATTTGATCTAAATAACATGCCAACAACAATACCTGGCGATGAATAGACGAATGTAGATCACAACTCAACACTAGTTGTTGTTGTTGCTGTCTTCGTCTATTGTTTGTGTGCATAGTTTTGAGAGCGTTTAAGCATGAAATTAGTGGAATCAATGACAAATTGGTGGCCTAAATAGTCTGAGGAAGCCGTACAGAAGCGCGAGCGCGTCCCCTTCTCGAGCCGCCTCCACCTCTCAGGTTCACCTTAGTCAGGTGATAACCAGTTGTCATTGGGGTGCTGGTGCAGTGTCGCCACATTCTTGGCCTCGCACCAGAAGGAAGTCTAGCCTGGTTCGGTCTGGTCCGCCAATTGAATTCAATGGCCGGCTGGGAATTCAATTCGGCGCCTGGGCCTAATCTGAAATGAGTGGCGGCGGCGGTGGCGATGGCGGCAAATTGATTGATATTGACATCCACTGGCGACATTCAGTCTGGCCCATCCGCGAGTGGAATTTGGTCGCATTGTAGGCAGTCGGCCCCATGTCGACTTAACCAGTTTTTTCTTCTCGTGTTAGGTGGTGTTTTTGGCCTCCGTCCGTCGCCAGTTAATCTGCTGGAACTGCAGCTGAATAAACCCATAATGGGAGCTCGCTTGAGTTGAGTGCGAATGCAAACAAACAAACATTCAAACAGTTGGTTGAGATCACTCGAAAACTAGTTACTTGTAGTGTGGTGGTGGTGGCTGACTTCTTCTATACTACTGTTGAAGATCAAACGAGAGAAAAGTGGGCTTCTTCGAAAGAGAAGACAACCCAAACAAACCCGAGGTTGGATGGTCAACACACAGGGATCATCTGGAACCCTTGCCTGAGAGGTGATGAATCAATTTATCAATTGATAAGACCCAGCGAGGACATTCAAATGGCGGTTTTAAAAGGAGAAATCAAACATCGACAGCGGTGGCGGCGTCTTCGATGTTTGTTAGTTTATTAGATGCAGCAGAAGAGTTCTCAGCATCTCGACGGTGTTGAATTGCTACTTAAGCTTTCTTGTGATGATCCCTCGCAAACTCACCTCCACGACGAGCAGGATTTGTTTGACCAATCATGGCCGCCAGGTATCGAGTGAAGAGAGAGACTGGCCGCACCGAACTGATTTGTCAAATTAGGATGACAAATTGCATGTAAATGAGCGGCCACGAAAACTTTCAGTGGATGACCAACGAAATGGCCCAGGAATGTTGTCTGACCAATTGAATTCAATCACTGGCGCCGCCGTCGCCGCCGCCGCTGCTCTTCTCTCGGCTGGTGTATTAAATAATCTTTCTCGGGCCTTACCTGATGAGGAATCAATGATTTTCTATATGCACTTTGGCGGAGAAGAGAATTTTCAATTGAATTATTCGTCGCTCGACGGCGAGGAATTCACTTGGATTGACTTGATTCGCGCCATGTTTGGAGGTGATCGACGACGATGATCAGCATCGGGTGATAATCAGCGCCGGCCACCAACCAGTGACCTGATCGATGTCCTCAACCCTCGGCCAGGGCCTCGAAAGTCCGCTCCTCCTGTTCGTCTCATCTTGTAGATTACAACAACAACAACAACATGTTGTTCGTATGTTGTTACAAAACATGCTGTCCATTCTGTCTGGGCCGCTCGACACCTTAAGAAGTGGCTGGAACATCACTCAACATGAGGCGAGCTTTTGGTTTAAATCTTTCTGTCTTTGTCTGGCGGCTGGTTCGCAATTGATGATTTAACATCCCAACCATAAGCCTCGTGTGGATTCTCGTCACGTACGTGCGCAGTCTGTTACGTCAACACAGCATCTTGTTCGGGTCAGTTTAGTTTGGGTTGGTTTGGTTGTTTTGTTCAATTCTGTTCTGTTCTCACCACAGATTTCAGCATTGAATGTGGCCAACACGAGAAACCTTTCTCGCTTGATTTGTGTCAAGTTTCTCCTTATTGTAGACTCAACACTCTCTGCCTCTCACTTCGGCCTCGATTGGCTGATTCAATTAGCGCCATTTACCACACACTACTTTTGCCGGCCACAATGACCACAACCACCGCATGATTGATTATGGTGATGACGCAAACTCGTTGCGCCTGTTTCAGGTCAACACCAACGAGCAGGCCAGTCGCCTCGGCTCATCTGGAACATTCGCAACAAATTTAGCTGCATATGACAAGTCAATTGTACGATGCACCACACAGTCCATTATGAATGGGAGGGCCGTCGTTACGTAACCTCCTGTATGTTGTTGAGTGCCGCTGTTGATGCTCCTCCTCTTTCTCGGGCATTATGTGCAGTTATTGGCTTCTGCTAGTGCCGCTAGTGCCGCTAGTGTCGTGATGGTCGCGATTAGAGCGGCGAGAGAGAAGAGAAGTCACGTTAATGTTGTTGTCGTCGTCGTGTGAATCAGAGCTGCCATTTGCAGCTCTGGGCGGGGCGGCGGCGGCGGCGGCGTGATTTGATTTGATTTGATTTAGTGGCGACTGGCCCAAAGTCGGTGTCTCCATGCAGTGACAACAAAAATACCTCCGCGCAAGCCACATAAGGCCGCAAATTGGGTGCGCATTTGTTTGCGGTTACCTACACATAACGACTGTAAACAAAGTCGAGAAAAAACAAATTTGGTTAGAGCAACGGACGGCTGATTGTAGGAGAGATGGAACAAACAAATAACAGCACCACCAGACGGCCAAGTGGCTGCTCCTCGTCCTCAACAGATGCACCCAACGCAACTCAAGTCGAGTCGAGTAGCAACTTGGACAGAGCGTAAACGGAGCCACACAAAACGCCCTTCCTGAATGGGCCAATAGAGGGCGACAGAGAGAAAGGGAGGCCAACTAGGAGATATTGTACGTTACTTCCGGCGATGGCTATCCAGTCAACATTGTGGTGTGGGCGCCCCAGCACAAAGTTGGCGGCGTAAAAGTGTTTAGATTACACAGCCAGTGGAAGTGAGCGGCCACACAACAACAACAACAACGACAACAATAACAAAGGGAGAGAAGATGAATGATTAAGTGACACTATCACCATGCGTTTGTTATATAATCTAGAGAGGAGGAGTTACACTGAAGGGACATGTGTGTGAGTTTGTGGCCATTTACGTTCATGGAAGCGAAAAATTTCACTTATTTCTTTTATTGTCTACTTTCCAACCAAACCTCGGCCACAATGAGAATTCCCATCAAATATCATGACGACAATGATGATGTTCACGACCACCACTAGCACGACGATGATAATAATCGCGGCCGACTGAGAGGCCAGGCACGTGGACGGGCAAAAATGATGTTTGTTTTGTTCATACAGAGGCCCCCCTCCTCCTCCTCCTCCACGTCCAACACAGATCTGTCCCATGTCTTTTGTGTGATATGTAACTACTACAACAGACGACAAGAGTAAAGAGGTTATCTCTAACAAACAATATTGCGCCACCAGACATCATTAGCATCTGCTTGTGACGATGATTTTCGGGGCTCAACCGAGAACCAACAGCAACCACACGAACAAATGTGTTGTTTGTGGCTTGGCCCACCACCACCACCCAAGAAGGGCCCCTCAGTTGATATTGAATTTCCAGCCAGCCTAAATAAGTTTAAACGACTCTCTCGGCACGAGCATGAATACGTGATGCCTATAGGGCATATGAGATCTCTTCAGTCTGGCGCGAGTTACATGAGACGTCGTATGAGGCGATATCTTTGTATCTAGTCCGGAGGTTTTGCTGTGGCGGTCTTATATTGGCCTCGAGCTAAATCTCTCAGATTCCTCAAGTTTCTTGGAATGATTTAAAATGATTTACTCAAAGGCACGGACATGGACATCATAAATCATTGGATCAACCTGAGATACCAATAGAGTTTTCAATCACCGAGCAGGTTAACATTGCCCGCGAGCGGATGTGAGAGGATTATGATGGGATGGAATTGACGTCCACTCGGACAAGACCAGATAATAAGGATCCACACTTAGATGATCCCAGATGATGTTGAGAGCCCATTTGAGGGGTACAATCTGTAAACAACCCTATGGATTGAATGACTGAATGAATGAATGTTTACAACTCGCGCAAAATCATTTAATGCATAATAGTGCAGTACAGCCTTTATTCAATTATTTAATTTAAATGATTGGAATCCAGCCTGTGGACCTCAGCACTGGTAGGATTGGTTGCTCTTCCTTGCGCTGGTCCTCCTCTGGCTGTCTGAATGTCCTATACACAAGCACAAAGTCCGGTGTAGGATGATTTTCCACCCGACATACCAAGTTTGCTGCAAGTTAAGTGTGTTCTAATAACGTAGGTGAGAGATACAAAGAAATAGATAGATAGTTTTGTTTCATAGTAATTAATGATCCATTCATCTAACCTGTAAGCTTGTAGTGAGATGCTGGTGCAATTTTCAGTGTAAGAATTTCAAAATATACAATGGTAGACAGCTAACCAGTGTTAACAATGTTACCTTCAAAGGAAATCCTTGGTTTGTATGAATTGTGCATCAAATGATTGTGGGAATAATATCAATGTAAACAAATAGAATGATAAACTAATCACTTCGGCCACAACCATCATCCAGTGCCAGGATCTCACATTGAGTGCCAACATGAGTAACTCAGTAATTATAAGTGTTGTATAGGTGATTGCAACTACGTGAATGAACTCGTCATTGAACAATAACATAGCTCCGTACATAATGACCGCTCCTTGATATATGCTAATAAGAACCCATATGAAGAAGGTCTTCATGGATAATGAGCGACCTTTCATTAGCTTGTGTACAGTTCTGGATAAATCATGACTAGTTTTGGAGACACGTCCTTGTCGAGTACTATTGAGAAGACAGGAAACATTGTGTAGACTGTTGTGTAGCCTATCATGAGGAATCCAGGTACAGTGACACCGAGGCAAAGTTGAATACTGAAGAGAATATCGCTTGCATTGTTGATATAATCAAGCCACGATGGATGATAAATTGACTAAGTGTTGCCGAACGTTTGTAACTGTAACGTCCATGGAGTAGGATCAATCTATAGATATGACTAAATTGAGTTATTGAGAAGTCCGCCGCCAGCGAGGCTTGTTGTCCCTCTTTGCCTGATATGCCCACGCCAACATCGGCCGTTTGTATCATTGAAACATCATTACCTCCATCGCCTATGGCCAACGTCCTCTTGCCGGATCTGTTCTGTATCAGCTTGACCACTTCGGCCTTCTGGGTTGGCGAACATCTACAACAAACGACAGCAGAACATTGACAGGCCAATTCCATGAACTCTGTGGGATAATATTTTAAACATATCTCCAAGTCTTCTCCTGCTATTATAAGTGGACAATCACTCTTTCGATGGAAATTGTTCAATTCTAAATGAGCATCAACACGATTTCTAACCGAACGAAATTGATAAATCTCTTGCATCTTCTTAACTAGTTGTGATGATTTGGCAGCATTAATAGCCGTCTCCATTTTATCGCCAGTCAACATCCATATCCTGATGCCCGCGTCCTGTAGACCCTTCAGGGTGGTCGGCACTCCGTCCTGGAGACGATCCTCGACACCCGTCAGACACAATAACTCCATATCTTTTTCGAGCGTGGCCAGCACCTCGTTCATGCGTTGTTGTCTATTGGTCATATTTAATTTTGCTTGAGTGTAGCGCATCTCGAAGTCCGTATATTGCTCATGGGTCAATATCTTGCGAGCCACAACAAGTGTCCTGAGGCCAGATCTCGCCATGTTATCACATTGTTCCTGAAGCCAATCGCTATATTGGATCACCTGGGACACAACAACATCAGCGCCCTTCAATAGGAAAAGGATCTCATTTGTTTGCGCGTCCCGAATGATGATGATGCCCATCCGTTTTGTTTCAGACGAGAAAGGAAACATTTGAAGTATATCATATTTCATAATATGGCCATGTGGATTACGTAACTTAATTTGACTAATATCACGATCGACAAGGGCAAGACCTACGCGTTCTGTCCATTGTACAAGAGCCACTTCGTCTGGACTGGAGGCTTGATATGTCACGCTTCGTGGTTGCATTGGTATAGATACATTTGAGTCGGTTATTAGGTCGCCGCCATTCTGGGAATTACTAATATTATCAAACTCGTTCTCATAAGATGGTGTAACATTGTGACAAAGGGCCAGAGCCAATACGCCCGATTGTAATCTATATACAGTATCGCGATCGATCTCATACGAATCGACACGTAGATGTCTTGGCTGGAATCGGCGCTCCATAAAACTGCCCACACTAGCCGTGCTTCCATCTCGTTTGTGGCCACCACTAGGACCGGCCATCTGAGAATTGGATGGTTGCGCGAAGGCTGTTTGCAATATGGCAGCTACTTCGTTGAAATACTCCGGTGTGTAGGACACCTTTCCGAAATGTATCTTCCTAAAAACCATTTCATTTCTGGTCAATGTGCCTGTCTTATCTGTTAATAAATACGCTATCCTACCTAAGTCTTCATGGATGGTTGTTGTTCTAACTACACGCCCGGTAGATCTTTATCTTTTTGTATCATATAGGAATAAACAACTCGGCTCATCTCCAGGTTAACCCTGAGACTAATTGGAATAATATATGAAAATAATAGTACAAACCTGAACCAATATCTATACCAGGCACCATGAAAGTCTTGCAAAAAGACCATTGCGAATGCTAAAACAACTACTGCCGCAAACAATAATTTGGTTATGTAATTCAACTCTAAATCTATTGAACTGACCTTACTACGAGCCTCAAGATTGTTCATAACACTTCTTGTTTCTGATCCCGTATAAATCACAACACCCACTGCTTGACCAGATGCGATGACAGTATTCGCCCACAATGTGTTCTCTATCGATAATGGCAGCTCTGAATTATCTTTGTAGGTCATAAATTTGCCCCTGAAACTGTGTATGTCTCTACCAGGCGCTTCAGCTGATATTGTGGCATCAATATTGAAGAAATCATCATTTGATTCAACCTGCTGGGTGGTCGATATTGCTAATCTTAATTTCCAATCCGTTTCTCCATCTAATTGATCTGTTCTCACAAAACAAGAGCCATTCTTCTCTGTTGTCTTGAGTAGAATCATATCAGCTGGAACACGTTGATCCTTTTCAACCATAATTAGATCGGACACTTTTATCTTCGAACTAGGAATCACTAAGGGTCCATTTGGTGTTAATTTTTGGTACAATTGTGAATTGACAGCCTTGTCACGTTTAAATCTAAGAAAATCATCAACTGCCTCGCGTACTAGTGATACTAGAAGTACAAATCCTAATGGGGCCTTAATATGTGTAAAATAACCAATTAATAATTCTGGTATAAATTGTGAACACGCCATCAATAGGGTGTACAAATTTAGGAAAAATTTAAATTGATTAAATAATACAATTGGTAAGAATGAGATAATATTGTATTTTTGATTTCTTATAATATTAAGAGGGTATTTGGTGTCATAGCTAGTACACAAATCACAATCACGGCCGATATGAATAATACGGCCAAGTGATTGTGGCGTCTTCGTGAAAAAGCCATCCCATTATTCTGGATTGTATATTTGGGCCTTGCTCTATGATAACAACAACGGTTGGCCATTCACAAAGGTGCAATTTCCGATAAAAGATATATTTGTTTCTCGTCTTGGATATAAATAATATGTGGTGCTATTGGTAGTAATAGTAGTAGTAGTAGCGATATAAAATGATTGTATTGATGATAGATCCTAGATGTTAGATAAACAATTACACTGGTAGTCCTATGATTGCTACAAGGCTAGCACTATGGAAACAATAGAGCATAATGGTGATGATGTTTGATGATAATAATGTTAAGTATGGTTCGTCGATGGTGACGGTTGTGACGATGATGATGATAGTAGTAGTAATGAAATTGGTATGTAATGTAAATTTATTATAATCTGTGATCTGTGAATGTTGATGTTAATGAGAATATCATTCGTATGGCTTTTTCCTTCACTTTGTTTTGTTCTCCCAAGCCATTCTCCATTTCTCTCGCGCAAGTTTCTCGCGTTCTATCGTCGTCGTCGTTGTCGTCCTGTTTCGTACAAAACATTTCCTCAGTTCATGTACTTGTACAGAAATTTCCATGCGCTCCGTATCACACGTTGCCTGCAGAATTTTATTCTACAGCCATGAATTGGCTTATGGATAGTTTAGTCCATCCGATCTTGTTGATTTGTTGCTGAAACTATCAGGTAAAAATCTAAATTAATAAATATATTGAACAATCTATAACGATGGCGGACACAAACGACACCATCTTCATCAGAAATCTATCGTTCGATACGGACCAAAGAGAGCCTCCAAAGGAATTTATCGAGACCAACTTTGGCCAGACGAAATATTGTTTGGTATGCAAAAATAAAGAGTCCGGCGAATCGTTGGGGACTGCCTCTCTTCAAATTTATTAACCCAGAAGATGCAACCAAATGCCTCCATGAATTCAAGGATAGGGAATCAGAGTATAAGTTCAATTTAGATGGGAGGAATTTGATGTTATTTCCCGCGGTTAGCCGCGACGAGCTCAACCAAACGGTGGACAAAACGAAAAAGAGAAAAAGAAATCTAGCACTAGCTAGAGAGGGTTTTATTGATTCGAGGTCCGATGAGGGCCAAGGAGATGTCCAAGAATGATTTGGACAAGAGAAGGGCTCTGGCCGATAGGAAGAAGGAAAAGTTGAAGAACCTCCACAATTTTGTTAGTGATACTCGCCTATGTGTCCATAATTTACCTCCATCATGTGATGATAACAAATTGAAGAAAATATGTCTCAATAGTGTTCAAGTGAACAAGTCAGGAATGAAGCCGAAAAATATTAGAATGTCGCGTAATGAGAAACAAGAAGGCCGGCGGCAAGTTGTCCAGCTCAAAAGGGTTCGCATTTGTGGCGTTCAGCAAGCACGAACATGCCTTGGCGGCTCTCAAGAATCTCAACAATAACCCTAACATTTTCACAAAGATAGGCGGCCGATAGTAGAGTTTAGCATAGAGAATATGGTGGCCCTGAACAAGAAGAAAACTCGAGAGGCTAATTCAAAACAAAAAAATAAACAACAACCACAAAAGGTGGCCACTTGATCAAGTCACAAGTCAAAGTCACTTCTCTATGTCGCCAGATCGTGTGGTATAGATACTTGCTCATGTTGGTTATAGTATTTTCACATATGATTCAATCAGCTCAGGTTTTACTTGAAAATGACCCGAGATGTTTGTCCAATATTATACAGAAAGATATCTTCAAAATCTAGTTCCTGAATCAATTTGTATTTTATCCATTCTGGCTCTTGGTTGTCGTCTTCTTTTTGCCATATATTGTTCATATAGTTTTTGTTGAAATCGCTGAAATCAACGTAGGCTCGAATTTTGCCATCTTTCTGGGGTTCCTTGTTTTGGCACTCGCGGTGGGATAGGCGCTATCATTTGATCGTATTGTTGAATCCGTTTCCATAGGCGAATTTCCAGAAGATTTAGATTCCATGAAATTGGATAGTTGAAGTATTCCTCAGATAATAAGGTGATTTGTTTTCTTAGAAATTGATGTCATAGGTTTGAAGTGGTTCGTTTTCGATAATGTTCACACTTGAGCGCCTATCTTCATTCTGCTAAGGTAAGGTAAACAGGACCAGGCGAGAATTCCAAGTCCGCTGGATCGGTGCTACCACGCCCACTCGCCATCGCCACCGCCTGTCCCGCATTTGTGAGAACGCATCTTCCACAGGCGGTTGGTCAGAGAAATACGCCAGCGAATCAAGACGCCGGCGTAACTCGGCGCCGCCGACGGCGTTGACATTGTCTTCGACTACGGCCATATTACCATATCTCATTCCATGTGTATCAACTGGAGACGTTACATGACATCTCTAATTCCGGTCCAATGACTGGCTCGCCTCAATCATCATGTTCACTGGTCATATATTATTAATATTTCTCATATCAATTAGTCACTGTTGGCCGACCAACTCAGCAATCAACCACCAGAATCCATGTCCATACGCGATCAAGGTAAACACGAACAATGCGTTCCGAGGGACACTACACTTCATCTGCCTATTGGCGGTGCCCAATTCGAGGCCAATATTGAGGTAATAAGATATGCCGACCAAGAGAAGGTGTTGGCACGACAGGTGGACGAATTGGGCACAGATCAGATGACCAGTTTTGTCGACGACGAAGGGACACTCAGAATATTGGTAGCCAACTCGGAACCGAATCAATGGTACCTCAATGTATTCTGTCGATTCAACAGGGTCGAATTGACAATGTTAAAACACACCATCAACACTCAATATGTTAGATCAATGGCTCTGTGGAAATTGGACTTAAATTTAGAGTGGCATATAGCGATTGCCAACAAGCCGGCTTATTATAGTCGACGAGCTGGGACATGCCCGAGTTGACGTGCCCGACCCGAGGCCAATGTTGACGTTCCACTCGTGGCGACACACTTATTTCGACCAGTACCAGATAATCTATTTGCCCTACGATGGTCGCGTCAATAAACTTCAGCCCATGAATATCAATGGCCAGGAGTTCCTTATTGTCGCCATGGACTCTAAACAAATACGACAATCATGTACCCGGCATGGGAAAGCATGTGCAAAAGAGCACATGGCATGGCCACTTCGCTCATTTATCAGCTCGACTTTGGAGATGGAAACCTCAATTGGATTCATAGGCAAAATTTGGATACAGAACTGGCACTTGACGCCAGTTCATTTTCATCACTCACAAGAACTCCTTTCAGGTTGACTATTATATTGCCGTCGTTGGCCAGCCTCGAATGGCACAGGACTCTTACTCAGCTGGTCATAATCACACTAACGGTTATGGTTTAATCATATACAAATATCTTGGTGATTACTTTATCCAAGTACAGTTTATTCCCTGCAAGTGGTGTCACAAAACTCGACACATTGAGATATGGATCGGGCAACTCGTACGTGGTGATTGCCTTATTGGAAAGTTACACCAAACAAATCAGGCTATTCCACTTTGACGGGCTACAATTGACGCCCATGGCCAGTCCTCCTGGTCAGCCGGCGCCACAATCACCATCAGGCTATCTTCAGCAATCTAGAAGCCGTCGAACGATGGACGACAGCGGCGGCAGCAACAACATCCATCTGTTCATGATGCAACAGGAGGCCTCAGGTGACCAGGCGAACAACCAGGAGCCTTCGATGTTGGCCCCTCGGCGACAATTCTGTCTATCCAATCGAGACAACGAAGCTCGACACGGATCAGATCAACCAGCCGTTTAGCTCTCACCGGACGAGGCCCACAGTAAGAGGAATCTGGTGAATCCTGGCCATGAGTTGTATGCCTGGTGTAAATCAACCATCAATCAATAGTTAGCGACAACTTCCAGGTCAGTTCGAGTCAACTTCAAGCACTACCCCGCATTGACCAGGCACGCCCCATAGAACTCAATGGCGATCTGATCATCGACGGCGACCTGCATGTATCGAATCTGTTGTATGCAAATCGTGTCGAGGAGCGAGTCGGCCCAGTTCAGATTCAAATCAACCCGAGACAATCGAACAACATCCCACAAACATTCCAGGCAATTGAGAATGCCCATCGTGATATTGATGACATGAAGAGGCAAGTTGATCAGATACTCGTCGACGACGGAACCATCCAGGATGTTCACGTACCGTTGCATTTCGAGGATAGTCATGGACTGTTTGAATCCTCACAACATCGACCCGAGAAGGCAGCGCGTGCCGTTCCCAGGCGGAGCATGTCCACAGGTGGGCGAGATCAGGACCACGATGTTGAACAACCGCAACATTAGTGATATACACAAACAGGCCCTGCTAACAGGACGCTCTATGCACATTGCACGAGACGTCAGGTTTGAACATCTGATCCTCTACGGAGATGTAGAGATCAGAGGCACACTGAATAATATAGCCATCGAGGATATTGTTTTTGGTGGCCGCGGCCAATCGGCAGGGCCCATTTTGGGACATAAGAACTTCAATAGTGGATTGTATTCGTCGGTGAACTTACGTGTTGATAGCTGGAATGGGGCCAGAGTTGACCGACTGACGACCTCACATCGACAGGCGAACAGAGGATCAATGCCCATCTGAACATTGGCCACGTTGTTATCGACCAGCCAGTGCCAGTATTCGACCCAAGAACCCATACCAGAGGCATAATATTTCGTCGAGGATTGAACAACTGAATGGGCTCCATTTAGACACTCACCTGAGCCAGATAGCTCTATCATCGAGCAACAACGAGTTCCAGGTTCCATTAATATTTGATGAGTTGATTCTCGAGGGTCCAGTGTATTTCCCGGCCAATTCTCGTCTGTCTGAGCTCGATATTGAATCTCTCTGGCTCAATACAATGTTCAAGCATTCGCATCAGAATATCACAGCGCCCATGCAGTTCATTGGAGACGTTCATGTTGGCTACGGCGGCGATATTCTGGTCAGCGGACCAATCAATGGCGCAATGTTGGAACGAGGCAATGTAATGATGAGAAACAAGGATTACCGGTTGCCGAACAGCATCGTATTCGATGGAGATCTGGCGATCAATCGGCTTCATGTGGGCACCTTCTGAATGAGATACATATATTGTTAAATCAAGAGACGGGCCGATATGAGTTGGCCGTCCTGATGGATGGAGGCGCCCAAGAGCTAACAGGAGACAAAATCTTCAATGAGGTTCACCTGGCGGCCAGTCTTTTGTGAGCGGACTCATCAATGGCCACTTGAATCTGACACAATTGCATCGACTATCTAACAACTATGGCGAACAGTTTAGGTTCTCGTCGGTGCGTTTGATAGGCCAGACATAAGGATCGCCGACGGGGTTCCATTTCATCTGGATTCAATCAATCAATATTCGGCCAATGATGTCTGCTCGCTAGCTTTGCGTGTTGCTGCCCGATCGGCGGGGCCGGCAGCTACGACAGGCTACGTTTTGATCAGGATATAAGCTTCAAATCGGTTCGTTGCAACTCCATCAATGGTTTCAGCAACCTCAATAGCTCCTTCCTGATGCGTCACGGCAACCAACACGTGGCCGGAACACTGAAACTGGTGGGTGGCTTGACATTGAACACTACATTGTTCATTCGTGACACCTTCAATGGGCTTCCTGTGGGTCCACTGGCGCAGGCCGTCGGCCAGGCAATCAACGAGCCGCACTGGCCACAAGGGACATCTACGGCGACCTTATTGTGGACGATCTCTTTACCAAACAGATCAATGATCTGCCACTTCGGCCAATGTTCTCATCACCAAATCTGATACGCCGCAATACATTCGCGCCCCGATGGTGTTCGATCATCTGGACATTGAGAATGTACTCATCATAAATCAGGATCTGATCACCAACTCGTTCAATGACCTGAATGTCAGCGACATCATTGCCAACACGTTGCAGTACGACAAACCTCAGGTCATCTACAATCATGTAGAGCTGCAGACCCTCCACCTGCTGCCGGGCGCCAATTTGGCCACCAAATCCTTTAACGGCCATGATTTGCAGAGACTCTACTCGGACGCTGTTCTAGTGGATGTACCGCAGCAAATATTGGCCCCAAGACCTTCAGGGGACCAGTGGAGTTTGCGGATCGTGTCTTTTCCAAGTACGGCATCGACGAGTTGTCCGGAGAACGAGTTGAGGTTCAATCTTCTATTACACAGCGACGAAATGATCGACGACGACCTGGAATTCCACAACCAGGTGACTATAATGCGCGAGCTCGAGATTCAGTCAGGCATCATCAACGACATCGACGTCAATTTGTTCGTCAATTCATTGTTGTACGAGAATCAACCCGGCAAAAGTTGGCACTCCGTCTTACAGGAAATAGTTCGGTTCGATTCAAGGATGTCAACGTGAACGATCTGGTGGTGACGGGCACCATTCAAAGGTTTGGATGTGTCTCGCGATGGACTGCTGAGATCGGACAATGTCAATGGCTCTTACAACGCTCGATTGAGAGAGCAACAGGCCCGGCTGAACAACCAACGACTAATGCACAACTGCAGGGGCAGCGCCTTGTTCCGTGTCCACCAGACCCAATCAACATTATCAACGCCCACCACCATCACAACCACTACCACGCAGACAAACCACCACCACCACCACAACTCCCACAACCGCAGCCGCTGCTGCCCCAGCCAATGAGCCTGATCAAGACCACCTGGCAGCCACAGGTGATCAAGAACATGACACTCATACAGCCAGCCAAGCGATAGGCAGCCGCCGCCATTGAACGGTCAGGTGACCGCCTCTGGTCTACCCGCAGTATTTGGAGCACCAGTCGAACCTACAGGCACAGGCCATACACGAGCTTGCGTCCAGAGGAACAAGTACCTGTCGGTGTCGTTCTACCATGAGATCGTCCAGAAACATCCTCACTTGTCCGCTGCTGCACGCCGGCCCGAATCCCGCCGTAGACGGCAGCTGTTTGTTGTTCATGAAGTCCACCAACAATGTCGGCGAGCCCGCCTTCAGAGGGGCCAGACAATTGCAGTAGTGGAGCAACAACAACAGCGCGCCAACATCTCCGCCAGGGGCGTCCAGAAGTTCGCCGAGAGATTCAAGATTCAAGAGACCTCGAATCCAATTCACTTGGAGTCGCTGGTGGTCAATGGAGTCCATTATCTATTTATATTAGATACAAACATTCAGAGCTCCCTCGACAATACTCGTTTACATTTGGAACACCCAACAGGGCTTCTATGATCTCAAGGACAACCTGCCAATCGACGGCTATCCCACCTCAATGAAGGCCTTCTGTTTAGTGCCGACAATCAACTGGGCTGTTTGGCCCTTGCCGATCCCAGATTGAATCATCAAAATCATCGAGCCGGCGCACCTGTAATATACTGCCAGTGAGAACACCCATGGGCCAGTTCAGCGAGAGAAGAAGATCTTAGCCATGGATCATGTATTTGAGTTGGACATAGTTAGCTTGCACTCCAAATCGTCCAAATCGTCGAGGATAATCATTGCCGCCTTGGCCCAGCACGACACGGAGCTCATTGGCGACCTGATAGTCAGCTCGTATGACGACGAACGGTAATTCATTGTTTATCATAGCCAAGCGGCGAACGGTGAGACCATTGAAATTGCACTTTATGGTTAGACCGCCGGCGAGGCCAACAACTCAGTTGGTCGTGACGGAGGCCATCACAAGCAACGATTACGCCCAGGCCATCACAAGGATATTCACTCTGAGTTCCTGTGCTGACAGAGTCACAGGTGATCAAAGACAATCAATTCTACGACATCCAATCGGTTCTATTGATAGCCGACAGTCGCTGTTGTTCCTGCAATCGGCCCATTCCATTTCAGTGTACGCACCCACAAATAGACTAGACTCGATGGCTTCCTCGGCGGTGCCTTATTGTGGCGCCGAGTTTACGCTCATCCAGAGACTTCCCTAACGAAGGGCGCAAATCGATTTTTGGTCTTCAATGATATTGTTTCTAATTCCTATTATCGAACTAACGACAATGTCACCGCCACCAATCACAAGGACCACTTTTTGGTGCTGGAGCCGAGATAATTGCGAAAACCAACAGTACTCAACACAGATACTTAAATCAGTAATCGGCCATTAATATTATTATAATTTATTCTTCGTTATTGTTATTATTGTTATCAATGTTATCAATATTTATTTCTTGTCACTATCTAGACTGCTGATGATTAATTAAAATTACTATTTTGCTCCATATTGTTACTCGCAATCAACCAACCAGAGAAAGAGAATGAACTCCTCATGCTGCTCTAATATAATTATTTAATCATAATTATTTTAGATAGTGATAGCTAGACCCATAATACCCAGATGGATCTATGTGCAAGTTGTAACAGCAAGATAGTGGGCAGTGAGTCTTGGACGAACGTCCAGATTCGCGGTCACTGCAGTATCTCAATCTAAAATGTATTATAGAAAGCCCACTATGGGGTGTTTAGATCTCCATAGAAGGAAGAGCCAGGCACGATGCCTCTCTCCGGGATGATCGTAAAACAACTACACTTGAGGTCTGTATGTACTTGCTAGTTGCAATAGTTTTTCTATCTATGAGACTGTGTTATTGTACATTGGTATATCAGTAGTAGGAAGTCTTAATAATGTATCAGAATGATGTTCATGTGGATTATCACGAGGATCATCTACGTGAATCATGTCGTCATCGCTAGCTATATTTAGCAAGTAAGCCATTCTATGTCTCTATATAGATGTTTTCTGGTCGACGAGAAAACGATTTAGGTAATGTTCATGTGTCAGTGTGAAATTTCATCTAATCAACAAGACAAGTCAGTTGGTAGTGGAAATAAATAATTATACAATTCAGCAAGACAAAAACACAGGTTTAAAAGTATGAAGTTCTCCAGCGTTTCTATTGTCGCTTTCACTCGTGGGTGCCATCTCTGCCTTTGGCCAGCCCATAGGAAAGGTTCACGTAAGGATGATCGACTCTTTCGAAGTCTTCGATATGAGTCTTGACTCAACTATATCGATCGTGAGTCTATCAAGTCCAAAGCTCATGAGAATTGGAATGTGCCCCTCGACAGACAGACTTTGTACCTGGCGCCACACTACATCACTTTGGAGGACGGCCATGCTGTGGGAGACTATGGCGTGACCGACGATTCCACCATTTGGGTTCATGTTCAAAGTGGCAACTGAAGCAGGTGTTTGTTCGAAAGATTGGCGACACCAGTGAACAGAATCTCGGAATCCCATACGATAAAACACACACCGTCGGCTCCGTAAAGTCGACCATTGAGGAGAACTGGAATATCCCCGCCGACAAGCAAACATTGTATTTGGTGCAAACTACGTGCCAATGGAGGACGACCAAACTCTGGCCGACTACAATGTGTTGGGCGACACAAAAGCCCAGGTGGATTCCACCATTTGGCTACACGTAGACGAAGACCAGAGCCAGAAGAAGCGAGTCTTCGTCAGACGAATTGGCGATTCTGACAACCCGAGCGCTTGAGTTGCCTCTGCCAAGCCGACTCGGTCAAGACGGTAAAGTCACACATCCAAGATGTTCTAAATATTCTACATTAGACCAGACATTATACTTTGGACCCAATCACATTCCCATGGAAGACGATCAAACACTTGGCCACTACAATGTGGTGCCAACCAACGAGCTTCAAGTGGACTCCACCATCTGGCTCTTCGTCCAACAAAAACAACAACAACAGAAACCAAAACAGCTTTTCATCAGAGAGTTTGGAACCTCTAAGACTATGGGTTTGCTTTGTTGATAAGAGCGAAAACAGTTCGCTCGGTGAAATCGAAGATCGAAGCTAATTGGGGCATTCCATTTGAGAAACAAACTCTATATTTGGCGCCACACTACACCGTTTTGGAGGACAATCAAAGTATTGGCGACTACAAGATAGGAAGCACGGACAAGGCTAATCTCGAGTCGATGATTTGGCTGTTCGTGGAGCCCAAACAATGAACCACCGCCTGGAAGAGGATCCCCTCACGATGATTGAGTTGTGTAAGGTCGCGATTGAATGATAATTTAAGTTCATTAGTGTATGAAATAAATCTATAAATGTTCAATACGGGGCTGTTTTAAGCTCTTAATTAAAGAAATAGCGGTGGCAATTCTCTGGTTTGACCACCGGTCTCGATATACGGCAACAAGTTTTTGGTTATTTACAAAATTCTTGCGCTACTCTCCACCGCACGTAGGGATGTGAGCTGCAGCTCATAAGGAACATCCCGAACCACCCACATACCTGACCGGATTCTGTTAGGGCGTTCTGTAGGCAGGTCCCCACCCACCTTGCTGCAAGTCTTGATCCCGCACTCGCTCTCGTTATTGAGTAATCGGTGTTTAAAATGCATTGGCTGTAGGCGCCGATCGATATAGCGCGCCCTCGGGAATCTGCGCTCGAAAACGTGCACAAATCTCCATAATCCCGATAACACGCCCCCTCTACAAAGAGGAGCCTATCTCGAGAACCCGAATTTGTGCGGGCACCGGACTACCCGCACTTTTGCCTTTCGGGTATGCTCAATCCGAAAATAATAGCGTCGCACACTGGTATATGGAGCAAAAGAGGGATTTGATTTGATTTGATATGACTAGCTTGCAATTTGACGATCCTACTCGTGTTGCTTGAATTCATTAATTGCATTTAGATTTTGTTATTTAGCAGAATCTGAATGTCAACAACAATCTATTTCGCGAGACTAAGCGAGTGTCGTTGAATTTATCCGTGTCAATCAATCGTCGACGAAAGAGACAGGCGATTCAAAGGCCATCTCATTCTTCCACCTGATCGCCGTCCGAATGAACCAAAAATTGGGTCCACGTTAATTTTAAGCAGTCCAATGGTTGAAACAGGATCCCAAGGGTTGACATCCGACCCGACTGACGAGTCACGACTCTTCATTATTAATTGTATGAAATCGTTGCTGAATACTAGAATTCAATCAACGTAGCACACAATGTACGTCATTGGTTCTATCTACCAATAACTAGACTAATCTTGATGACTTGCTGATTTCGTGTGAATGACTTAATTGGCTAGTCGAGATGAATGCAAGTGTCATCCTTTCATTGAGCCCCGCCCAAATTTGCCCAACTTGTTGATCCTTTTCGAGGCTATTCAAGTTTAAGATCAACACAAAAGTTATTAACCAAGCTGGTGCTTGTTTGTGCCGGCCGTCAAATCAGTTGGATTGATCTGTCGATGATGTTTGGAGGGGCAACAACAAAAGATGACGACTGTGAGGAATCCAACTCGCCTCTACCAATTGACAATGGCGACAACTTGTGAGCCGGAAGAATTTGATTGAACAATAAGCCTCATTGTTGTTGTTGTTGTTGTAGTAGTAGTAGTGTTATTTGAACGAAGTTTCGGTGTGCTGAATAGAATCAAGAGCTAGGAAAGACGGCGGGTCAATCTCTCCTATAACAATGGACTAGTCAATTGTGCGATCTACTGGTCTAGTCTTGTCTCAACAATGATCATCCAAATTTCACGCCGGATAGTTCAGGTGTTGCACTGTCGACGTCTGACTTGTCGATCTCTGCGAGCTAAACTCCACAATCAAAGCGAATATGTCCACCTGCTGTGTGCCTCGCGAACAAATACCAAAATCGTCTGGCCCGAATGTGATAATTTCATCGAGATAACATCTCTACTTGGGCCTCATCCACGAAATCTCAAGATGGACTGGCCACCTGAGGCCAAAACAATCACCAGCACAATAAAATCAACAAACAATAAGAAGAATCAATGTACGCTAACAAGAAATGCGAACAAGAAGATTTCGTTTCCAATGACTGCTGCCATTTTGTGTATATTTATCATTCCGGTTGTTGATTATAAACCAATAGATGCCGGCCTCATTCACATATACCATCATTATAAACCAAAGTTATTTGGTAAAATGAGCCGCCCAATTTAGGCCCAACATCATCAAGACTGATGGAACAAATGAATAAATCGAGCTCGTTCGTTGATCAGCAACAAGTAGCATCTGATGGGGCAGCTCAGGCGAGTTTAAGCGAGGAGAGGGCAACAATTGAGTATACTTCGCCAATGAATCGTATCATGGATCTCATTGACACCATGCGCCGATCATAGTTGTTAATCTCGGATTCGAGTCCATCCGAGAGAGACGCCCCAAAGGCTAACTCTCTGGCCTCTAATCAACTGTCCACTGGCACTACAACAAGTGGAACTAATCTCATGGCTCCCAATCAAATTCAACAACAACAACAGAAGCTTGCCGATCAACAGCAGCAGCAACAACAACAACCACAACAACACTGGACAATGCTGGACACTAGCCAGTTGATCCAGCAGGCCCAGCCCCACCAACAATTGGCTGCCCAACAACAACAACTCATACAGTCCTCAGTCCCTTTCGAACAATATTACACCTTCGCACCTGGTCACATTGCCACGGACGCGGCGGGCAATCAGATAGCCGTCTTGCCGACCAGTGCCAGCTTCTCACCATACCAACAAGCAAGCGTGGCAGCGATGGCAGCCAACGGAATGCAATTTGTGTCACCTCAGCCAGCTGTTATTCAATCGCAATCAAGTCAAAACTATCAACAGCAACAACAACAACAACTGCACCCATCATATGACAACAATGCCCAAGTCCAGGACAACAATCAACAAGTCCAGCCTGTTTTCTTGTCCTCTTACGTACCTGAGATTTCTATCTGCCGTTCAATGGCATCACTCAACTACAACAGCAGCAGCAACAACAACAACAACAACAACCTCAATCAATATCCAACCAATATTCAGGTCAACAACCAAACTCCATTCAACAGATCCAACAGCAGCAGCAACAGCAAAACAGTAAGGACCAAGAGAATATAGAGACGGATCCTGACGATGTAGCTCATGTGCCGAATAATGAGAACAGTAAATCTAACGACGACAAGGAGAACGAAGTGGACACTCAGAGAGAGGCAAACAGGACGAAGAGGAGACGTCGAGTAAGCCAAAAACGGCGAGCGATCCCGATGAAGCCAATGAGGGAAACGGATCGAGCGGTTCAATCAGTTATGAGGATAAATTCGACAGCGATAAAGATGACCAACCGCATAAGACCCAGAAGACAACCGGCCACAAAGCCGAGCCAAGTGCACTTGTTCAGAGCGGACTGATCAATGTCGGCTTGAATGATGACTGTTTGCAATGTATCTGTCGAGCCTCGTCGGGTTGCGACCACAATTTGGGTTGCATAACGAGAGGCGCCGAGGAAAAATTCAGGCCCATTTCAACTGACAGAGGAGTATTGGAATAGGCCGGTTCGCCAGGTGACGCGGCCAACAATTTCCAATCATTCGAGGAGTGCGCCAACGACCCAGATTGTGCCGTCGAGACGGTGACAAAATTCATGTTCAAATATAAGAGGGAATGTGATGGAGATAATGTGATCACTTGCATGGACTACGCGAGACTACATCGATTGCCTGTAGGATGAATGCGATAATACAGACAAATTGACAGGCGTCGGCGATGCTTATTGGGCCAAATTTCAGCATTGTGCCGAGGGATACAATCGGACTAGGAATGGGGACGACGATGAAATCTAATTTTGAGTATCTTGGTAGGAATTACGAGTAGGATCTTTTAATGTTTACTTGCTTCGCTTGCTGGCCCTTATTTTGCTGATCATGCTAATAATCGTAATCATATCATGAAGTCCATGTTCTCGATAGCAAGAGCAGTGGTGGTAGTAGTTGTGGTTTTCTGTTATTGTTGCTGTTCAAATATATTTCTCTATCATAGACTCTGAAGATGCTTCACATTTATAACCTCGAAATAATTATTCTTGTATAATATTAATAAATATTTATCTCATTCTGTACTCGTAACAATCTGATTTCTGATGGTTGTTAATTGCTCATACAATTCAGCGGCTAACTTTTGAGTCGAACACTTTCGCTACGTAAAGCTTTGATTCATTGTTTGAAGCTGGCAACATGAAATGGACTGACTTATCCAACTGTTTCAAGGGTAAATCTGGTGTCAAAATGCCGTTCAATATAACTCCTTAAATCTGGCTCCAACCTAACAATGATTTGCAATTTGTTCGTCTCATATTGTTTCACATAAAACACTCCAGTGCCAATATGCGAGAAAGATGCAACTCCATTATTTTTACTCCTTTCATATAATTTACATCTAATCTGGTATTTTGCATCTGGCTCTCTTCGTACTTATCAATCTGTGGCTCGGGTGGTGCGGATTCCTCGTCGGACTCCTCTTTGGTCCCCTCATCAGCATTTGTGGTGTTATTTGGGGCAGAATTAAAAAGACCAGTGCCTGTATTGTTTGTGTATTAATGCCGGTGGTTGTAATACCGAAGGCTGAAGTATTTAGGCCAATGTTATTACTGTTATTGGTGTTTAATCCTGCACCAATATTGGAATTGATGTTTCTGAAGCTGAAGCCGGTGGCACCACCACCACCACCAAAGGTTGGGGTTGGCTCTTGGTCTCCAAAAGGTGTGTTACTGGCGCCCGATGAGCCGGCTGGGTATTGTTTTTCTAATTCGTTAAACTGTCTAATGTAGTCATTGAGTGTGGGAGTAAAATCAAAATAGGGCGACTTTTTATGGGTTTTATCTAATAAACTAACAAAGTCATCGTTGGTTGCTTCAATTCGCTGTAGAATTTGGATCTCTGTGGCGGGGTTGCTTACCAGGATTAATAGCCGCGAAGAAGTTCATTATAATCAATTTTAGTAGTTGTTGTCAATGTTTTCATTAATAATTTTGTGAAAAGGATATCTCGTCTCCTAATCTAAAGTTTACATCGATAATTAAATTTTTGTTTGTTTTCTGATGCAAATTTGTGATACATTTGCGAAACACACGTGATAAACCATTGAAGGCACAAATTCGTCCTCGTGTGCATCGGAGTGATCGAAATTGAAAATGCTCTGAAATTTGGGGTATTTTAGGTGTAGAATTTCCCAGACAGGGTATCTGGGAAATATTCTGGGGTGTAATCAGGTGTTTTCAGGGTTAAATTTAAAATTTTAGGGATGAAAATTGACAACAAACCCATAGTCTGAAAAATCCTGAATTTCTACTCGCTTCCGACAAAGAAACGTGCTCATCGAACGAATGGCGCTAGTTTTATCACATCGGAATTCGACAAGTGGTTGTGCAGTGAGGATCAAAGACATCGACAAGCATTTCGACCTGATGTTTGATGGATGTAGTGAGGTAGTGAATGATTATTTATTACTCTCTTGGACTTGTTGTGGGTCTGTCTGGTGAGATGGTTTGGTGAGTATGGCGTGAAGATAAAATATTGCAGTTGTGATTAGAATTGTGATGCCGAGCAGTAAAAAGCTATATGAGATTCGGATGTTGGCCTCCTGGGCGCCCTCGAGGCCAACAGTAATTGATCTATCACAGGCCCGCCCAGGTTGACTGACAGCTCTTGCCAAAACACGGGAAACATAATCTCGGGCACATTACGGAACCTGACCAGGCCTGGTGGCTTGCTGATAGCCACATTCAATTGGACACGCGCCGATAATGTCACCGGACTGCCAGTTCTAGGCTCTAGGTCGATGTAAAACTCATGCTTATTGGGATCAGGCTGGAGACCGTCGATTTGGGGCCGAATAGTAGGGTCGGCGTCTAGGAAATGGGGCATCGACATGAAGATGGGCGCATTGAACTTTGCAGGGCGCTAGCGAGAAGACACCTGCCGGCCATTCATGACGGACGCGGCCATGATGATGTGGCCTATCGCCGCCGGCTTGTCTTGCCGTCGATTGATGGCGTGGTTGTTGTTGTCTGTTCCGGCCGTTGATTGGCACCAGGAGCAGCCTGTTGTCTGTTGGACGTGGAATGATCAGTATGCGACCCTTCTTGAAGAAGCAGCTATTTTCAGGCAGGTCCGTCGAGTTCCTGAATATATCTCTGGTGGCTTTGAAGCGTTTCAATCTGGAGTCCGTTTGTCTGTTCTAGTTGTTTATCATAATCGAGCCGCCAGACGCGACAAAAGTCCGGCTGAAACAATTTGATCGATGTCTGGCCATCTTGGATTGGCGGGAACATCTCGCCAGTGGTGGAGCCTTCGGAGTGAGTTGCAATGATTGGGATGTGATTGATGCTTATTAATGTTGTTGTTGTTGTTGTTGTTGTTGTTGTTATGATGATGATGATGACCACCTCCATGCCAGTAGGGCAAACTTGGAGTGTCCATTGAATTTGTTGATGGTGTTTAATTTGCTAATATCGTCCTCGCCGGTGTTGATCTCGTAAGCGCCGTCCTGGCTGTTGTTGCGGGCATTCATATAGCCAAAGTGGCCACCCCTGCGACAGCATCTCGGCGTTCAACAATGGCCCAAATGTGGTCAACAAATCCGGGTAGCCATCGAAGAGGAGCTGCTTGACAGTTCGCTTGGTGAAGAAGCCATCCGAGAGGCCATCGAGCGAGAATGTCACCAACAATCTGACAGCATTCGAGGCCGACTGAATGAGTGTCAGCGTAATGGCCAGGGGTGCGTTCAATGTCACTAATTGTAGACGATGGTCGGCAATGGACATGTCCGGCTCGAATTGCCACGATTTAAAGTGTTTAAAATTGATTATACTCTTTGGTTTTTGGTCGTCCTGCTGTTGATCTCCTGTTGTCGTCGTCGTCGTCGTTTCAATCTCTCTTTGACCATTCGGCCCTATACGTGAAACGGTCCGATCTCTTCCAGTTGCGGCTTGGCCCCAAAACGACTCGATCTCTGGGCGTTAGTTACATTGAAGAAGTAGAACTTCTGGTAGATGGGCACAGGTGCCTCCTTCCACATGGGATATGTTTGTGATTCGGGTGTGAGTGCAATTTGTTTGTTGATGAACATGTCGATCACGGGCGGCAGTGCATAATTAATAAGCAATCCTATGATGAGAAAGAAGTTTGCTAGAAAGAAGAATTTGCTCAGGTGACTTGTGGCAACCATAATTAATGCTGATTCGATATGATAATATGACAACGAGGACGACAACGTTGATGATGATTATGGTACTGATATTCTTGACTAATAAATAAATAGATGATATTTACTATTATTATATGGGTAAATTAAAAACATTGATAATAATAATTCATGTGTCATTGTGGTGGCATCTAAAGACGGACAGACAGGCCAATTTGCATAAGCGATTGGTTTTCCTCGGCGAGTGATAAACAACAGGATTTGTGAGGTAAACAACACAGACGGATAGAGGAGATGAAGGCAACAAATATGTTTTTCCTGGTGCACTTGAACTTGAAATATTAATAACAACAACAACAACCACGACGAAGACGGCGACGAGAAGAAGCACACGGCAACTTGTTTGGTGCCGGTGGTTTTATTTTTCCCAGCCGCCCCTACCGCCGTCGTCGACATCATTCGTGAAATGAATGATCCAAGTTGCTGCTTCTACCTGAAGGGGGAGGAGAGAGGCTGTGTAGTCGTAGCACCTGGATTGGCGTGGAATCCATTGCATTCAATCAAGTGGCACACTAATCTGTCGAGCGACCACCAATAACACATTCAGGTTGTTGCTTGTTGGTCTGGTCTTGTCTGGTCTGGTGGTCGTCGCTGCCGTTACTGTGGCTGTGGCTGCATCTGTGCTTTCTGATGGCAGAATCCAGGTGAGAAACAAGTTTTCAATCAGGTGGTCTGTGTTTCTGTGTTACCTCAACTCCACTACACTTCACTTCTCTCTATCTCTCGGTCTCTCGCTTCTGCTTTTATCCTTCCGCCACTTCAATCGAGGCAAAGTTTATCAAACCGAACCTGAACTGATGAAGTCTATTTCCTGTAGCCGAACCTGAAGCGAATGAGTTGGACCGACGACGAATACAATAAACTTTACATAACAAAGTATAATTTGAGATGGCCCAAAAAACTTGTTTAACTTTAGGCAACGTTAATAGTTTGGATTTGAGGAGTGGGGAGTATGGTAGGATATTCATTCATTCATTCATCATGGATGATTATCATCTTGCTTCTTATCATCATTAGGTTGGCTGGCTGACTGGCAGAATTTAAAATCATCATCCAGATTTGGCGCCCTGAACGTCGTGCAAGTCGATCATTAAGACGCGCATCTGGCCGTCGGCGGTGAAGGCGCGAGCTTTGGGCCTCATTTGTTTGGCTGGAAACTGCAACTTCCGCTCGGTGTTATGCATCGCTGGTCAGGCGCCCGACGCCGCCACCGCTGGGCTTCTTGAGCACCCCAAAGGTGGGCGACAGTCCACGCGAATGCCTCCAGGCCCGCCGGAAGTGGTGCGGCCATCTTGGCTGCGCCTGTATAATTTGCTCAATTGAGCGGCAGCGGCTGAAAGCGAGCGACCTGTGGAATTACCTCAGAGGGGGCGGCCCTGGCTGTTGTGTTGATTGCGCAGGCGCCATAGTTGGGCCCACATCCAAGTGAACAGTTGATACAACAAGCGACTTGTGTTCACTCCAACAATATACCAAATGGATCGTCCATTAGTTGTTTTCTTGTAAACACATAATGGACAAACAAACACCACCGCAAGGACATCAAACAATCCAAATGTTAATTACCAAACAGAACGCCAACAATCTGGCCGGCCTGGTGTCCTGTTTGCTGGCCATCATTTCCGTCTGCCTCACCGCCTTCAATGTGTATCTGCTCACCTGGATTTGGTCGGCCACTGGAGGTGTCGAGCGGACCCACCAGCAAGAGGCGCTCCACTTTGCCGGTGCTCTTCGGAGCAAACAAACGCTCGAAGCCGACAGCATTTCGATGAACAATCAAGACGGCCAACAAGAAAGTAACCTACAGATATCAAGCAAAAGTGCATCCAATTAGGCTCGCCCGCTGGTTTGATCTTGTCCGCCCGAGACAAGACAATCGTCTTCCCAAATGGATTTGTTGTACGCAATTTGAACTCGAGTCTACCTAAAACTGAAATTCGATGTGATTCGCCCTGCCAAAGCAACACCAAAAGTGTCAATTAATCAGCTCAAAGTTGAGATTGACCAACGAGAATGGGATTGACCTCAGGCGGAGCTCCATTCAGACGCGCCGAGTGTGGGCCGAGAGGCTGCACTCGCCAACGAACAAGTTGCCAGATGATGAGTTTGCACAGGTCGACCCGATTGGAGTCGGTGGGCGGCCGGCTTGAGTTGCATGCATTGGACGACATTCAACTGGGCTCGAGGGGTTCAACTGTAAGTATCTGACAGATGGTAGAGATGTTTATTAATCAACACAGTCGACTAACCAACTCCATTGGCTTTTGTAGGTGATCTTAGATGCAAAAACAATCAAACTCAATCTCCACAACAACAAGGGCGACATCCAAGCCGATGAGGCAAGTTTTCTGAAGGCAAACATTGCAAGAATCAAGAAATGGATATAAACTCTGTGTTTGTTTGGGCGATACATTTACAGATTCTCCGATGGCCAACAAAAGCATTGCAGGCGAGAAGAATTCAATTAATAATCATGCAAATGGCTTGGTGTTTGCCGTCAGAAGCGATTCGAATTGTTTTAAGTTTACGCGTAGTTTTGCCACAAACAATCAAGCTAATGATGTTTGTTGTTATTGTTGTTGTTGTTGTTGTTGAATAAACTCCACTGAGAGACTAGCGCTCTTTCTAGTGGCTCTTTTTGAGATCAACGACAGCACACTCACACCCATACTATCATTACTTAATGTTGGCTTTTTCTCGCGCCTTTTGTTTGGCGAACCATCGCTGAGCTATGCCACTAACTTTAACTCGAGCCACTTGTTTGAAGCCTCGAATACATTGGCGGAGCGCTCGATGATTGTGATGAATGACAAAATTACATGAAAACAGTGTCGATTATCTGTCGACGGCATTGTTTTTGTGTTGGCCTCGCAGCCACTCGAGTCGGCTCGAGTGGCCGCGAGAGGCTTACACAAAGGAGCTGGCGCTATTGATGAGCGAAGGGCGGCGAACAAGTGGACTTCCGGCGGGCCATTTGCACGTTCGGTCACGTACTTCGACTGGCATTAGGAGAAAAATTGAATTAACATTCGACTGGGGCGCCTCTTCTCTCTTTCTCGAGTTTGTTGTTGTATTAATTTCGACGGAGCGGCCATGGGGGCCGAGCTTGGCTGGATGATAATGATGATAATGAGAACACGACGAGACTCGAGGAATGAGAAGTCAAATGCGCGAGACCAACCGCAGCGCCGGACATTTATCACTTGTCCAACTGCGACTAGTGGCCTGCCGAGCGAGACAGTGTTAAACAAGTGTCAGGTGCGCCATCTAATTGATTCGATGGCAGGCGCCTGCCGGAAGTGCTGGTTTGCACCACCAAAGAGGCCTAATGACAGAGCCAAATGTCGCCAGCAAACGACGAGGAGGACGACGAGAGGCGAACAAGAAGCCGAGACTGGAGTTTCGTCGTCGTGCCTTCTGACCGGACGGACACTGCGCGCCTCCAGTGCAGTCGAGATGAGAGACAAACCAGCCGGACTGGCACGTCAAGTGTCAAATGGGCCTGCAAGCCGCTGCTGGACTGGCCAACTGACAATGGCCGGCGTCTCTCGCACTGCTGGCGGCCCATTTCTTGGCCCCAAATTGGCCTTTCAAGTGGCCGCTCGCTCGGTTGGTTGTTGTTGTTGTGATATTGAGACTCAAATTGAATGTTGCCTCAACTCAACTCAACCCAAGTTGGCTCAGCCTGGCTCGGCTGCATTTATAATGAAGGCAATTTAGTTGTCTTCTTGTCGGCTCGAGACGCGTCCGAGTCTAAGCCAAAAATGAACTGAACACCTCAGACTGGCCGCTTGGATGTGGGCGGACCTGAGCTGTTAGCTGTTAGGTACTGGCGGCTGGTGTGAAATGAAGTAGCACCGCCAAGGAGAGGAGGCGACACAAACACAAACACAAACAAAGTATTATTATCATTATTATATTTTTGGTGTGGCCAACAAAAGCAGGCGCCCGGCTCACAGTGGCCGCCTGCTTGACCGCTGGTGGACATCTAAAGAATATTATCAATTCAATTCAATTCAATTCAATCCGATCCGATCCAATCCAATCCAATCCAATGCAATTGGGGCGATGGCCGCAGTTTCCGAGCATCAATTTCATGACGATCATCGTCCAGTCTGGCCGCCTGGACGGCCTGCAATCATTTCCAGCCAGTCGACGGGAAAATTGTTATTCATTCAAGTGGATTGGCGACGACAGACAGACAGCCAGTCGGCCAGCCGCCAACTAGCAGGCCAGCCGATGACGACGACGTCGACAATCATGCCGCTTGAATTGTCTCAACTGGACGACGACTGCAATGAGATGGAATCCAATCGAAACTGAACGTCGTCGGCTCGAATGAGGCCGCAAATTCAATTGAAGCGCCGGTGCCACCGATCAGATTGCATTTCAATTGCCTGTTTGGTTGTCGCTCGTCGCCCGTCGCTCGGCCTTTGCTTCCGTTCTGAGGTTCGCCCGGAAGCTGGCAGTTGATTTAGCGACCTGTTCGCGGTGCTGGTACAAAGTAAACCGAGAGTTTAGTTGTACAATTGGCCAGGTGAGGTGAAAACAGGCAGCCGACGATGGCCGACAATAGTTCGATGCCACCCCCAAAACCACAATCTTCTCTTATCTTTAATCTTTTTATGTTTTGTTGTTTAAATCATCAGCCCGACGGAAAGACAGACAGACAGACAGACGGACAAACAAACAAACAAACAGACTGACTGACTGACTGACTGGCTGACGTTGTGATGTTGGTTGTCCATTCACTCGTAGGGCTGGATCATCCAGTTGAATATGAGCTCTTTGAACTGATTGGACATGTAGTTGGGGGTGCAGGTCGGGGAAGTAGTCCTCGTAGCCGACGCTCGAGCCGGTGCCGAATACGTCGAGAACCATTCGGTTGATCTGATGCAGTCGGTGGTCGCTGATGGTGTCGAGGAACTTCATGTAGGAGGGCCGCACGAAGCGCGGCTCCAGCGCGAACGCGTACAAATGGTAGCGGCCGAGGCCGAGTAGATGGTCAGGATGGTGGCGCTGAAGAGGGGCACCCTACCCTGCTGATGGGCGCGCAGGTAGTACTGCTCGATGGCCTTCCACATGACGTACATGCTTAGTGACGACTTGGGCGCCCACACCATCGACAGGCCCGCCAGGAAGCCCGAAACGGAGCCATGCCAGGCGGGCTCGTTCGAATTGGAGTATCTACGCAACGCACAGCTCGAGAGGCGTCCAATCGACACGAGACTCGCCAGGAATAGCCCGGAATCTGATTGATTTTGTGCCTTTAAAACTGTCTGCCAGTGCCTTCTGGGGACTAGCCAGTAGCCTTTGAGGTCTCTGACGAGAGTCTTAGGAGGATCTGGATGGAGTAGCCCAACAGGAATCTGCTTGGGATGGGCCCGACAATGTAACTGAGACAAGTTTCGTATTGTTTATGTGGACAGGTGGCATGTTTTCCATTGAAGGCAGGTAGCCTGGCAGCTAACCTATCGATTAGCGCCTGGAACGAAGGTATGCCTAGCGAGGCCAACACTTTCTGGCGGAGTTTCCTGGCGCGGGATAAACCGGGTGGGATGTGGAGTCTTGAGATGGCATTAGTTGGCCTTGTCGACGTCGTGGCGGTCGTTTTGCGGCCTCGTCGCCGCCAATCAACACCCGGACGACGCCACTGACTGGATCGGCCCGGCCGAAGCCGTCCGTCTTGATGAGATGATACCAGGCGCTTAGACTGGAGGCAAACAAGATGGTTTCGCCATATTTGATTGGTTTGAAGTAGCCCTTCGTGACGGCCATCCGATAGACGATCTCGAGGCCAGATTGAGCATATAGAAGGCCAGAGCCTGTCGTCTGGCCGGCTTCTCGATGAGTAGTGACAAATAGGAGGAGACCAATGCAGGCGCACAAACCAGTACTCGATAATAGAAGCGGCCGAAGCTGCGCCGCAGTAGGCAACCAAGGCGGTTCCATTGTAGGCATGGAAGAAGATGAAAAAGGACGACCTGGCGATGGACTTGAGGGTTTCCTGGCTGGCCGAGAGGTCGTATTTCTGTTGAACAATTAGCTGACTGAATGCATAGAGCATGGAATATAGTGGCAGTACATTGAGGGCGGCCGCAGTGGCCACCTCGAGGGCGGCATCGGTGCAACCAGAGTCCTGCAGGAATTGGCGCGTGCGTTGACAGTTAGTATTGGTATGTGTAGTGGACTATAAGGAAGAGGGACTCTTATACTCACCAGGTGTGTCCGACCTCGTAGCAGTTGTATCCGAATGACCAGTCCTGGCCGAGCAGTTTGGCGGCCAGGCCTTTGCTGAGAACGGCGGGCATGTTGACTGTGCAAAAATTTGTTGTGATTGTTTTGCAAATTTATCACTGCACGAAGATCCGAGAGGGAGCGAGTTTTAAGGAAAGAGAAACTCTCGAGGAAGTTTGCTTGATCGACGCCCATTCCAGTGCGCCTAATCATCGTCTAGCTCTCCGCCGCCGTCGCTGATACATCAATGTAAATGTTTTGGGGGGACGTAAAAACAGGTGAGCGTCTCGAGGAAGCTCATTTCAATTCACTTGAAGGTGGCGCCCAGCCGATGGTTGTTTTGGCCTCCCGCAGGAACTTTATGGCAAACCATAAGCAGCAAACCGATCATTAGTACGATGGAACAAGCAAAACAAATACACATCCAACATTATTGTCTTACTATCTCAATAAGACTGCCATTGTTTATGCTATCTATCCATTTATATGTTTATGCAACAAATCTGGTTGCAAAATTGATTACGAGTTTGTGGATTGTAAACTAAACAAGTGGCGGCGGCGACTTCGAGTTTATTGACACACAAGAGAGAAGATCTTGTGTTGTGTTGGTGCACTTGAAACTCGTCTTGACAGTTAAAGGGAGCTTATTCGCTAACAAATGGCGCGCCGCTTCAATCAGTGAGCTCTAACAAGCCGACAGAGTATTCTGGTCTCGAGTAGAACTAAAAGAGGTAGGTGTCTGGCGCGTTAATTGAGGCTTATGATCCTCTAATGTGCGCGCGATATTAGCTCGGAATGTTTGGTTGTCTGTAGATTTTCTTCGGAAAACACTTGTTAGCAGGTTGGTGGTTCCTCTAGCCACCAGCGTCTAACTGAACTGTCAGTCTCCAGTGTGTGTGTCCTACTCAAGTGCCATCTATCGAGCTCGAAACAATGTGAGCTCGATCAAGCTGGTCTAATCCGTTCGGGCTGGACATTCGAACAGCTAAAACTTATTACTCGCCAGTCTGACGATGTCTCACTCTAGTCTTTGGCCGAAACAACGTACACACAAGCAAACTGAGGCTGACTGATCCTGTTTGATTGAAGTGGACATAAACTTCAAACAACAACGACAACAAATATTAACCAGAAACAACCTCTCAGGTGGGGTTAACTAGAACAACAATACAGATGAAATGGAAAAATAGTGAGAGAATAAGTGAGAGACAATTCCTAGAACAAACAATGTTCTAGAGTTTACATAATTTACATCATCATGAACAAGCTCCTAGGGGTTGTGTTTGTTTGCTCTCCTGGCCGTGGAGGCAATCGCCTCGATCACCGCAATGTCAGTGACCCGACTTCAAAGGGCTGGAGGAGCTCATCATCAAAGATGCTCCAGTTCATATGGATAACTACTCCGGAGTTGAAGTACATTGAAATGAACATTGACGACTGCAAGAGAGGCGTCAATGAGGCTGCCCAAATGATTTTGGACCTCAACAACGTGAATCAATGCCACAGCAGCACTATAAAACTCGTGTCACCTGTCGATGCAGGCGATAAGTCCTCTAGACTCATCAATGTCATCTGGTCTGGTGTAGTTACAAAAATGACGTATGCAAGGAGAAATTTGCCAACTATCAACAACGATGATAAACATTATGTACAAACCACAAACAATTAAAATAGTTTGATGGGCGGATATCTAATCATATATTTACATGGGCTAGCTACTGGAGTTTGCGCGATTTTTTCTACATTAATCTGATATTTTTTCACACTTGGCTACATTTTTGAGAGTTTAAAAAAGAATAAGCCAATTTCGCTTATCTCTTTATGTTGTTAAATCAAATTTATACCATCAGCCAGCATCTGGAAGCCGTCCAATCCATAATGGGATAAGAGAGAAGTTCTAACGCCGAATGTAGTCGACCAGACAAGCTGGTTGTGTGTGGGTGGACCGAGTTGAACGCCCGAAGGAGCCACCTCTACATAGAGGGTCAAACTTGGACCAAACAGATGGTTTAAAAAAGATAGTCACCAGTCTTTGTTATCCCGTTTGATATGAATGAGCTAAAGAAGGTATCATATAGAAAGTATCGGCTCCTACAAGTCTATCAATAACGACACGAGAGAGTTCTTCGGTGGCTTTAAACCCAATCAAATGGGGTTGACGATGATCTAGTCAACCTGTACGACCTATTTGACGACTATGTTCTATGGATCATCTTCGTGTTCCGAAGTTAGTAGACTCCAAAGAACTGTAGGCCAGATCAGCGTTATCTGTTGGTGTCGATATGTTGAAATTGAATGTAAACGTCCAAATTAGGTCATCAATGTAAAACTGACCTCGTAGCCGAACTGCAGCGGCTCTATCACCTGCCTGTGCTTGTCATGCTCATGGCAGGACAACAATGTATCTGTCGGTCCCATAGATGACGCAATCGAGCTCGTACGAATAAATTGATTAACAATTATTCTCATCGCCACAAAAGCTCTCATTGGTTTCTCACAGGCTTCTCATAAGCTCTTCGGGCAACTGCAAGTTTCACTTGACGACGACAACCACAACTACCAAGCGGCAACAGATAGGTGTAACTAAACAACAAATGGTGTGGATCATTCCACAACCATGCCTCCGACAGACAGGTGTCAGACATCTGCGACTACAGTAGTTCATTAATATTGATTTATTCCTGCACGTGTAGCCGAATGTTGTCAAGGGAACATCATAATGAATACGTTGTCGACTGATGAGAGACATGCCCCAGCCGATTAAATTAGTGTTCTATACTGTGACAGAATGCCCAAGATCCATATAAACAGACGGCAGCCTGGCATCATTCGATCATTCGGAACAGTTCAACTGGCAGAAGCGGATCATCGCCTACACATAATTGACTAACCAAATTACTTAACAAGCACCCATAGAGAAGACAAACTCCAGAGATGAACAAGTTGGTAGGTGGCTGTATTTGTTGCTTTGGCGGCCAGCCTGGCTAGCGGCCAGCAAACTTCAAGCGACTCGGACCAGATGGACTTGGGGCCGTGAACACCTACTTGGGCGAGAACACTACCAGCGCCTATCTGCTCTTCCTCGAGAAGAACATCGACAGCCTGCAGGGAGGCGCCAGGAACGCCGGCCAGCTGGCTCTGGATCTGAATAACTTCGGCGACGAGTGCAACAGCCACGTGCTGGCTATGATGCAACGAATGAACGATGCCAGACTGAGGCCAAATGGGTTGTTCGTAATAGACCGTGTGATGATGGCCGGCCGCGAGAGGGCCGTACAGGTGTGTAACCAGTACATCCAGGAGTCCTACCAGCAGGCGGACGAGCAAAAGACCAAGTTTGCCGCCCGATTCCAGTCCATCTTCGAGTATGGGCGTCCGATGCCTCGCCTCATAATCGAAAGCATCAGGAGGCAATCGGAGGGGAGATCCAGAGGCCCAGTTCATGAAATGGCAGCCGGGACAGGGCAGACCGGTGAAGGACAGAGCAAGTTCGAGTACGCGCTAAACAGGTACTTGTTGGAGCCGTGCCAGGATCTGGTGGCGCCCGATCAGATGCTCGACAATGTGCTGGCCATCGCTTCGCAGAGGTCGAAAGACGGCCGTCACCCCTTCCAGGTGAACATCGACTTCGAGCTCAAGAGTCTCTACTGGCGAAAGGAGGTCTGCGAGTTCCTGCTGAACATGGACTCGAACACTAAAGATCGCCTCTTCGAGCTAGCCTAAGACGTAACCTGTAGGAGTTGATGTCTATCCAATTAATAAACAGACGCCGCTGTTTGGTTTGCAATCAAGCCGACAGCTGGCGCTCGAGGCGAGTTAAACTTGCAAAGCGGGCCGTGTGACTCATAAAGTGTTGGTGGTTAACCCGCGACGAGTTAACAATGGCAAAGGTTGGAGGTGAAACTGAAAACAACAACTGAAAAGGCGTCTCGTCGTTGTCGTCGTCGATGACGGTAAGAAGTTTCTTATCATCTTGATTGGTGTGTTGTTTCTCATTGCACGCGACCATCGCCGATGATGATGACGACGATGACGATGATGTAAATGCGATAAATATAATTATAATTGCGGCCAGAAGTTGTTTGAGCTCCTTTGCATGAACACCAATCGATTCATCTCGAGCCGCCTCCAAACTTGAGTTCCAAAACCATCGAGAATCTCTCAGGTGGCAGTGCCGTCAAGTCGAGTGCTTCGTCATTTCAACAACAACAACAACAACGAGAAACTCGATGAGTTTGTTTTGTAGTTACAAATGAATGACAATAATTATGGCAACAAAAATCATTTATGCATAGATGTTAGGCCTCTCCTTACTTTACATCTACATCGTTGTTTCCATTTGCGTCGTCCATTCCATTTATTGTTTAAATGGCCGACGAAAGACACAGATTGATTAGTATTAGTATATTATTATTCATTGTGTGGGATGGACCATGTTCAACGATATATCCATCTCTCTAGTTCCTTGAAAAATTCTAACTGATTGGAAAAGAGCAGACGATATTGGGTGAGCTATCGATAATTAGCACAACAAGAAGAGACTGATAGAAAGACAGAGAGCCGTTTGTTGGTGTGAACTGCTTTCATGTGTTGCTGGTTATTCGGTTATTCTCTGCTAGTTAGCGGCCAAAAGCACGTGAAAATGGCCGACTGTTGTGAATTAATGTTGTTGTTAACAACAACAACCACCACCACCACAACAACAATGAGCCAAATGATTAGTTTCAATTTTTGAGCGAGCCATTTAAAAGTTGTGTATTCCTGCAGTTGCTGTCGTTGTTGATCAAACAAACGACGACTGTCGTCTGCCGTCAGTGGTAATCACGGCCACGGCCACCCAATCAAACGGTGGTTTGTACCTGTGTGTTTCAGGTCCAATAATAATAACGATAATGATAATGTTATTGGAAGGCCATTCTATGTGTGAGCTCACACTGAGACAGTGACTCATATTTATGTTTCGTCGAGAAGGAGGAGAAGAAGAAGAGGCAAAAAGTTGTACTTGTCGTTGGTCTTTTTGTTGCCATTGTAGAAAGCAAATTCAATTCAATTATATGGAAGGTATTTATTCGCTCCAACTGCTTCTGTTGCTGCAAATGAATGGGGAAAATGTTTCTCCTTTGTACCAAATCGGTGGCTCTGTTCGGAAGGGCATTTGCGAATGTGCGGCTTTCTGTTTGGATAGGCAAGCCAACAATCAAGTCACTCCTTCGCTTGCCAGGTAAATGATGAACCTGCTTAGATTCTTCTCCTCGACGGCTTAATTTTAATTCTTCTCGTCTCTGGCCGATCGACTGGCCAGGTAATTGAGACGAGACTCGTCGCCCTTGTGAAAGTGACACTTGTTTTCCATTGTTTCTGGCGCCGTATTGTAATCTGCCGCAAGACTGGCTGCGGGGATGCGTCCGAGGAGACAACAACGAAAGGCCAGACGACGATGAGAAGACGGAGGAGGAGGAGGAGCAGGCGGGCAGGTTGCATAGCTGGCCAGGTGATGGCGGAGGCGGCCGCTGTGTCGGCTGGCTGGTTGGCCCATGTGAACTGTAAATAAAGAGAGTAGATAATGAGTTTTGTGCTGTCGGATGATTTCCGCACTTATCATGATTGTTGTAGATGTTGTGTTGGCACCGCTCAAAGGAAACGACGACGACGACACCACCACCACCATTTGACCACCACCAACAACAACAACAATGGCAATCAATTGAAAGGTTCCGTTAGTTGGTTCGCCATTTCAACTTGCGCTGCTACTTATTGTCGTTGTTGTTGGTGGTGGTGGTGGCTGCCGCTCTGCTGGAGATGGCAGGTAGAAACTAATCGGCGGGCAATCAAACAAGCCAGCCAGCCAGCAAGCCAGTGGTGGTGTTGACAGGCCTCTCGACTGTCTGTCGGCTGGCATTATGTGGCGGCTGCTGCGAACGGCAAGAATTAAATGCCGCGCCGCCGCCGCCGCCATCGACTTGTTGGAATTTGAGATTCTGGTTTGAGTTGGTCTTGGACGTCATCGTCGGCTCGCAAGCCATTCCAGTGGCGGCGCCGGATTGAATGCGCGTCCGACGTCAGTTGTGAGCGGCCGAGTGGTGGACGGCAAACAATGATAAATTACAATTTGTGTGTGTGTGTGTGCATTATTGTCAATGGTATTTACCTGTCGACCAGCGAGTTGTTGCAGTTTCAGTCAAAGTTTGAGTTGGCGTCTCCTGACAGCGTCCAATGGCAGGCGCGCGCCTTAGCTCGTCGTCGTCTTTGTCGTGGCCGCAAGTGACGTATTTGTTCGTTGTCGGCATCACCTGGAGTTGGCTCGACAACAGGTAGTCGCCTGGGCGGACTTTACGTTAACTTGCGGCAGCCACTTGAAGCCGAGCGAGCCTTACCTGGCCGGCGCCGCCAATCAAGTGGCTGTCATTGTTGAACTCTCCCGCAATAACAAGCGCGAGTGTCTTGGCGGCCGTTTTTGTTGTTGTTGCGGCGGTGGCAGCGGCGGCGGAGGCGGCGCCGGCGAAGGTGGAAACTTTGGTCAGGAGTTCACGACAACAGACAAACAGGCGGCCAGGCGAGTGTCATCTTACCTGTTCGGAAAGAGCTGTGACTCATCTCGGCGCACTCGCGCGCGCCGACTTGTTGATCTTAGTGCGTCGGTGCCCCCGCTGCTGCTGCTGTTACTACTGCTCGTTTCTGACGTCGTCGTCGTCGTTGTTGTTGTTGTCGATTCTATCACGCAAGACTAGGCGAATGAAGAAAGTTTGTTGCAAAATGCAAACTGATTATCAACTGACAATAGAAAAGCATTGAGAAATATATTATTTTGCCCAACACATACAAATATACATTTGCTGCAAGCCAACCAAGCGAATATTAGAATTAGAGTTTTGCCTGGCCCAGCAGTCCTGCCATTAGCGGCGCCATGATTATCATCTTAGTCGCTGATCATCTCTTAATTGGAGTTCACACACTCGGCACGCAGAGAAGGGGTTATATCTGGACGCCATCTCGACGACGAGCAGCTCAACTGGCACACCTGGAATTATTAGTTCCATCTTCATCTTCATCACCGACGTCGTCAACATCAACGTCCTCGAATCATTCAGAGTCATATTTTGAGGAGAGCAAAGTTGGCGCGCGCAACCAGCGGCAATGATTTATTGGAATGCGAAGTAGTCGAGCGAACGAGCAAACGAGCGAACGAATGAACGGCAAAAAGTGAACGAAGGTGAACTTTGGGGGCAACCAGTTGAATAGGAGTAGATCCACAAAGTAGAGAGTTTTGAACTTTAACTCTCGACAGGTAGCCACTTTGACTCGACTACCACGACCAACACTAAAAAGAACAAGTCTACCAGTTCAGGTGAGAAAAGCCCAGAAGAGAGACGGTCAAAAACATTAGAACCATACACAAGAATCAAGTTTGAAATTTTCTAAATATGACCAACGACAACGAAGACCAGAGCCGGCAGGCCAAGCATAGGCACCCCACCAGGCCCTATTCGACTCCATCCCCACCAGTGGCCTCAAGTGCGATGTCCTCTTTCTGGTCATCAAGAATCGCATCCAAGAGGAGCCTGAATATGTCAGAGGCTCCGAGTGGTGTTCCAGTTCAACATCACCAAGAACGGGCAGCCGGCGGCCACTTGGACCTGTGACACGCGTTCCACCATCGAGGGCGACGTCTATAGGGGCCGCCCAAGCCGGGCCTGAAGCCCGACTGCATCCTGACAGTGGACGACGACGACTGGGTGAAGATTATGGTGGGCAAATTGAACTTCCAGCGGGCCTTCATGATGTCCAAGTTCAAGATCAAGGGCAACATAATGCTCCTACAGAAGCTGCATGCCGTCTGGTTCGAGCTCCGGCGGAAGGGCAAGACGCCCGAGCTGGATTTGATACAGGAGATCATGGTGAACGAGCCACTATTGCCGGGGCTGAAGAGCGAGGCGATGGCCATCGAGATCGTCCAGCGAATAGTCAAGTTGCCCCATCTAGTGGAACGAATCGATGCCAATATCCAGGTGGACATCCTCAAGGAGGGCCGCCTCATGACACAGTACCTGATTGGAATGCATCCAGGCAAGAAACCGGAATTTAGGCGACTATTTAATGGGCTCCTGTCGAAGGAGAGGAGCAGCAGCTGGCCAGTGACGATAGGCCGCAACAGAACAAGCCGAGCCTGGCCCCTATGAGGCCCGATGTTATATTCACCATCGAGGACGACGATCTGGTGCTGATCATCTACGGCATCTATAAGGTGAACTCGGCCATCGACAGTGGCCGCCTGAAGATTGTCGGCAGCCGTGACCTGGTCGAGAGGGCCAAGGCGCTATTTGAGCAGCCGCCAATAATGGCCAAGCTGTGAGGAACCTCCCGCTTGTAATATACTACCATCGTACATATATTCATCATCATCATCATCATCAATAACAACCACTACTACTCAATTACCGCCAGACGGAGAGGCACGCAACTAGCAAATGGTTCCTTTGTGCCCCGCAAAAGCAGCAAATTTATAATTAAATTCTCGTGGCGGACGGGCGGCCGTGACAGGCGGTCAGACAGACGGACGCATGTTTTGTGTCGTGACCAGCGCCATGGACGAGGCCACCACACTTCCAGTGACATTCGAAATTAAATGTAAACAACAACAACAACAACAGTCATCATCGTCGTCTTGTCATGTGAAACTAACCAGTGAGAGATCCAACTGACGGGACAGGACGGGACGAGTGAAAATTTGGGTCGCCGATGAGAGCCCCGATATTGTTGTATGTACTCATCGTCTATTTGCTCCAGTCCCTTAACAGACTCGCCATGGCGGCCAAGATTGTCACAGTTCACTAATCAAACAAATAGCTGGAAATTAACAATTCCAAAGGTCAAGTTATTTGTGAGTGTATGTGTAGGTGTATATGTGTGTTGTATTTGTGTAGATATACATTTCAAGTTTATAATTATATACATAAACTCGTCTCGTTGTTTCCATCTTGTAAACGCTAGCCATGATTTTGAGATACCACTTGTTTAAATTCAATGTGCCTTATGTTATACATACAAATGTTGTCATATATGTAGTTCTTTTCATCTGGTCATTGTTGTTATATAGTGCACATGGGATTGTTGGCCAAGAATTCAAGAGTCAAGCAGACAACAACAAGTCCGTAATTCCGCCACAGCGACCTCACCCGGTCGAAATGATTCGTCTTGAGGGTGGCTCAACCACATTTATATCATCACTTGAAGAATACCTGGCCACCACCACGGCTGCGCCCACTGACTCAATCTCAATCTCAACCTCAAGCCCGATCTCTGATGCAAGTACCGAGCAGTCGCTAGTTACGGCCAAGTCGGCCTTCTCTACTGGCCGGCGGCGGCTCAAACGAAGACCAAAAGGCCGACTTACACCACCAACAGACTCCGTCAGACTCTCATCAAGAGGCCACGCCCACGTCAACCTCGCCCGAACACAACCACCATAATAATCATCACGACAGCCACAGCCACAACAACAACAATCACCACCAAACCACAAATCAATCCAACAAGCCAATTCCTCAACATTTCCAGGTGAAATCGTTACTCAATGTCACCCATGACTATCCTCTCGCCTATTCACAGGTCATCTGTGGCTATGTGTGGCCTCTCATGGCCGCCCTCACTCTCTTTACCAACCTGATGATTGTTTTTTATATTGACCCAGAGGACATGAGGACGCCCACAAATGTCGTCCTAACAGCCATTGCCATAGCCGACATTATTCCCATCGTGGTTCCAGTGCCCTGGTTTGTGTATTTATTCGCCATGGGCAACGAGAAACAAGTGCTCTATCCACCTGTGGCTTGTTATTTTTATCAACATTCCACCAGGTCGATCAGCGAAATCTTCTACTTTCTGTCCACGTGGCTGAACGTCCTATTGGCCATACAGGATTATCTCACCGCGTGCAGGCCAAAATTAGCCAAAAATATTGTCAAATTAAGGTGGTTATTATAGAGATTGTTTGTTTAACATTGTTGGCATTTTTATTGAATTTACCCCAGGCATTGAAGATAGTGTTTAAACCAGTTAAATTCTATTATAATGGCCAACTGACATGGGGCTGTAAGGCGCTCCAGGCCAGATGGTTCAAGGATCTGGTGGGCGAATATGTGGCCCTGTATGATGACATATTTACGGCAATTATTGTTTTATTTGTCGACGGCGGGCCGGCCATCTTGTTGATAACATTAACTGCCCTCCTAATAAAACAATTACAACGCCAAAGGATCAAGGGACACCTATTGATGGAACAGGCGAGGACGGCCAGCAAGAGGCGCCGCGAGAGACACAGACAACAGGAATATGAGTCGTCGGCCCGAGTGATGATCTTTTGTCTTGTTGGCCTTTCTGGCGGTGAAAATACCCTTTGCCACCACGTATACCTTGATGATAATCCAATCGAGATTTAATATTAGATTCGTGGAGAATTTGGTGGATTTTCAGAAGGCCATTACACTGACCGATCTGGTTTTCGTACTATCGTATCCAATTAATTTCACCATCTTCTGTTGTTGTTCCAAGAAATTTCGACACAAATGTGCCCAATTATTAAGCGAATGCAATGATAACACTAAAACAACAAGGATCGTCTCTGGTCGAGCTTCTCCGAACAATCCGCTCTGAATAGTCTCGCCGAAAGCCAATCGATAATGGGCCAAAGGAATGGCAAGTCGCCCGGCGGACTTCGTAACGACTCTCTTGCGACCATTAGTTCGCGCCAGAAGTTCCTCGATATGTTGGCCGACAAACGTCAGAGTCTGAACTCCACATTGAGCGGCCCTGGGGTGGCTGCCAATGGCGGCGCTGATAGAGTGAATGGGACACTAATGAGACAACAGAACGAGGAAACCAGTGCAAACAATGCCGTCGAGATGATCGACCATATCGACGTGGAGGAGAACAATAGGTTGCTGATGAGTGTTGGCAACAATATTGAAGCAGATCACCACGACTGTGCCAGATATAATGACCAACAAACAGAGAGAAACAAAGCGCTGGCAAATGTCAACTTCAAGGCCCTCCTCGAGGATGGGAATCTATGTCTCGAGTGCATCCTCAGGTACGAGCAACTAAGGAAGAACTCCTTGGCCCATCAACTGGGCGCCGAACCTCTAAATGACAGTCACAACAAGATTAACAACAACACCACCGTTAGCCAATCCACTGATTCGTCAGGCTGGGCGGACATCTGTCAGCAACACCAACAACAGCAACATCCACAAGTCCCACCGCCTCCGCAGGCTCCATTGAGCGGCGCCTTTCTACGGAATCATCAACTACCGTCGATCATCACCACTTGGTGCGAAAGTATCCGCGAAACCAGCTCGACCGACGGGACGAATAGCAGTGAAAGTCAATCGATGGGCACAAATGACGAGTTGAGTGGCCAGCAGCAACAACAACAACAACCGCCACCAGCACCACCACAGTTGGATTCAATGAATGAGACGTCGACGAAGAGTTGCGACGCTAGCATGGCCGAAAGATACAAATGGGATGCCAAACTGTTGGCCGGCTCTATAGGCTGGAGTGCAACCCGTCGACGCGGCCATGACCGCCACGGCGGCGGCCAGTGTGGCTAGCGGTCAAGACAATAGGCTGGGCCGAACGCGGGTGGACGACACTCACCTGGTGAGGCCTCGACGGAGTGGCCAGTTGCGCAACTCGAGCGATCCTGGGCCGAGCGTGAGCGAGATGTTGATGGGCAATGATATGCAACGCCAGACTAATGACGGCGACCCGATGACGATGAATTCCGGGCCCGTCGCGACGCGGCTCCTCGAACGAGGCCATGGAGATGTCGCCAGCTGGTGGCCAGGTGGCGACAGCGACAAATGCATGGGTCGCAAGTTTGGAAAGAAGAATAAGAACAAGAACATGAAGAAGGAGAAGAAGTCGACGAGCCAAAAAGAGGCCAAAGGTAGAGGAGACAAGGAGAGGCCAAAAGAGTTGACATTGAGCCTAATCGAGAACAGGCAACGTTCATTGTCACTGTCCAACTCGAACCTGTCCACTTTGCCCAATGCAACGGGAATGCTGGCCGACCTGTTCGTGTCGGCGCTGATGGGAGTCAGTGGAGGCACTCAGCAAGGCTCCAGCGGCGCCATCGGCGGCTCACAAAAGAGCAAAAGATAACCAGTCGATATCACGCGATCTAGCTCTGTCTGTGTTTGCGTGGCCAGCGGCGTGCAATTCATGTAGATAATGATGTTGGTATCAATGTTGTTTATCATTGGCTATCGTTGTTGTTGTTTAGTTGTTGTTATATCGTATCAGTTGAATTCAATTAATTAAACAATAATTCAATTGCTCTAGCAGCGGCCCGTCGCGAGCAAACAGTGTCCTCAGTTGGCCTCGATACTCGTGTTTTAGCCAATTGCCGTACATATCCAGTAGCCAGTTGTTTCTCCTGTGATGATTGTTATTGTCGTGAGAATTTGGCTCGTAGTTGGCTGGACACGACGACGCGAATTCGTCAGAAGTCGACTCGGCGCCTCGCCCAAAGATCTCTTGCCTTTGTTTGTGGCCACCGGCAGCGGCTGCCTCTTGTCGTCAGTGTCCAGTCTAACTTCATGATCTATATAGAGCTCGTACACCAAAGTCCACCAGTTCAATGGAGCCGCCATCCTTTGGCTTGGCCGCCATCAGCCCTCCTCGCCAAGTTGGCCCAATTGCGCTTCAAACACCAATCTGGTCTTCATTGATAATAGGTGGAGGTCGAACGTTCCTCCGTCCAATCTGAACGGCTGACACTTGTCGCCGTTTTGATAGCCAATGGAACTAATCAAGAGACGATTCCTAGACGATCTAAGCAGGTGGTGGTTGCTGTTGCTGCCATGACTTGCGGCTGGGATCTCCATTGGGATGTCCTCTTGGTGGAGGCTCTATGCAAGCGCCATCTACTAACTAGCCTCACTGATGTCCTCCAGCTCCTGGTCGACGTTCAATACAACCTTCTTATTCAATTCTTTAGTCTCGCCTGGTTTCTCGGCTCCTGTCGAGGCAATCTCATTCGTTTCCTCGCTTCTCTTATCTCTGCTCGTGGCCGATTGAACGCATGAGATCCTACTGACGGACGAGGAAGTGAGACGGGCCAAATTGAGGGGCATCGAGCCGACCTCCACGACGAAGCCGCTTATGAGTTTGTTCGATGCCGGTTTTAGCTTGAATTGCCGCTGACCGAGACAGTTCTGAGAGGCCCAGGATTGATGTCATTATTTGGCTTATAGTTGAATTAAGGTGGGCACTTGAAACAGACTTGCAGCTCTCCACATCCAGCTGATAGTTTGCGGCTGAGGGCCTGACTTTCTGTTCTACAGACTCATCCGATTTCTCCTCTTCGACGGGCTTCTCTGTTGGCTCAGCTCCAACACGTGCCTCCTCACCTGCATCAGATGGAGGATCTGAAGCCTGACCAGATGCCCCCTCAGCGGCTACCGTGGCCACCGCACCTGGTGCCGCAATTGCAGGAGCTTCGATTGGCGCGATGGCCTCGGCTGGCTGATCTGTTGGCGGCTGATGAGGCTCGACTGACTGGGGCTGCTCTCGCTCGGCGGCTGGCGCGCTGATTTGCTGCCGCCGCGGCGGCGGCTGCTCCTCCACCACCTGACTTGAGGGTGTCGCTTCAACAGGCGCCATGTGGTTGACTGACGGCTCCTCGCCTGTGGCCGTCGACTGTGGCTGACCAGTCTCGCTGTGGTCCTGGTTTGTTGCAGCATTTGGTTGTTCATTTGGATCGTTTGACTGCTCGGCTGGTTGAGAAGGAGGAGGAGGAGAAGACTGCTCGGGAGTCGTTTGAGCTGGCGACTCTTCCTCAGGTGGCTGCGAGGGCATCTCCCGTTCCGGCTCATGAGGCTCTCCAGCAGATGTTGACTCTGGAGAAGTGTTGAGCTCTTTCCTGAATGATCACTGGCTGGGCTCAGAGATTGGTCAATTGTTTGCTCGCCGGCTCCTCCATCTCCAGCTGGGCTTTTTGAACCACCTGCGCCGGTGCCGAGGCTGGCTGCTCTGACTGGCTGCTCGCGGGCGCCCCGTCAGCAGTCTGGGTCCCAGCTTGCTGTTGTTGTTGTTGTTGTTGTTGTATCGGCGCCTCCGACTCTCGGGGTGGACTGTTGCGTTCGGCTCTTCACCAATAGGTTGGTGGCTTGTTTGGATCTGCGGTCCCGACCAAGCTCGACTTGTTGCTGTTGTACGACCTGAGGCTGCTCTTTGGACGGCCGTCTCGCCTATACTGTTGACATCTGTTGATTGAGATGTCCCTTCGTTGGCTGGCTGGATGGTTTGTGGCCCGGTGGGAGCGGTCGCTTCGGCCGAGGGAATCTGTGAGGCGGTCAGAGTGGCGTCTCAGGCGGTGCGGCGCAGAATTGTCATCCACTGAGAATGACTCATCTGATGCCTCCAGTTGACCAGAAGCCAGACCATCGGCGGGCTTGGCTTCAATTACATTTGTTGGCTCATTATTGGTGGTTGTTGTTGTACTTGGCCCTCGGCTAACAATTGACAAGAGCTCAATGGACACAACACTAAGAGGAGGCAGTTGACTAGAGCCAGGAGAAGCAAATAGAACAGTTTCATGGTGGTGGCTGCTTTGAGGGTCGCTCGACGGTGAGGTGAATAAACAAATCAGCCCACTCGAGTAGATGAAATCGAGTATGGAGGCGCGAGGGGAAACCGTCAACGATGGTAGACTGATGACGAAAGGGAGGCACACGCGAAATTGTGCTGATTGATCAAGTTGTTTTGGGTCGCCAGCGAACGACTAATTTGAATGGATGATGGAATGAATGAATGAATGAATGATAACATTTTATTTAATTGAATGAATTTCCACACTAGTCTTCGTCCTATGCGCAGTGTAAGTAAGTGATTGACTAGACAAACCTTGTCGGTGGTGGTGGCTGCGGCGGCGGCTGTGACAGCCCTAACCATGCAGATATTCGACGGTCGATCTGGCTAGTGATCCAATGTGTCTATAATAATCATAGTATTGGCGTTGTTGGTGTTGTTGTTGTTGGTGGTGGTGCTGGTGCTGTTGCTGCTGTTGCTGACGCTGCTGATAAGTGGCCGCATGATACTCTTGATCTTGTTGGCGTTGTGGTTGATCCATGATTATATGTTCTTGTTGTTGCTGTTGCTGCTGGTGTTGGTGGTGATGTATCAATTCTTGATGTTGTTGTTGTTGTTGTTGTTGTTGCTGGCTTATTGTGATTGTCGACGGAGGCGAGCCAGTTGGGCCACTGGCTGAGCGCAAACAAGAGTCGGTGGCCGTTTCTGGTGGCGTTGAGGTGGTGCTGGTGGCCGGGATGGAGGCGGATGTTGTGGTTATGGCCAGAGGAATGGAGTCCGACACGGTGGACACTGGTGTGCTGGCCGTGGACATGGCCACTGCGGCTGCCGCGGCGGCCGCCGCCGCACTCAGCGCCGCCCTATGGAAGGCTTCGGGCGTGCTCCGGTCGACGCAAGCGGGTGCGGCGTGCGAGGAGCCCGCCGATGGTGGCAGCTGCACGGCGGCCACGGCGGCGGCCACGTCGCTGAACGAGAACCCATTCGACGAAAGATGAGGATGACTCTGGTTGTGATGGCTGGCCAGGTCGGAGGCCAAACAGGTGGAGTGATGAGAATGATGCTGGCCAGTTGTTGAGGCGACAATGTGTTTCATTGCCCGGCTGAACTGTTTCTTGTGCTTGGCGCGCCTATTCTGGAACCAAACCTGACACGAGACGAGTCCAAGTTGGTCTTACTTAGCGAGAGCATCGCGAAAACTCGGACTGGGATATTTGTTCTGCTTGAAGGCGTCCTCGAGCATATTCAGCTGATACTGGTTGAATGTGGTCCGGTGGCGTTTCTGGTAGACGGAGCTGGAACTGCAGCTCGAGTGTTGTTGCTGGTGCTGCTTGTGCGCTTGTTTCAGTCCACCTGAATTGTTGAGACTATTTGGTAGACTCAGATCAGTTGTTGAGGCAAATCCATTGTCGTCAATCAAGACACTATTATCTAGTTGGAAACCTAAATGCAAGTTGCAGCCAATTGATTGTTGCTGTTTTATCACTTGGATTTGATCATCTCGCTGTTGTTGTTGTTGTTGTTGCTGCTGTTGCTGCTGTTGCTGCTGTTGCTGTTGCTGGTGGTCTTGGTAGGCTTGTTGCAGGTTGTTTAGGTTGTCGTTTAGACACAAATTGTTGGCGCCGTAGTTGGTCATCTTGTCGTCCGAGCAAGCAACCAGCAATAGAAGCAACACAATCAGCTCGCAATCGGCAACAACTGGCGTCGTTCTGCTGGTGCTTGTTGTTGGCTCCGTGGCTCATTAATTAATTTGTAAGAATGAATATGGTTAATGAAATGATTATATATACATTCAATGATTATATAATCAACAATCCAGGTAACTCGTTGATAATTGAATTTGATCCTACATTCGAGTGAACAAGAGAGCGTCGTGTCTAGTAGTAGTTAGAGGATGAATGAAGTTAAACTATGACGACGACGTCGTCGTTCTAATCTTCGTCGTCGTCGTCGTCGCCGGTGGCTTTGATTGGTTCGCATTTTTGTGTGCAATACTAAATAGCGTTACTTCATTAGCGAGAGAGAGAGAGACAGACAGACAGACATAAAGATACTAATATTAATTGGCTTTGGAAATTATCTGCTGCTGCCTTTGCCCCTCTCGCCACTTGAGCTTAGTAGTTTTTATTCAACAACTTGTTGCTGTTGGCTATGTGCGAGAGTCTCGAGAGCTACAAACATTAGCACACTTTGGCCATCATCGAGTCGTGATAGTAGTCGAATCGATCGATTGATTGGCTGTGCGTTGCTGTTGCTGTTGTTGTTGTCTTTGGGCCATCGCAAGTCTCTCGGCTGACATATTCAGTCAACGTGTAAATTAACTAACTCATACATACTCGTACATATCCTCCTGAGACTGGTGTTCTCGTCACCGTGGCTGAGAGTGAATGCATATGTATCAATTGGCTCCATTGAAAGTTAGTTCGATTTTAAATTGAGAAAACTCGTCCACGCGACGACAACAAAAAAATCCTTTCAAAGTTCAAGATCACAGAACTCTTTCTCTCTAATGAAAATCTCAAATTTCATTTGAATCGGCAGATGTGTTTCACCAGAACGAATGTCGCCCGATCATGAAAGCCAGCAGATTATTTGCTTTCTTGAAACGAAGTCTAAAAAGATGGCCAAGATGACTCATACGTGTACGCCAGTGTACCTGTCAAGTCCGTGGCTCATATTTGTGACTCATCAGCCACATGATTATTGTTACTGTCACAGGTGTAACGTTGTAGGGCGAGACTTCAGTAGGCTCCAATGCCAGCACTGCTTTTCATTGGTCAGGTGCCAATTTCAGCACTCAATATAATATAACTGCTGCCACTGAATTGATCTGTTGGAGTGAGCCCGTCAAATTGTCTGTCATTTCGTCTCATGTCGACTCCTCGCTATGTCGCTGATTCTCTTCCTTCAACTCGCAACTCGTCTCCAATGAATCACTAATATCTAGTCTCTGTTGATGCAGCCTCGTTCGTCATCTCACATCCGATCTAGCCACCAAGCCAAGGGTGTGACTCCACTCTGATGTCCAGATGGTTCAGGTCGCCTGCGGGTCGTCGGGCGGCCAATCAAATTAAACACACTCTTGTGATGGGTGCAACTTTGTTTTCGTTCTTCATGATGCTCGAATTCATGTCTTACATTAGGTGTTCATACGGTCTTTAGTTGCCTTTTTAGCTACCCTGTTTGCTGTCAAGGTGCAACCTGATTACCAACCTAATCATGATCATCAACAACAACAACAACAACAACAACAACAACAACAACAACTGTTGATACACTGGTTGCTCTTGTTTCGCTTGGGGTGCGCAATGAGAATCGATCCATTTGAATCGAGATCAGCCTCACTTTGACGGAGATTTTGTGCGTTTGTGATGAAACACTCATTCAACAAGCTGTCGGATCAGTAAAACCACGATAAAGATGTAAACAGAAAGGTGTGTCTGGCATCGGGCGCTTCGAGAGGCATCATCTCGTATCTGAGACTCACAAAAGTCCGAATCAAATTAGACACGCCTATTACCAGCCCCGCAGCCTGGCAACGGGCCGAGGGGGCGCAACAAGAAGACACAGAGTCGGGGCGATTCTGAATAGTTCGCTCGGCGGCGCGCACAGAGACAGAACCGAACTCTGGCGCTGCTGCACAATTCGGTTGGGCTGCATTTAATGGTTGTTGCTGCTTGCTGCTGGCGCTGTTGCACTGCAAATAGAACGACAGCGACGGCGGCCACTACGATGAACAAGCCGAAGGCAGCGGCCGCGGCGTCGGCCAATATGTGTCATGGACACAAAGCAAACCAAAGTGAAGAACAAGACAGACCGACGGACAGACGACCAAGAGGATGATGATGATGATGATGATGATGATGAAGAAGACGGTGATGACGATCATGATGACCAAAACATGGACTAATTTCTGTCAGTATTGTCTCATGTTTATAAACCAAATTCGTTTATCATTGATAAATTTTATGGATTTATTCGGTCGGTATATTTATTTAACTGTAATATTCGTAGTGGACAGTAGTATTAGAGTCTGTTATTTGTCGTTGTCGTCGCTGTCTATTCCCATATACTAGATTATAAGCGGCACCGGCAACCAGAACAAGTAAACAAATATTGAATGATAGATATTAGGTAATATTTGCAACAGTTTATTACTTAATGGACGCTATTGTTACATATGATTATGAGGCAACGACCAAAACAAATAGATACTATTATCACTATCATTAGAATACCATCACCATCACCCTCAATATTGTCATCCTATTTGTGTAAATCTAGCAATATTGTATATGTAGATTCACACACTGCAACATTATATTGGATTTGTTCGACCAAATATTCCCTCTTATATTACTAACATTTCACATATACAACTTACATACAAATAAATACTATTTAATTAATATCATTTTTATATTCGGATATATATATCATACTGATTGTAAAATATCAAACAACCGCCAAAATGATGCATTCTATGAACTTCTCCTGGACTGACAGCAATGACAGTAGTGCCACCCAAAAGCTCAGGAGTTTTATTGAAAACTTTCTCAATCAACCTGATGATCGCGAGTATCCTGATTTATGCCAGTTGCCTGATTTAACAGAACGAACCTATTAGAGAATCTAAAAGCTAGATTCGAGAAAGATCTGATATACACATATGTTGGCTCAATTTTAATTGCGGTTAACCCTTTAAGTTTATACCTATTTATCAGCCCCATATGAACTCGTTATATCAGAGGCCATCAGACAGGCTCTGTGATCTACCCTCGCATATATTTGCAATAGCTGCGGCCTCCTATAGTCAAATGCTTACAAAACAAGAGAATCAAACTGTTGTCATATCTGGTGAATCTGGTTCAGGAAAACAACCTCAACAACACTATTATTGCAACAATTAAGCTCATTCAGCCAATATGCTTTCAGAAGTGGCGTAGAGGATACATTATTAAGTGCCGGTCCGGTTATGGAGGCATTTGGCAATGCTAAAACGCAACACAATGATAATTCTAGTAGATTCGGTAAATTTATTCAAGTAATTTATAGGGAGAATGGAATGGTTAATGGGGCTATCGTACAAAAGTATTTACTTGAAAAATCTCGCATTGTTTCACAATCTGATAACGAACGAAATTATCATGCTTTCTATTACTTAATTAATGGCGCAACACCTAGAGAAAAAGAAGAGTTCCATTTGACACGAGTCTGTGATTATTTCTACTTAAACCACAGTAGACGCCAATTTGATGTTGGCTATAGAAATAGTAAGGCCGAGGCTGAGGGCCTTGGAGTGCTAAGAAAATCCATGGAAATTGTTGGATTCTCGCCCGAGAAACAACATAGAGTCTTTAGCATTTTGTCGGCTGTACTGCATTTAGGTAACATTGAATTCGTTAGGAAGTCCAACTATCACAATGATGACTTTGTACAAATAAGAGATACATCGGTTGTTACGTTCATCTCTGACCTGTTGGGTATAAAGCAACAAACATTATTGAATGTATTAACCTCAAAACGGACTCGAGCTGCCAGAGGCGAAATGTTACATCTTTGTTACAAATATCACGAGGCAGTCGCAACAAGAGATGCCATGGCCAAATGTTTGTATGCAGCTTTATTCGATTGGATTGTGATGCGCATAAATCAAGCTTTGTTGTCGAAACGTGACAATAGAGACTTCAAAGGAAAACTACATCGGCATATTGGATATATTTGGCTTCGAGGATTTCGGTGGCCAGAATTATTTCGAGCAATTTTGTATTAATTATGCGAACGAGCATTTACACTTTTACTTCAATCAACATGTGTTCAAATACGAACAGGAGGAATACAAACGCGAGGGTATTGTTTGGAAGGACATTCATTTTGTGGACAATATCGAATGTTTGAAATTAATTGAAGAGAGACCAAGTGGATTGTTGTGCATTTTGGATGACCAATGTAACTTGAGCGGTGCCACAAATCAGAGTATGCTAACATCGTTCGCCAATCAACATAGGAACAATCCATTATTTGAGATGCCACCTTGTTTTAAGGATGCTTTCATAATCAAACATTACACTGGTAAAGTGAAATATCAAATAACTGATTTCAGAGAAAAGAATTCGGATCTCATGAGGCCTGATATTGTTGGTGTACTCAAGAGTAGTAGTTTAACTTTTGTCCGGGAATTGGTTGGTACAGATCCTCTAGCAATGTTTAGATGGCAAATATTGAGAGCATTTTTCAAGGCCTATTTCATATTTAGCAAAATTAGGAGGCTTCTGTCGGCGAGAGCTCGCGTGGCCATTAGAACGTTGACGAGTTATTATTCGATCCATAGCCCGAACAATGTTAACAACCATCAACCAAGATCTCCGCTTCCTTGTATGAAACATGGTGAAGATAAGCAACCTTGTGCCACCTTCTTAAAGGAGATGATCTTACAAAAGGCAGACAAAGTGATACAAAAGCGAACAAATCAACGTTTAAATAAGATTCCATCATTTAGAGATAGACCTGAAAAAGAGTATTAGCTTATTATTGACATTGAAATCATTGACAACTCATCGTGGGCCAAATTATCTTCAGAGATCAACGTCGTCTAAACGAGCGCCAACAGTAACAGCACAATTCCAAATATCATTACATCAATTATTAGATACATTAAGTCGTGCCAATCCATATTTTGTCCGATGTATTAAGTCTAATAAGGGAAAAGAAGGCCGATCATTTTGATGATGTTTGTGTCTTATTACAGCTACGATATACAGGTATGCTGGAAACAGTGAGAATCCGCCAAAGTGGCTATCCTGTGAGACTACTCTATACTGAATTTGTTCAACAGTATCGTATACTGTTGAAAAGAGGTACAAAGAGTGACCAGAGTGATATAAAAGCATTCCTCGATAGACTACAGCTTAATCCTGACAATTATCAGATGGGCATGACGAAGATATTCATGCGCGAGACTGAAAAAAGTTAATCTAGATTTGATACTACATGAAGAGATATTAAGAAGAATAGTCACCTTACAAAGGTGGGTGAGAGTTTGGTTTGCGCGTAGGTCTTATTTATAAAAGAGATCCATATTACGAACACAAGCGGCCATTAGAAATGGACCTCAGAATTCTTATTGGAATGTCACCAGGACAATTGAGTTCACTGACTCGGACGACATACTGATAACTGACATCCAAGAGTTACAAAGTATGGATATGTTTATATTCAAGAAGATTTACTTTATGGATGAACAAAAGCGTATCTCGTGCAAAGAATCAACGGTGGTTGACGTTGTCTTCAAGCGAGCACTAAAGAGTTCAGGCTCAACCTATTGAGCACTTATTCGGTGGCAAACTCTGAGGGTCCCCTTAGAATTAGTTATAAGGATTTAATTGATCACTTTGAGCAGGTGATAGTTAATGTGTGCCAACAAGAGCAAGCTTGGGAATCATTTCCCGTTATTATGGGCGTCAACGCGTTCAGAGGTTATCTGACGAATTCAGGGCTTTGGCTGCCAAGAAAGGTTTCGATAAACTAGTGAACCTCGAATAGGAAACGAGAGAATCCATTTATGAGAAGGGCCAACAAGAGGCGAATGAAGGAGGTGGTCGAGAGGCAGGGCCATTAAGATGTTCATGACGATAGCAAACATTCCAATCGTCTGTGAAATATGTACATCTTTAGTGAAATTAGGTAGCCGTGTTTTAGTGTGCAACGATTGCAAACTAACCTGCCATAAGAAGTGCTTGGCCAAAGTAGCCGTCTCGTGTCGCGACAACAGCCTCATACAACAAGGCAAGAAGGTGTTCGGTGCCCCACTGGAGATATTAGTGTCGAAAGAGGAACGCATACCCGCAGTATTGGAGCAACTCATGACGGCAATCGAAATGAAAGGCTTATACGTCGAGGGGCTCTATAGAAAATCGGCAACTCAGTCCAAGATAAACGAGCTCAAACAGAAGCTCGAAGAGGACAGACACAATGTTGACTTGAATGATTATGGTGTTCATGTTTGGACGGCCGTATTTAAGTCGTTTTTCCGTGAGATGCCCGAACCATTGATGACCTTTCAATTGTACGACGAGTTCCTTTGGGCTACGGCAATCGTGGATGTTCAAGAGAGGATCCAGGTGATATTCTCACATATAAGCAAACTAAATCGTGCCAACTATGATGTCCTGGAAAGATTGACCCTTCATTTGGCTCGTGTGGCACTTGTTGAACATGCCAATAGGATGAGTGCTAGCTCGTTGGCTATAGTATTCGCCCCATGCATATTGAGAACCAATAGAGTTATGCGGGCGCAGGACAGTTTTGGTGATATTAGAAAACAGACAATTTGTTTGGACACAATTATAACTGAACGCATGAAACAAGTCAAAGAAACTCTAGTCGATATTGACATTTTAGATCGTGCAACGCACACCGCCGAGGCCCAATTGAGTAACATCAGGAGGTCGGCTATCAGTATTAGGTCCCTGAGACAGGATGGCGAATCAGATGAATCACAGGACGAGGAGGCTAGATTGACGATGCAGATTGAAAAGCTTGCAAAGCGAAAAATCTCACCTGACGAACATGTTGATCAAGTTTGTCGATTAATAAAGTTTTATTTAAATCTGTTCACTGTTCAATTAAATCGTGGAATTAGACTGACATCTTCATTGGAATTGTTGCCTGCGGTTCATACCCAATCAATTCCATGTCTTCGATCTTAAATTCGTCAATATTTTCGATTTCTCTCGTAAATTTTATCTTCGGAAATTCACTCGGGACCCTCTTGAGCTGTTCTCTCAAGAGGATCCAAGTGATCCTTTGTAAATATGGAGCATCTCCGATGGTGTGCACAAAATCTCCTGGCTTCAATCCAGTTATGTGAGCAATCATATGGGTCAATAGTGCGTAACTTGCTATATTGAAAAGGGACACCTAGGCCAGCATCGGCAGATCTCTGGTATAATTGACATGACAGTTCACCGTCATTGACATAAAACTGTGCTAAACAGTGACAGGGGAGTGCCATGATTGGGATATCCTTTGGGGTTCCATGCGGTCAGTATGAGACGTCTGTCGTATGGGTTCTTTTAATCCTTTCGATCAAGTCGGCCAACTGGTCGATACCTTGTCCTGTATAATCGGTATTCCTGTCCACATATTCTGGCCCCAAAAATGTCGCCATTGAAATCCATAAACAGGCCGAGATCGCCCTCCTTTCGATGGCCGAGGCCCGACTTTTCCAAAAACTCTTTTGACCCATTGGCGTCCCATATGTGTACACCCTTTCTTTCAGCAGATTTGAATCTGTTGACCCCTTGATGAACCACAGTAACTCCTCGACAAGGCCTCTCCAGAAGACCCGCTTGGTTGTCAACAGAGGCATCGTCGATTCTCTTAGGCTGAATCTCATTTGAGCTCCAAACAATGAAATCGTGCCGGTACCCGTCTGATCTGGCTTGAACTTTCCATTTTCGAGTATATTTTCAACAAGTTTAAAGTACTCATACTCGTCTATGATTGGCCGTCCCATTAGACGGTGATGTTGTCGAGGTTAGTGTTGGCTTAATATCATCCATGGCCAGAGTGTGAATTGTAATCAATATAGAAACAATTGAAAGGGTCAATAAGATGCGAATGCCGCACTTTGGTCAGTGCGGTTCGCAATTTTCAAGTTCGCGGCGAAATGAAGAGGTGGTCGTACGATGGTCAAGTGATATTTCGTACATCCAAAACACGTTCAAAAAATCACGAGTCACAAACACAGATTCTGCTCTTTTCCGGTAATGATGGTTATTTATTTTGACAGTTTCATAATAAAACAATAAGAACATCATCTATAACAACATCTTTCACAGTGTATAGACTGTAATCAAGAGATCAATGTTTCGGGTGCCGGCCGTTGCTCGTGATCTGAAGGACAACTAGATGTACAAACTACCTGCGAACACTATGTCTCTCTCTTTGATGAATGATATGGCCTCAGAGAATTTGTTTTCAAGCTCAGTGTTTCCGATTACACGGCTAGCCTGACACATCTGCCTTAATAACTCCTCGAGGCGTCGCATACACCTGATGATTGATCCTCATAGGCGTCACTTTGCTTACATACTTGGGAAAATGAGGCCCCTTTAGACCAGGCGTAGACGACATCCATCAAACTTGGGCGGAACTTTTCGATATATGTCTGCTCATCTAGAGCTAGATTAGATTCCTTAGAGACTGTAGCTATTTTTTTGCCAGGTCTTGCATTATTTTTAGAGGTTGTTGTAGCTCCTCTTTCAATCTGGCGGGCTGTTCAATCTTTTCGTCGAATACGAAACAACTGAGTAGGGCATTGATTTGATGGGGCGTCAATTCATTGAAGGCTCCATTGAACAACATTTCGCTGAGGAGAAGCCTCATCACCACTCGTGATTTCACAAGCAACTCTGCCCTTCATATCAATAACATCGTTCTGGGAACAATACCCAAGCTTTTGTAGCACCTTCTTCATGTTCTTCAGCTCCACCATCTGGTCAGAATTCTTGGCATCTTTTAATTCCTGCTCGATTTTGTCCTTAGCTTCCTTCAGTGCTATTACATCTGGATCCTCGGCATCTTCTTCGACACCTTTTAATGCTAAATTCTTGGCCTCAATTTGATCGAGAATCGTCTGTTTTCGCTGATATTGTTGGAAATTGTAGAAACTCTGTTGCAACATGTAGTCAGGATTTACACCTCTACTCGAATAAGATTCAATACCATATTGTATGAGGTGGAAAGCACTTTTCAATGGGTCGGGTTGTCCAAGTAGTAGATTCTTTGCCTATGTCATTTGTAATTTTCATCTAACATCAAAATAACTATACCCCTGTCATCAAGTCCACGTCGTCCGGCACGACCACTCATTTGGATAAATTCACCTGATGATATATGTCGGAAATCTTTGCTGTCAAATTTCTTATATTACTAAATATGACTGTCTTGGCAGGTATATTTAATCCCATGGCGAATGTTTCTGTAGCAAATAACACTTTGATGAGACCTTCACCAAATAGGATCTCAGTTATCTCCTTGATGATTGGCAACAATCCGCCGTGGTGAACGCCGACTCCATTTCTTAGAAGAGCTAGAGTATGCTTGACTTGAGGTAGATTTTGGTCATCTTTGTTCAAAACGTCTATTGCCCTACTGAAAATGATATCCACTCTGTTGGTCTTCTTCGTTGTTGAATAATTCTTGTCTGATGCGAGACGCATGTATCTCACACTCTTTCTTACTGAAACTAAACACAATGATAGGAACGAAATTTCTGCCCTTTGCCGCTTTGATTACCTCTCTAAATTATTTGCAGTCATTTCTTTATCTTCTAAATATCTCCGCCTTTTAAGATCGGGCCCGTCTTTGTTGGTCTCGGGTGGTCTAAGTGAGCTCATAGCAGTTTCAAATTTATCTTGATTCAATTTACCCTCGCTATCTACAACTTTATAGATTAATCCATTGGAATATATGTGATGCTCTAACGGCACTGGTCGGTAGTCGGTATACACAACGTGACACGTTTGATGGTGTATGTATGATATCCATTCAGCAAACTGTCTGGCGTTGGGTATAGTGGCTGATAAGAAGACATAATGTACATTGTCAGGTAGCAAAATAATTGTTTCTTCCCAGATGACACCGCGTTCTTTGTCTCGCATGTAATGAATTTCGTCGAATATCACCCAACTGACCCTCTCTCATTATTTCGTTGCCACGAAACAACATTTGTCGGAGAATTTCTGTTGTCAAGTGACTGATCAGACATGATGCTGATGGATTGTTTGTGACATCACCAGTGATGAGGCCCACATCTTTAAATTTGTCCTCGAACTCGCGATATTTTTGATTACTTAGTGCTTTGATTGGTGTAGTGTAAATGACACGTTGTCCGTTTTTCAACGATTTGGCAATGGCGTACTCTGCAACGACAGTCTTACCAGCAGATGTATGAGCCGATACCAATACACTCTGTTCATTTTCTACACAAAGAATGGACCTCTCCTGAATGAGTCTAGCTTGAAGTCATACTCCTTCGCTGGTTCATAATTTGGCTTCTGTTTTGATCCTCAGGCCGACGTACTCGGCTTCCATGGGCGTTGCAACTTCATGTGTACATCCTCTGTCCGGCACAGAGAGTTCGTAAATATTGGCCATATCTTTTGTATTTTAAATTGAAGCTAAATAATTACCTAATTTGAAATTCGATCAAATTCTCAATAAATAAAACCAGAGGTCTATCGCAATTATGGTGAACACGTTTTTGAGATCCCGCGCACGCTGGCCCAGCGTACGACATTTCCACGGGCAGGTGTTTGGCGCGTACGAAATCGTACGCAGAGGTGACGATTTTTCGCGTACGATGCACTAGTTGCTCTTTGTCCAAGAAGACGAGCACTTTTTGTCAAGATTGACATGTATCTGTCAATCATCTTGATCGCGTGGACGAGTATGACAAATACGATCTGTTGTATCTCTCGAACTTCTATGATGGTCTATGGCGGGATGCCTCATCGATGTTTGTCGTCTCCAGTCTTGAGGTTCCAAAGTATATCCAATCTTTTTATACAAGATAATTATTAATTTAACAACTATAACGTGATGATCTGCAAAGAATAGATGTATCTGGTTTCGGTAACACTGATTATAGTTGCAATATTGCAACTATCAGCAAATATTGTCCACGGCCAAGATGGGGTTGCAGATACAACAAAAGATTGCAACAAGAACAATTGTGTCAGCTCATTGATGGTTCATTTGGACGAGGTTGGCCAGGATTTGTATTATGCTAATAAGACGATGAATACAAATAGATATTGGCTAAATTGTATCATCGGTTCAGCGAGCTGGAGGTGGCCCTCGATGACCATTCGATAGGACTCAATAAATCATTTGCAATGATTGAGACTTCACTTCAATCCTTGGCAATAATATTTTTGCCTCTGGCAACAGGTCCAAGCTATCGGCAGAGCAATTCCTAATATTTACAGATGAATTGGAGCAAAATGCCACCAACATACAGGATCAGCTCGTGAAACCATCGAGATTCTCCCAGAGAATAAGCAAAAACTCGCCAACATACGGTCGCGCACAAAACCCTTGCGTGTTTTTCTACAGAAACAACTTGATCTCATCCAAATGACCGCCAATGAACTGAAACTCATACACGAGAACTACATCAAACAAGAGGCAACAAGTAGGAGTCAGGAAAGCCTCATATCGTCGTCATTAGTTGAATTTGATTCACGTCAATTAAAGAGTCTGGTGAGATTCTCCGAGGATATACTAGCCAAACAAATCAGCGACGGACATAAGATAAAGAGAATTCATACTGATATTGCCAAGCAATTCGAGGATATCTATAGAGTTAAAGAAGAATGCAAAGATCTGAGAATGCAAAATGTGGCTATTCAATTGGTGAACAACTACTTTTCTAATAATACCACCAACAATGATAGCTACCTGGCCTATTGTAGCATTCAAGAATTAGAGAGCAGATCAATTAATCTATTGAACGAGTTCGAGAGGAATATGAATAGTTCACGTGACATTCGAGCTCAATTGGTGGAGTCTCGTCAATTTGTTGACTCGGGCACTGAGCGAGAATCCGACGAACGGCTACTAATTAACGAACTCTCACGAGATGTCCAGACATTGCAGATTAAATTGGACAAATTATCAAGTAAATACAACAACTCACTGGTGTTGCTCTACTGAATTCAAGATACAAGTGGCCGACCAGGTGAACAACTCGACTGGATTAAAGTTGGCCCTGGAGAGCTTGCGAAATGTCACCAGGAATTGCAACTCAAGGACAGAGAACATGACAAAATGGTGGACGAGTGAGGGATTGTTGTCGTTGGTGGCGCCAGACCAGAAGAGAAGCTTGGAATTAATTAGTGATGATGGAGATAGATTTGGCCCATCTCGGAAATTAATATGGTGGCTCCACAACAAGTAGGTTGGCGGATAACAAGATGATTAACAATACAAACGTGACTGGCATTCGAGAGAAGAATTATATCTCAATGTTGGATGGCATGAAATTGAGCACATTAATTGAGGAGACCACTGACGGACTGGCTGAGATCGAACGGCGGCTGGCGAATATAAACAAGACCACCACGAACAGTATGTTGTGGATGATTGACCGAAATGAGCTGATGGAATATTGTTCGACGGCGTTGAATTCCACTGAGAGATTGGCCCGCCAGCAGTCGGTGTCGGACTTGGCCGCCAGATTGGCCAATCTCAAGCATCAGGTGGCTGTGTCGGGCGCCGAGCTGGACCAATTCAGGCAGATACAATTTAATCAACAAGTTAAATTTGACGACTTGCTGTTGTGGGCGGCAGACGAGGACAACAACAACACGAACAGATTAATTAGCGACAGATTGGTTACAGTGGACAAATTGAATGAGGTAATAGAGACGACAAATAAGATGAACGAGAGGATAAATGATTACACTGGCAGTGGGGCTCAAATGAAGTTGCAGGAATTCCACAGACAACTTGTTGAATTATTCAGTCCAGCCACTAGGAAACTGAATGTTCTCATGGACCACACTGATAAGAAATATGAGCCACTTCAACGAGGTTTCGACAGCAGGACGACGACGACTACGATGAGAATGAGGATGACGAAGATGATGATAATCAATCTTTCTCGGGTTTTAATGACCGCCGCAAGTTGGAATTATTTAGCGAAAAGTAATAATTTCAATGAGACGTCTTTAAAGAGAGACTCGCCAAATGTTAGCGCTTTGGTATTTGCAGAGAGAGAATCTCAATCAACTTGAGGATAGGCTGACGAGACAGATGAACTCGAGCAGAGTGGCCGAGTTGACTTAAATTTGCGAGTGTCAACATTCGACACTCGATCGACGCGCTTAACGGCAAGATTGATCGCGCCAGAGCCATGCTAAACCAGGTGAGACTCGGCCGCAGGTCTGTCGCCCGCCGTCGACATCATCAGGTAGAGGTGCTGCCAGTGACGAGCCGAGCTTGTCGTCATTGTCGGGTCGTAAAGCCACCGCCGCCGTCGTCGGCAACAACAAGTCGTCGCCTGTCGACGGTAATCAAACACTAGCAAACTCGGCGGCGACATTACAACAAACAGAGCCCCATGGCGGCAATGGAAAAGTCAACGCCAACAACAACAAAGTATCAGATTGAAGACGCCGGCCGAGCTGAGCGACGGTTGTTTCTACATATACATCAATCTCGTTCCTTCTCCGGCTGGCGGCGGAGGCCGATCAGGGAATAGCGAAGAAGCCAGAGATGCAGTTGAGGGCGGCGGCAACGGTGTCGTCCTATTCATTGGAACGCCATCGAGTGATTTCGTTCGCCGCCAGCGACGGCGACTTGTTGCCATCGACGACTCTCGTCGAGGCTCAATTGAAAGTCAACAAGTTGCCGGCGAACAAAGTGCACCAGTGGCGGCTGCCTATGATGCGGGCAACATGACAGCTCGGCGGGAGTTTAATAAGACTCACGAATCTTTAATTCGCCGATGCTCGTCGAGAGCTCCTCCACTCTCTTCCTCGCCTGTCGGCTCTATTTCGTCCACAATCATCGCCAGGTAGTGGCGACGGGCGGCGGCGGTGGCGAAAGTGGCGGCTTGTTCTTTGTCATCGTCGGCGTTGCCCGACTCTGAAGTGGCGAACAGGACCATTGAAGGTACAGGTGAGCTGAACGGCAACAGCAGCAGCCATAGAGATGAGCAAATTAATTTGAACTCTTCGTCGCATTCACTTGTCAGCGGCGACAGCAACAAGTCGCCTTCGGCTAACAACTCGTTGCTTAAGACCAGGAGCCAAAGATCATCAGCCAATTCAGGTAATGGCGAAAGCCGGGCTGAGGACGAGACGGACTCAACTACTCCAATGCGGCCACAGCCACAGCCACCAATAACAATCAAGGAAAGCTAACAGGTAGACTCGTTAGACGTGAGAGGTTGGCGTCTGAACAATTGACGACCGACATCGACAAGACAGAGAATCATGACAACAAACAGTGGCCAATTAGTGAAGGCCATTCTGATGGCTCGTTACGATGAATATCTGGCGGTGGAGTTGCGCCGAAGACGTCTGGCTGTCGTCTTGAATTTGGGCTCCACTCTCGTTGAAGAGGCCGAGGATGATGTGCGTCCGTTGGTGGCCAGTTGTATCGGGTCAACATCGTCCGTCTGGGCTCTCTGCTGACCATCTCCGTCAGCTCCAACCAATCGAGTAGCTCCTTCACCTGACCTCTCGAGAGCCCACACTGAGCTCAACAACCACCAGCCTAACCATCCAACCGAAATACTTGTCAATGGGCTGCCAATATCATCGTTCTGCCTGAGTGCGCTGCTGTTCATGATTCATCGCCGTCCAACCTAAGCAGACAAACAAAGTCGACTGCCGACGACGACCAATCCTCTAGCCGATCGGGGCGGATTACGGCCAACCAGTGGAAGGCTCACCTTCCATCAGGCGAGAACTCGAGCGATTCCAATAGGCAGGAGGCAATGGAAGACAAACAACGAGTGGCAAGGGGGAAAGGGGATGACGACGAGGAGGAGAGCTCGCTGTGGTGCTGGCCAATGGGCATGAAAAGTCGCTCAGGTTTCGGGTCAAGTGGACGACCTGCGTCTGAACGGACACAAATTAGGCCTTTGGAACACCGACGACTCTCTAGCGTGGCTGTCGTCATTGATTCTCTCGGCCAATAATCAATCGGATGACGCCGGTGCCACTTAAATTGGCCGCCTTCAGAGAAGCGGACAGATTTCGCCGGCCTCGTAGAGAGCTACAGGTGGCATTGGCTAAACAACAAGGCTGTCCGCCGATAGATCCTGGCCTGCTTGAGGAGCAAATATTTAGCTCGGCAACATGGACAAGATTGATGAGCAGCAGCAACAACAACAAACAACAAAAACAGGTGAGATATTTACCTGGCGCCGGTCGTGTTGTGTCGTTTTCGCGGCCAAAGTCGAACGTTTCCAGTTCGTTTGTTCAAGCCCAGGCCATGCAACTACATCCAAAACTACAACAGACAAACAACAACAACAACAATGAACTTGATGAGATTATGCTCGAGAATCTGTGGCAATTGATAAGCGACAACGACCAGAACGATGGCCGGCAAAAACAACAAAACGCTCAGAATGATGGCTCAATCAGTTCAAATCGAGCCAGTGGCCACATCCGGCGGCTAACAATGCGCTTCAGGATGCAACAGGCCAATGGCTTGTTGTTTCCACCACAGCCGGCCTGACCACTCGGCCTTCACGTCCGTTTTCATCTCGGGCGGCCGCCTGATGTTGGCAATTAATTTCAACAAGAAAGTTGCTGTCGAGAGTCACCTGGCGCTCAACGACGGCCGCTGGCACAGTCTCCATTTGATGATAAACGTCAATTTATATCAATCATGGCCGCGTCAGGCATGACTTGCGTTCGCCGACAAATCTGAGTCGCCAATCGATGGAGCCTGTTGATTCAAACATGGAGGATCCTCATTGAATCAACAAGTCAATACGTCCTCGCCGGCCGGACGTTACATAAAACACTCGATCCAGCTGATCATAGACGACAAATATCTTTACAAGGATCGATTTAGTGTTCTCGTGGAACCATCAAACAGTATGAACAATGTAAATAAGTCATCTCTAGCGGTGATCGGCAATGCAAGCTCACTGGCCAGTCAGAAATTGGCTGATAGGCGTCGACGGCGCGAAAACAGCAGTCCGGCACACCAGCAACATATGGACGTCCAGAGCCCACCTAAGCAAACAGTGGCTGATAATTCCAATGATATGCCGGCAACACCCACAGTAACACCAACTGAGAGCACACCATTGGCCTAAGATCCAATCATTTGTATGCAGATTTTGGCGACCAGTTTCGGCCTCAACATCGTAACAATAATCAGGCGACGTCAATCAGGAGGGTTTTGTATTTTTGGCGGCGTCGAGGACAAATACATTCCCTGCTACGCAACCAGCAGATACCCACCAATTTCCACGGCTGTCTGGCGGATGTCACCATCAATAATATAGCACTCCGCCTTCGTGCAAACAAACAGAAATCAAGGAGTCTGATGGGTCAATGTCAGGTGGATTGAGATGACGTGAAGAAATGTAACACACAGACATTGATTGTTTTGTAAAATATTGATTTTTCTATTATTTTGTCGCGCCTCTTGGGAGGAACAGCACAGAAGCAACAGATGAGTGTCACGCGCTTTTTCCCACTCGAAGCGCGCGCGCCTTCGCTGCTGTTCTCGTGCCTCTTACGCAAATCTCACGCACCTGCCAGGTGCGCCGGTCCGCCCACCTGATGATGTCGACTTGCGGCCCAATTTTGAGATAACTTATATTGTCAACGAAGCAGCTTTGGGCGGACAGAACTTGAAAAGTTATTGACGAACCAACGTTTCCGTGAGTTCATTGGACGTAACTCCTTCGACCAGAGGCCATCTCACGACCACCACCACCACAACAACAACAACCAGCGGAGGGATTTGATACAACTACCAACTAGGAGGGGAAGATGTCTGATATGGACCAGACACCGCCGTCGAGGAGACTCCGCGTGGTGAACCCCGACGGAGGAGCAGGCGGGGCAGCAGTCTCGGCCGGGCGCCCAGGGTTGCCCGCCGATCCCTGTCGGGTGAACAACATGCAGCGCCAGCGTTCGCGCCGCAACGACATGATGCCCAGGTCGAGCACGCCCAGGGGACCGCTGCAGGGGCGGGCCCGGGGCGGGCCAGGTCCAACAGTGACCTGAGCATGTCGAGCCGATCGGGCAGGTCCGGGCCCAGCCGGGTGAGCCGCATGGAGAGATCGACCACCAGCCGACAGAGTCGCCTTGGCCTGGGGCGCCGGCGGCCCGCGTCGACGCGAATGACGCCCGGCGGAGCCATGCGGAGGAGCCACATCCGGGGCCGAGGCGGTCAGGTCGGGCGTAGCTGAGAGGAGAAGCCGGGCCGGTAGCGTCCGAATGAGGAGCCGAACTAGCCGGGCGGCGCAGAGGCATCGGGCTGCGGCCAGACGTTCCCAACATGTGAGTGACAGAGAGAGAGAGAGAGCTGACTGTGGCCTGGCGGCTGGCTGGCCTGGGCGCCCGAACGAAGCCAGGCCGGCCCGGCAGCCAATGGCCAGCGGAGTAGTTGGTGTCCATTTCGGGTGAGCTGGCGCCGAATCTGCGTTGCAGGCACAGGACTGGCGCCAGTCGTCAGTGCCGGCGGCGGCGGCGGGCGGCTGCCGCAGGCGCCTGCAGCTGCGGTTAATCAGTCGTTCGCCGGCGAACAAGCTGCCCAACGAACGAACGAGCGAACTAGCGAACGAATGTAGCGAACGACCGAAGCCTCTCTCAGCAGGACAGACGAGCGAATTTGCATCCTCGTTCGGCGAATTGCATGGCGGCCGCGCCAGCGTCGAACAAGAAGGAGGAAAAGCAGAGGCGGAGGCAGAGAAAACAGTGGCGCCTGTGGATTGGAAGAAGACGATGAGGAAGAAGAAGTGGAAGTGGCGGCGCTTCCAATGGCACACAACAAGAAGAGGGACGAAAACACACACACATTTGATGGAGAAAACGAGCGAACCAGACGAGACAATGAGAGACAGAGGGAGAGAGACAAACAGAAAGATGGCCCGACTACTTGATATTTTTTGGTCATTATTGTTGCGCCATCCTAATCTAATCACACCCCAACTAATATGATTACACCTATTTCCAATCAATAAATCAAATCGTTATCCCAACATACACTTTATATTATTATAATGTATTCTTTATTATAATCAACTATTGATTAATTTTTTATACTTCATACAATATCGAGAACTAATCAAAATTTATTCATTTCACAAAATCATCAATTGTGCCTTTTATTAAGAAACCAAATCAATTTACCTCAAAACAACTTTAGCAACATGACCCAAAGAACTAGTATTATCAGAAGAAATTATTAGTATTTCTATTTAAATTACACAAATTAGATTGAGAGAGGCATAATCAAAAGAGAACATGCCTCAACAAGTGCCAATTACTAACAGTGAACAGTTGTAAGGAACTAAGCAACAAGTTGAAGAAGTGGGTGTTGGTGCTGATGACGCCCAGGATGACTTGAAATCTATGACGACCAACGACGTAACATCAAATGAGAACAACAAAACAAATGCATCCGCTACTGCTGCCAGTACATTACATAACAGAAAATCAATGTCAGCTCAAATTGCAACCAAAATAATAACAATAACAATTGTAGAAGATGACGGCGCCACCAATGGACGCACAATACACTAATATCATAAGTAACAGTAACCATGACAATTTCAATGCTAATAATTCCGTCAATAATAACGTCATCAAACCAACAACTAAACTTAATGGACTCAAAAATCGTATCATTCAACGACCACCGCCTCTTATACTTGATAAGGTCTCCATTTTACGATAACGAAACAATCAATAATAGGGGTCAACAAACACTACTTGATGCAACTGCACCAGTATTAACCACATCAACAAGTAGTGGCCAAATAATCAATTGTGACAATTTTGTAACCCAAACCATCAAAATCAACTAGAAGCTGCCATAAACAAGAGTAACACCAACCTCGTCGATCAACACACAAACAAGTCTAATCATCATCACCATCAACAGCAACAAGTAGACGACGAGCCAATTAATAATCAATTGAATAACAATGTTGTTAGTTCTGCTAATCAAAATTTTGGCTTTTGCTCAATGAAAATGCTCTCGAAATAAGGCTCGCTAATGCGCGTAACACAAACGCAACAAAAGACCAATACGCCTCATCAAATGCTACACAAGAGCCTAAAGATACGAACGGTTCATCGTCCGTTACACTTGGAGCCGATCTGATTATAAGCCATCGTAATAGTTCTGGTACACACTCGACCAGTCAAATAATTTCAAGTTCATCAAATAGAGACAATCTTTTTGACATCACACATAAAATCAGCAGAAACAAAACGAAGAAACTCGTGGAGAACCAAGATAACAAACAAACACACCCAAAACCATCACCACCACCAACCACAGCAAACAACCTTCACACTCCGCGCCATTTCCTAATGATATTCATAATTATTCTCCTCTATCTAAACGAGATCCCTGGAATATACACGTGAGAGGACATGATATTTCTAATAATTCAACTGAACCCGATGATGGCTGGCGGCCAAGTGATATTGACGGGGTAATTTGATTGGCGTTGATAATTCCACTCCGCCAGCGTTTGACAACCCGCGCCGAATCCACCATCATCACCAACTCGAAGAACCACCTGCTAGTGCAAACTAGTAGGAGGAGTAATAACCCATTCCTTGACCCAGAGGATGAGGAAGAAATCAATAGTCAACATTCGCTTGGGGTACAAATAAACAAACCACCGCCACCACAGCTTAAATAATAGTTTTTACAAACGACCAGCCCTCATTTATTGCAGCAACAGAAAAGTTTCTGCGCCAATAGATCGTCTGCGTTCATGAACCAACAGGTTGTTGAGGAACAACTCAATCAGCATCAGTTGATGATCAGTTGTACTCAACACAACAGATGCATGCAAATCCAATCGCTCACAATGCTTTCCAGCCGACAGATGCTATCTTCGTTAACCTAACAATTGTCGTCATTAGGATCAAAGAGACAGCACTGCTGCGCCCAATTCGAGCCATCTTATTCAACACGACAACATCAACAACAACTTACTCGCAATATCAACCAATTACAAATCAATCACAACCAATTTATGGTCTCTCGAATGGTTACAACTCAACCAACAACACATATCCCGACCAAGCTATTAGTTTGGATAGTGAAAACGCTAGTTGTCAACCCCGCCAAGCGCCACCATGCAATTACCTCACTGACAGATGCAATTTACGAGCTCAAATACGCAACGCTCGAGGTCAGCTCTGTGGCTGGTGGAGCTGAGAATGGTCAATTCATTTATATTATCGAAACGGGCGATATTGTTTTGGAAATCGATCAAATATAAGGTGTCCGGTTTAACACTAGTGGAGTTCACTGATTTAATTGAATCGAAACAGTTTCATCTCCGCGCAGTGCAAACGAAACATCTGCGTGGCCTTACATTGACCTTAAAGATTATCTCAACTTGAGTTTTCCAAAAACTCAGAGGACAAGCAATTGCAAAATTTGATCAGAGAGAAACATCTATCGTCGTACCATTCCCTGCACCACCCGACCCCTGCAAAACCCGGTGAAAGGATAGATGTTGATTATCACTTTGTAACCAAAGAGGCATTCATAGACATGAACAACAAAGGCATGCTTTGGAATGTGGCGTTCATCTGACCATTATTATGGAACCATGAAGCCATTCTGTGATCTAAACACTAGTTCATCTATTTATAATTCGGCTAATCAAAAGGAAACACCTTCTATTCAAACTCAACAGCAACAGCAACAATGGGATGCTAATCATCCTGCAATTGACATCAAAAAGATCCAGCCAGTTTTCAACACCAGAACAGTATTAGTAATATCGGAGATCATCCTTTGTACGAGAATCATGAATCTATGAATGTCCAACGCCAAACGACAAACAATTTCTGAGATCATAGCGAACCAAAATGGTCTCCAATTAGAAACAATGATACTCTCCTGGATGGATTGAAACATTCAAGCATCGCTGCAGTGGATTCTGAGTCTCTTCCACCTGGCTGGGAGCGAGTAATCGATCAAACACATGGCACATATTACATCGACCACAACACACAACGAACCCAATATGAGCGTCCCTATGAGGTTGAACCAACTAAGCGCGCCAGATGGGCTTTTGGTTTCACGCTTGTCGAGGCTGATAATGGCCTGTTGCTTGTTAGAAGTGTTATTCCGTGGTCCAGCCCACCTGAATGGCCTGATAAAACCTGGTGATATACTTGTGTCCACTGTAGGGTGTTTCGGCGGCGACCCAGCACACAGACATTGCCTGATTGTTTTCAACCTTTGCTGTTGGCGATAGAGTTAGATTGATATTCGCCAGAAGCGCCACGTTGTAGATGACAGCCTTGTTCCGGACGAATATCTCTTTAGCAACGGTACTAATGGCGATTCAGCAATAGCGGTAAACACCAATAACTATTATGACAGCTACTTAGGTCCGTCAGAACATGCCGACAACCCAGCAAATACAACTCACCAAGTCCTCACATATTAGTTAACCAAGAGTTTGAATTTGTTTCCAAAAACCAAAGCGTGGCGACCAGGGATTTGGCTTTACAATTAGTGACCCAATTGTGGGACAAAAGTGAGAAAGATTCAGAATCACGAGATTTGCTCGAACTTGAAACAGGGCGACATTTTGGACAGTTTTAAATGACGAAGATATCACGAAACTAACTCACAAAGAGGTAGTTGAGAAGCTTAAGCGTTGTCAGGCTGACAAGATGTCACATTGACAGTTAAAAGGAAGAAGAGATTTGAAGTAAGACGCCCATGGCCATGCATACAGATCAAACAAGTTCTCTTGATAGTACACCAACGTAATTGTAAGACTCCAAGTCTTGATGGTATAATGTTGAAAAGGCCAATTAATTATAATTCATATGAGTTGCCTTGTCAGCAGCAGGAATTTGCTCCACCACCACTGGCAACAATATAATGGCAAACGATAATCACCAACATCATCCTCCATTTTCCCCGCCAATGGTCTCCCTGGCTCGCAGCTTCCTTTGAACCAGACGTCAGCCGCCACTTCAGAGTTTACGCCCCCTTCCCATCACAATCGGCCACAGCCCATAATTCCCAGCCAATTTTATGGTACAACACCCCATCAACACCCACAACAGGCTCCACCTGAAGACCAAACCCTCGCCTATCACGACCAACAACAGCAATCATTGCCACCTCTACCCACTCATGTCAGTGATTTTGATCTCAATCCTATCGAAACAAGCTAATCGACCAGCCTCAATACTCGTCATTGACGGTAATTATAGCCGTGGAATCTCTACAAATTCAGTTCATCCTCAGAGTCGATGCCACTGGCGCTGCCCCTTTGCCTCCAACGAAACCACAACATAATTATAATGAATGGTCTGAGTCAACTCAATCAATATAACAACTTCATGAACAATGACAAGCTCATTATGATGCAAATGCAACAACAGAAGTATAACCAAACAGTGCCACTGGCGTCCCAGCAGCAGCAGCAGCCCCAAACGAGTATGATGCAACACATGCCGTCTGTGGGTGAATGGTGCTGATTATCACCAAATGCCACTCATACTCTAATAGTGAGGTATTGGACACAAAAAATGCCCTCAACTGGCACAATATTACCTCAAGTGCCCATAAAGCCTCCAATGAATCAGTACATGTCCAGTCTGTATAGGACACAAGCTCTCCATACTCAGCAGTTGCAAAACAATCTCATGCAAACAACGAGTGAGATTTCGATGCATGAGCACAATATGGTAATCAACATTGTTGCTGCACAACAACCAGTCCAGCCTGTCGGTGATCAATTTTCCTTCCATGCATTCGTCCCTACAACAACAAACAACAATATGCCTCCCAAACACTGCCATCGAAGAGCAGGGACGAATGCGAGTATCATTCATTGATTTGGATCGCGACAGCAAGGACTCGAACTGGGGCATTCGCTTGATTGGCGGCGCCGAGGTCGACAGGGCAACTGGTATTGGTTCGATTGTATTTGGCGGCGCAGCGTCCAAGAATGGTAAACTGAAATCTGGCGACGAGATTATATCAATCAACGATGTCAATGTGGTTGGAGCAACCCATCAACATGTGGTGGAGTTAATATCGGCCTGTACAAACCGGGCCTCACTTCGTGATTAGGCGAAAGAAGTTTGCCGAAGCCTGCGAGGTTGTGGGGTTGACGAGGAACCCCGACGAGGGCTTTGGATTTGTCGCATTTCGCGGAAATTGTGCATTGATCGGCCGTCATCATCGAGGCAGCCCTGCCGACAGGTGTCAGCAGCTGCACGTTCGCGACCGCATCATAGCGGCCAATGGGCGTTATATAACACCCAACATGCAACATCCGGAGATTGTCAACATGATCAAGGACTGTGGTAGTATGTTGAAGTTGCGCATTATTCCATCGACTGTTATACTGTGGAATTGATTAAGAATAGCAAGAATGACAACTTTGGCTTTAGTATGCGCGGCGGTAGCGAATACGACGGAACGCCGCTTTATATCCTTCGTGTGGCTCTGAATGGCTTGGCACGCGACCTGTTGAATGTTGGCGATCAAATTCTTAAATCAACAATATTCCAACGGTGGGCATGACTCACCAACAGGCGGCCTTACATCATCAAACGGCAGGATCCATTGTGAAGCCCAAGTTACGCCGCAATTATGTCACGCCACCAATCCTGTTGGTGGACTCGCCGAGAGCCCTACAAAGGATAAATTCAGTTACGGCCGAGATGAAAACTGTCAATCTGAATGCAACACCGAACACCTTCGTGAATGACCCAACTTCAACGGTTTCATCCGGATAGCGGGGCAAACCCATTAGTCGATCAGGTTAGTGGTCCCTTTAATTCGGTTCCAACACTGAATGGCCGCAGCACTGCTGCAGTTGGTATGGGACTTGGATCGCCTGCTCGATCGTCCGCATCATTAATCAGTCAGAGTTATCATCAACACCACCGACAACAGCCAATATCATTGAACGGAACAACAACGACGATGGGCGAGCCTGGCCAGACAGGTGTTGTTGGGGGCGCCGACTTGACTGGCCACACCAGCTACAACTCAGCAAACAATCAAAGCTCGCCGGCGCCGCTCTATGCAACTTGACACAACAGCGAAGATGAAAATGATGATGATTTTGTTGTATAGATCTCACAAACACTTTACTTCCTCTCACTTACATACACAAACATCTCTGGGCGTCATCGCACCGAAATTATATTTGGTCATCCGCCAACCACAAGTCAGTTCGTTTGGAGTGGCGCATCTCAACTTACAGCTGACGATAGGCGATAATAACATCAAGAACAACTTGTCGAGGTGTACCGGACTCACTGAATGACTCACTGACATAATAAAGCAACGAATCCACACTCAGAGAGGAAACTACAGTAATTTGTCAAATATTAACAGTAAGCATGTTAACGAGAACAGATTTGGTGGCAAAATGAGGTGCGAAGATAAGATCATTTGGAAGAGAGAAGGAGCTACAAGAAGGTATTGGCAGAGAGGCAGTAGCTTTATGAGCATTGTGCAGTTAGCTCAGGTGGCTGAAATTTTCCTGCAGAGAGAGCATCATTTTTCACTCCGCTATGAAGTCAGATGGCGTTTATGGTTGCGTTTTGATCATCATCACCATATCTCAACATCATCAATAACAACTATGTGTTGTATCTTAATTTGAAAAGCAACTAGTTCTGGCGAATGAGAGAAGTGGTAGTTGTTCGCCTGAAGAGGCGAGTTTTGTCTTATCATCAAGTGAAGAGGACGCGCCCGCAACGGAGACGACGACAAGTTGAAGGAGAGAAGGAGGTTCGAGAGGAGGCCAATAGCAACAATGAGAGTCGATTGTTGTTTGTATGTCCAACAACATGAGCTTTACTCTGCTCAATCACCTGAGACCATCAACATTTGAATTAACATTAGAGGTGGCCAGAATCAACAACCAGCAGCGCGCCAGAAGCGGTAATAGTAACTTGATTTCCTCCTCCTCCACCTCCTCCCACCTCCTCCTCGTCAATATCAAGATCTTGGTCATTATTCTACTGCCGTCGGCCTCTTCTCTCTTCATTGTGTGGCTCTTCTCCTTACAACACAATGAGATTCGAATGCATCTTGAAAGTTACAACATTTACAATAGACTTTAGAACTCACTGAACAGTTAGCTTGGTTGGCCTAGCAAAACAACAGCAGCAACAGTAACAAACAGAAAAGAACATCAACGCCAACGAATGTGCTCTAAATTAACTTCCCTTCGGTCCATTTAAATTTCACAGAATAATCTCGAATGGAAGATACACAAGCGGTTTTGTTGTTGCTGGTGGTGGTGTTGGTTGTGGTGGCGATGTTAGCCTGTGACGTATGAGTATTACTTCAGGCAGAGAGACACCGTTGCAGTGTCCATTCCGTTGGTCCATATTGTTCTTTCGCTCAGGTGCAACAAATCAAGTCGGAATTGAAGAGGCGCCCCAATGCCGATGGTGGTCGTCGATGATAGTTAGCCTCTTTCGGTCGGCATTGTCTTGTGTGTTGCTCGAGTCGCTTCCACGCGTGTTCCCACCGAACCTTACGGTATATTTATTAATTGATTAATTAAGCGGCCGAGCATGCAGGGGCAGGCAAGCAAGCAAGCAAACAACCAAGCTGGAGCGCTAACTGTGAATTAGTGCTGGAGAGTTGACTCGTTGGCGCAGCTCGAGACAAGTTTCTTGTGTTTACTTTTACCTCCAAGAGAGCTCTCACTCTCCAGGCCGCCACTGGCCAACATCAGCTAAAGATGGCGCCCAAGTCAGTCAATGGTCAGTCGGGTGAGTTTGTTAGGTGAACGACGGCGGCGGCTCCTAATGTTGTTTGTTCGGCCGTTTGCTACCTCTCAGGCGGTGGCTCTCTTGAGAGCTCTGCAAAGTCCAAAGAACAGATTAACATAATGATGGAGGAGAAGGAGAAGAAAGAGAAAAAGGAAGAGGAGAAGAAGGAGAGGATCGAAAATGGGAATAAAAATGATCACTTTGGCGCCGGATCATTTTGAGAGAAAGGACGTCATTAAGATGCACTCAACTGGACTTCTCAATCCTAATTTAGGGCTTATCAACGTCGTGGTCGGGTGGCGTCTCGTTTTATTTGGCGCCGTACTGGCTCGTACAGCAAGCTAGTTAACCAAGTGGCTGACCGTCTGCTTTGAGTAGGCCAGTTTTTAGTTAATAACAAGACGACGAGACGAGACAAGACGAGAAGAAGAAGAGCTACAACAACAAACAAAAACAAAAAGTGGGCGTCTTGGTGGCGCCAGCTCAGGCGCACTCTAAATTGGTGCGCTTCAGGTAGCCGTGTCTATTTTGCGCCCAGTTTGTTGTTCTGCCAAGTCGTCATCATCATCGTCGTCGTAGCTGGTATAGACATTATTCCAGGAACATTATCGTAATTTAAGTCGACGACGACTAGCTTGAAGTGCGCGACTCGCGGATGACCACATGACAGCCGGTGGGCGTCCAGTTAGTCCCCTCACCTGTTCGCGCAATGATTGGCCGCTGCATAGACGGACCAGACATCCGCCGGGCCCAAGGCGGTCACTGCTGACAAGAACAACGAGCATAATTAGTGGCCCTACCTGCAGCCCACCAGTTGGCGTTGGTGACTATCGGCAAGACGTGGATTCAGCTGTGAAAATTAGGCGAAATGAGTTGTCTGTTTTTCTTGTTCGGCAGCTTCGGCCAAATTTGTCAAGTTTATCTCTCGCCCGGGCGAATTCAATTATTCGATGCAGACGGCAGCTAATGGGATTGCTCGCCGTCTCTCCTGCTCCTTCTTCTTTAGACTGCCAGACTTCAATTAGACGCAAACAAGTTTATATGTCCAGTTCTGCTTCGTCGATTTATTTATTTGCCTAGTTTATTTGTTGTTGTAATGCTGACGACGACGACGAGGAGGAGGAGAGAACCTAGTCGCGTTCATTTCAATTTCCAGGATGATACTCTGAGAGGAATAAGAGTTACGACGATGACGACAGCAGCGGCAGCGACGACTTTGGAAGAAGACGCAATTGACCAAAATTGAAGTTCCCAAACTGACCGAACATGAGCAGACTCATCGGCCGCACCGACACCAATGCAACAGGTGACTCTCGGCGCCCGTCGGAGTGGAGAGTGCCTACGACGAGTCCATCTAGTTGTCCGTTCTCCTCTGTTTGTCTGCCGGCCACCTTATGGATGATCATTATCGGGCGCACATGCAAGAAATGAAATCCAGCGCCGAATCCCTTTCGCTTCGACGATTGTCTATACGAGCCTGTCTGTCCACTCTCAAGCTGGGCTGGTCCAATTAGAAATCGGGTCCGTTGTTGGCCGGCGTTTGGCCACTTGTAGGAGCTCGCAGGAATGCGGCGATGAATTGAAAACAAAGCCCAGCACAGAGGCGGCAGGTGTTTGCAGATCTCTGTGGGCCGATTGATTCATTCGTCCGCTTGTTGGTTCGAAAGTCATTGTCGTCTACGTCCATTTCATCGCCAAAAACATTTGCACGCAACGACATCAGCGGCGGCCATGATGAATCAAACGGAAAGTAATTCACTCGACAAAGTTCGGGGCCGTCTACTGAGCAACATGCAACTGGAACGAAGCATACCG
>JAJHUT010000021.1:0-191260 GCA_020916435.1 Oxytropis ochrocephala
TTTCAAAATAGAAACGCTAAAAGTAAGCAATCATCTTATGAAAATAAAATATTCAGAGTTTGATAAGTCAAAGAAAACAAAAAAGGATTTAGAATAGAAAATTTCAAGCCACACCCTTTAGCTTCTGAATTGCAGCACCTAAAAATCTAACTATAAAAAGTACTTTAAAACATTAAGAGCTGGTAATTTAGAGCTCATTTTTGTTCCCTCCTATTAGGGAAAATCCTAAGTCCCACATTGACTAGTGATAAGGTCTCTAGAGGGTTTATAATGAAGAGGTAACCCTCACCTTACAAGCCGGTTTTGTGGGGTTGAGTTAGGCCTAAAACCACATTCTAAGATGGTATCAGAGCCTATCATAGATCTATCGGGCCACCTACCATTAAAAAAAAAAGGGTCTTTGCTTTTTCCACACCCCCTCCTACTCTAAACACACCCCCTCACCCTACACATTTACTAAACTAACCCCACTTACAATTCAATTTCCCCCTCTACCCCTCTCCCTCTTCTTCTCCAACACCCAAAACACTCCCTCTCCAACACCCAAACCTCCCCTCTCTCCACTCTAAAACCCACCCATCCTCACCTTCATCATTCACTTCCATTCAACTACCCATCATTTGCAACTAGCTCAAGGTAATAACGCTACCAAACATTTTCCATTTTGGTTCTGTTTTGAGTTTTTTACGCCATTTTTTTTCTGCAAACGCGCTCAGTTCGAACAGTTTCGTTCGAACATGTTCGCATGAACATGTTCGAACAGATGTTAACTGGGGTGTGAATTTGATTTGTTCGAAACGACCTCATTCGAACTCGTTCGCATGAGGCCGCTCGAAGCAGGCGTATGACAAAGAATCGATAAGTTGCGGCTTCGTGTGCGCTTTTTTGTTTAAATGGATGAAAATGAGGAAGCATCTGGAGCAGTTGAGTTGTCAACTTTAGCAGCTGAGATGTCAACTGTCGTAGTTGACATGTCAACTGACGTCGTCGAATCCCAAGACTTTACTAGTTCGTTCCAACTGATACGGTGAGAATGAATTAGTTGTTTTAATTTAGGAACTATTCAAATTATGTAATCGACAACTTAGTCATTGAATTTCAGTTATTTCCTACTCGTGATGAGCTGTTGACTTGGGTGCGTGCGGTTGGGAAATCTCTTGGGATGGTGATAGTTATAGGAAGATCTGACACCGAACGACGATCAGGTAAACAATACTGCATGTTGATTTGTGATAAAGCTGGATCATATAAGACAAATGTTGAGGAAGGCACAAACACTAGAAAATGTTGTTGTCCCTTCAGACTGAAAGGGAAATTTATTAAGAAGCTTGGAGGATGGATTTTGAGGGTTATGAATGGAACTCATAACCATGGCATGGCTACTTATCATGATGGACGTCCGTACATTGGTAGGTTAAGTTCAGAAGAGAAGGAACTAGTGGCTAGAATGACTAGGAATCATACTCGGCCTAAATTGATCCTTAATGAGCTGAAATTGATGAAGCCTGATGATAACTATACGGTTGTGAAACAAATATACAACTGTCATCAAAGGCAACGGTCGGCTATGCGTGAGGGTAGGACTGAGCTCCAACAAATCGATGTTTTATTTGCAACGCGATAATTATGTTTATTGGACTCGACTTGCGAGAGGAACTCATCTGTTGTGAAAGACATCTTTTGGGCACATCCAGATTCCATTGAGCTTCAAACACCTTCCCGATTGTTTTGTTGATTGATTCCACCTATAAAACCAACCTGCATGTATCCGTTGGTTGAGATCGTTGGTGTAACATCAACAGAGAAGACTTACTCAGCTGCATTTGCTTATGTCAATTGGGAGAGGATGGATAACTTTGCATGGGTTCTTGACAAATTGAGGGGTTTATTTAGGAAACAGGATGAACTTCCACAAGTCATACTTACTGACAGAGACACAGGTATGATGAATGCTCTGGCAGCAATATTTCCAACATCTGCAAACTTGTTGTGCCAATTTCACATTAAGAAAAATGTGAGGGCCAAAGCAAGGCTCATTGTCAAAGACCAAGCTATTGTTAATGACATTATGGGTGCATTTCTATCTGTTGTCCATGCGAAGACTACGGAAGAGTATGATTATGAGTTGGGTCTGTTTAACGACTTGGCAGCACCTTATCCCAGTTTCATACAGTATGTGAAGACCACCTGGCTAGACCCCTTCAAGGAAAAGTTTATTGATGCATGGATAAATAAGCATATGCACCTTGGCAACACCACCACCAATGAGTTGAGTGCGCACACTCTCACTTGGAAGCAAATATTACGAGACAAGTAGGGAGATTTGTGCAAGTCTTTGGGATGGAATGCGCACCATGCTTAGGATACAACATTCTCGATCTTAAAATGCACTTGAGCATAGTTTGAGTAGAGTGAAAGTTCAACACTTGAAGAAGAAGATTTTTGATGAAAATAAGGGTTTAGTTTCATCTAATGCTATAGACCATATTTTGGGTGAGATGCAGCAGACTGGATCCGTTTCACTTAACCCATCATTATGTCGATGCACACTCAGGACTACACACGGACTACCATGTGCATGTGAGCTTTCAAGGTATGATGTACACTCATGTTGTTATTTTGTCTATAAAACATTATATGGGTTGTCACTAAATCAATGTCGCTTTTTTTGTAGGGTTATGATGGACTGCACACCAATTCCGTTGAGCATGATTCACCAACATTGGCAGAGGTTGAATTTCAAATTGATGCATGAGAGGTAATGGATGATGAGTTGAGTGTAGACATTGAACTTGAAGCTATCAGAAGAAGGTTTGAGGCCTCTGATCACGCCGGTAGAGTTATGATTAAGGCAAAAGCACGTGAATTGGCATTCCCTGACACGACTTCTATGTGTCCACCTCTGGATACGATCATTACAAAGGGAGCACCAAAAAAAGATAAGAAAGGGAATGTTGATTACTCAACAAAGCGAGACAAGTCATTTTGGGAGCATGTAGATGACAAATTTGACTCCGGATCCAGTGGATGTTTTGCTCAGTCTCGTAAACGACCTACTCCCCCCCAAAGCAAGAGTGGAACGTCTACAAACCCATACAGTTCAGGTTCAACTCCTGCTCCTACTTTGTCAACGTGTCCAACACCTAATCCATCACTAAGCAAAAAGAGAACTCAAGCTGACAGTGCTACTACAATCCCTACTCCTCCACTAAATAAGAAACCAACACCCACACCTATTTCTGTGGTCGCTCATCGCTCATTGTTTCAATGACTCCTACTTTGACACCAGCTCTTGCTCTTACACCGAATCCTATTGTTACAGATACTGATGCTGCTGTTATGGATGTATTTAATACATACATAATAGGGATGCCGGCATACATGCGTCCCTATGTTGAAAAACTTGTTAACGTGGTTGGTGATGGTAACTGTGGATTCCGGTGTATTGCAGCATTTCTTGGAAGGGGTGAGGAGGCTTGGCAGTCAGTCAGAACTGATCTGATGGAGGAGCTTAACCAATACAATGACTTTTACACTCGACTGTATGGTGGTATTGGTAAGGTCACATTTTTGATGAAGGCGTTGTTGAGGGCACATCATGGGAACAGTGTTGAAGATAATTGGATGACTATACCAGATATGGGGTATCTAATCAGTAACAAGTACAAAGTCGTCCTGACTTGTTGGTCACCTAATTGTTGTTACACAATTTTTCCCTTCAATGTTGCGCCATTCAGAAGTGCCCGACAGTTCAACATCCTTTTCGTACCAGAACACAAACACTTTGTACAGGTAAAGTGTCTTCTATTTAGATTCAGTGTAGTCATTCCAAAACATTACATAACATTATGTTTTTTGTTGTCTTTTGAAGATCTTTATGAAGCACTCGAAGTCCAATGCCCTACTTAGGATATTATGTGGAATACTAATAGGGCACCCATAGCAAAGGGTTGGGACTCGCTTTTTATTAGTCGGGTGCAAAAGTGGAAGTGTTTGCTCATACAATCACAACCCCCTGTTGCACCCCGAAAAATCCGGTTTGGGTTTCTCAATGTACAACGTGGAAAATTTTGAAGCCGCCACCAATATTTTAATTTTAAGACCAAAACATTGAAAAAGGTCTTTTGAACAAGGCGAGATGGTCTTTTGAAAACTAGAGATATAGGTTCTGGGGTCGACACGTGTGAGGAAGGTACTAGCATCAAGACACGTCCTTTCTACCGAAAGGGAACCTCTAACTAAATGTGTGGTTTTAACGTTTGATTTGAAAAATACCTAGATTTGCCTATTTATTTCTTGTTTGAAGATAAATGGGGAAAACTTAATGAAAATTTAATTTTTGGCGCTTGACGAGAGTTGGCCTCTCGCTCCTACGTATCTCCTGGTGCGATGGAGAATTCAAAGCTACGTAGTTCTTGGTTGTTATGAAAAGGTTTTTTGTTTTTTTATCTTTTTTAGAGTTTTTCGCAAAGGAGTTGAACGTTCGCGGTGACCAAACAACAACGGTTTAGAGTGGCCGCGCTACTAACTCTTTTTTTGAAAATGGGATCGTCACTAACAATCAAACGGCAATGGCGCGAGTGACTATTGATGACAACCGTTTTTTATTTTGATTATTTTAAAAGGTTTTCACAATTGAAGGGAAGCGTTTCTGAAGACCAAACAACAACGGTTTAGAGTGGTCACACTATTAGCTCCCACGGGAATGAAATTATCACCCACAATCAAACGGCAACGGCGCGAGTGATCATCAATGACAATTAGTTTTGATTTTGATGTTTTTAAGATTTGTTTTTGAAAAGCGTTTCGTTGGTTTGATTTGGAGAAAATGTTTTGATAACTTGAAAAAGAGTTCGCAATTGGATTGAGTGTTCGTGATGACCAAACAACAACGGTTTAGAGTGGTCATACTACTAACTCTTTTGAAAATGCAATTATCATTAACAACCAAATGGCAGCGGCGCGAGTGATCATTAATGATAATTGGTTCTTACTTTAGGTCATCAAAAGGGTTTTCGCAATTGAATTGATTTTTAGTTTGTGAGATGGTTTTTTGACGTTTGAAAGTGTTCTTGGTTATGAAGAAAATTTGAAATTGTAATTGTTACTAACGAATAACAAGTTGTTGTATAATTTGAATGTGACATGGTTTTGAGGTGTTACTAACGAGTAACAAAGGTTTTGAACTTTGAAGTCGGATTACAAAGTCAATGTGATCATCAAAACAAGCAAGCAAATTGTGAACACCAATTCAATACTTAATCATATGACAAGCACAAAAACAAGCATACTTAAAATGACAAGCAAGCATAGAAACTACAAAAAAAAAAGTGTTGAATCATTAAAGAGAGAGGGTGAGATAGCGAAATTTGGGAGTGCTAACAATAGTTTTTCTTTATAAAAACTGGAGGGGTGCAGCCAAAAACATGGGGGTGTAATTAACAATCAGATGTTAAAAAAAAGAAACTAAAAAACATTTTTTTTTAATTTTGTAATTCATATTTGTTTGTATTATTAGTTTCAGATTTTATATTTACTTGCATTTTGTCTTTTTTAATATCATGATTTTCACCAAAAATAGTAGTTTAAGATTAAACACTAATAACAGATTTTTTAATTCTTTTTCTAGCAATAAAAAGTAAATAAGTTCTACTAATAATAAAATAACGTAAAAACCGCTAACGAGTACACACGTATATAATTAGAACTAACACGCGAGCCAAACGAGAACAAAATGGTGCAAGATTGTTAAAACTAACGTGCACGATTAAAAATAACACGCGCGCACCACAGAACATATTTTTGAGCCTTTTTGAAAGCAAAATACCCGTTAAAAATGGGTGTTCACAAAAATACAATTTTATTTGATTTTCAACTAGTCGGACAAAATTGGGGTATGACAGCTGCCCCTCTTTATTTGGATTTTATCAAGAATTATGAATTGGCCGAGACATATTTCGAAGATAAAATAGAAATAAAGAATTCAGAAATTATACCGATTTTGTCTACTTGGAGGAACCCTTTTTCTTTTTTTCTTTTTCTTTTGACTCAACACTTGGAGTGTCAATGAGGGAGTAGTAAACTAAGTGGTTAGCAACATGCACGCTAACTGCGAAAAGCAAGGAAAACGCTAAATGAAGAAGATGATAACGAAAGCGGTAAAATGCCAGGCTGCCTTAAAACCTGTAAACGAACCCTTGCGAATCCGAGTTTGCACGTGGCTTTGAGGAGCACGCATCCTGAGAATCTCTCGGTCTTTTCGGCGGCCAGGGGATCGTTATCGGCCGAATCGATATATACGATCAATGCACGGCGCCCATCGTATTTCAGCCGTCATGACTATTCCGTTGAACCTCACATGGGGTTGCGGTCCATCGAGTTGCTCGTACACGATGTGAGACCTGGGCAGGAAGGTGCAATGATCTCTCTGGGCTCCAAACTGCAATGCGCGCGCCAGCGCTCTCTTTTCTTTTTGTTTCTCTCTTTTCTTTTTTGAACTCCCAACTTGGGGGCATTTTCTGGAATCCGAAGGCGAGGATTAACACCGAAGTGTTTATTCTCTCTCACTTGTCTGCAGCTAAAAAGAATGAACCAATGCATGCAATGCAAATGCCATGATTGCTATTTTCTTTTCCTTATGATGAATGTAATGCAAATGTCTGAATTTCTTTTCTCTTTTCTTTATTATTATTATTTTCTATGTTTGATGAGTGGATGGTTTTATGCTTGTATGTAATGCATGACTTTATTTGTTTATTGCTCTTTTGCCTTTTCAACCCCCCCCCCCCTTTTTTTTTGGGGGCCGACCAACTCGCGGGACTTGCGCTATGAGACACAACGATCATCTATGGTAAGAATTCGAGGGCTGAGCTCCGTCCTCTTGTTCTGATGCAATCAGCGCTCCTTATTTGATTTTTTGTGAGCTTTCTTGACTGAAAGATCGTCTCTTTTTGTTGTTATTTCCAAAAATTTCGCAATGATCTTAATGCTATGACTTATGCACATTTCCATGATTTATTTATCATCTACCATAAAACGTAGTTTTAAAGCAGAGATGAAAAGAAAGCAATGATAAGACCACAAACTGATAGAGTGAAAAATTTGGACTTTTATTCATATGGAAGTCAGACGTGCAGAATGTCACGCTGACTGAAAAGAGTACATTGGGAATTTTCTGAAACTAAGAAAAACAAGAGAATGGACGCAGCAGATCTTATGAACATTCTTTGTCTCTGGAGCGTTCGATGTCAACCGCTCATACTTGCAGCCTTGATCACCCTTTTATCCAAGCTTTTGGAAGCGTTGCTTGCCCCTTTTCTTTTCATGTCCAACTTTTTTTTTTGACCCTAATTTTTGCCTGGATCGCCCTTTTGGGTTTTCAATCCACCGGGTCGCTCAATTTTGCCTAGGCCGCCCTCTCGGGTTTTCAACCTAGCGAGCTAATTCTTGCTTGGCTCATCTTTATCTTTTTTCTTTTATTTTTCTCAGCGTAATATTTCTTGGATCGAATCAATTGGACAGGTTCTTGAGTTCTTCACCATCCATGTTGGTGAGTATCAATGCTCCTCCGTAAAAGGCTTTCTTTACCACATATGGTCCATCGAGCTGGAGTCCATTTCCCACGGGGGTCACTATGGATAGGCAGGATCTTTTGAGCACAAGGTCTCCTTCGCACAATTTCGGGGACGAACCTTCTTGTCGAAAGTGTCTTCATCCTTTGTTGGTACAACCGCCATGACACAGGCAACAATTCTTTTCTCCTCAATGAGATTGGTGATCCGCAGACGAGCTTGGACCCATTCTCGCTTCTTCCAACTTGGTTTCCATCAAAGACTGTAGGGAGGGTATCTCAACTTCACAGGAGGACTGCTCCACCCATACACCAAAAGAGAAAGGGTTGCCGGTTGGAAGTGCATGACCGAGGTACGATACCCATGCAAAGCGAAAGGAAGCATCTCATGCCAATCTTTGTAGGTTACTACCATCTTTTGCACAATCTTCTTGATATTCTTATTGGCTGCTTCGACTGCCCCATTCATCTTTGGACGGTAGGTGGTGCATGGAAAACACATACACTTGTGTGCAAGTATACACTGTCCAAAAACAAGTAGTAAAAAGATCGAACCCACAGAGATTGAAAAACTCACTTTTAAAATAATATAAAGTAATAAAGTGTAAAGTCACTAAGTAACAAAATAATTTTGGATTTTGTTTGATGATCACAACTAAGTTAGAAAGAAAACAAGTAAAAAATGTTGATAGTGTAAAAGAGAAAAGCTAGTTGGAATGTCTTCATCAAGTAATTTACTTATAAGTGTATGATGCAGTATGTGATGCAGCTGCACTGAATGCTGTTGCATTAGCTATGTGCCTTTCGGTCACTTTCTTCAGAGTATCATTACCAGCTCTTATGATCCTTGTTCTACGTAAAGAAAGGGGTGTTAGTGCCAATCTTGCCTCCTAACAATTATCCAATTTGCTTAAGTGAATTCACTCTTGTATTTTAAGTACCCACAATTATCCTATGGACTATACTATCCTATGTCTAGGACTTAGCATGGTTTTCACAAAGTTTTCTTTATGTAAAACACTCACCCATATTAGTTCTTGAGTTCTTAATTGTAAGCCATTTCTCGGTCATTTACAAATCTACTTATTCTAAGTGATCAAGTTCAAAATAAGTTTTGAAAAGATTATCAAGCAAGAACTAAAGTACAAACATACATACATGCAACATACTTACTTAAAAGCTCATTAAATGATTAGAACATTCCAACTAAGAAAGGTTTAGCTAACAAGAGACATTGCAAGATATATATAAACTGAATAGACCATGTTTATATATATAGAAATCACAAAAGAGAAACAACAAAAGTAAAGTTACAAATGTTGAAAACTTTTGTATGAAATCTTCTAGCAATGCACTAGCATTACTCCTTAGCACTATACAAACACTATGAAAATGAGTTAAGGAGGAATTATGAATTCCTTCCTCTTCCTCTAAAAATATAAAAACTAACTATGTATATTGAAATTTTGATCTAACTTATGGATTGTGATATATTTCCAAATGAAGATGTGAGGTCCTTTTATAGCCTTCAAGTGAGGTACTTCCTTCCTTCATGTTGAAGTCATCTTGAGTGGATCATAGCTGTAGTTGCTTTCCAGAGGTTTATCCATGTTGAAATCTTTGACTAATCACATAGGGCGGTTCATTGATGTGTGAACATGTGTCCCTATGTTGGTGACTCTTCAAAGCTATGCCTATAGCTATGTGTGAATGGTGGCGCCTACTATACAAGGTGGGATGGCATCGAGAGAACCAGCAGTGAGGTCATCACTTTGCATGTGGGTGCATATGAAACAGCCGCTTATTCACCAAGTAGTGCAATTTTGATGCAGGATCAGTGCAGGAGCATTGATGCAGTTAGCATTGAGACTGCACTGAACAAAAACATCAAACATACCACAATATATCCAAAATGGCCTAATAATAACTATAACCATTCAAATCACTCAAGATATCATATATCACATAAAATACTATATAAACTCTTTATTATTACTTGAAAGAGAGCAAATACTAAGTTTAAACATATGAAATACTCTATATAAAATAGAGTTATCACACCCCCAAACTTAAACCATTGCTTGTCCGCAAGTAATGACAAAGATAAACTATAAAAACTAAAATTCTAGAAGATAGATCAGTTTGAATTTTTGATTTTTATGAGGAGTTCCCTATGAACTTCATTTCTTAACAATCTTTCTTTTGCCTTTATTTCTTCAAAACTACCAAAGCTATTCAAACTTTTTGTGTGTGTGTGAACCCCACCGAGTTGAGATTGGTTCCAAGACTAAGTGAAAAATTTCTTCCTAGCCTTTGAAAGGATTGGTTCATCTTTGGTCACACCAAAATATTTTTCAAAAGAGAGTTTAGACTCACAAAATTTTCTCAAGTGTTGGGGAGTTTTTAAAATCAAAGGGCTTGATTGAATCTTTCAAAGCTTTTGAGCCAATGCATTTTTCTATTTTTTTGTGTGGATCTTTTGAGCAGATGCAATACTTCTTTGAAGTGTTTTTGTGCATTGATTTTTTTTCTGCATTTAGTTTTTTTCTTCAGTGCAGTTTACATTGATGCAGCTGCACTGATAATGCTTTTCTTTTTCTAGCTCATATTACCTTCCTCACTGACCTCCAGATGCAAATGCACTTTGGCACAGGTCTTTGACCTCCAGATGCATATATTTTTTCTTTGCACTTTGGCACAGGTTCAGTTTATTGAACTATCCTCCAGATACATTTATTCCTGCATGGCACAGGTCTTTGACCTCCAGATGCATTCATGTACTTAGGCACATGTATAGTTTCAAAAAGATTCAGGATATGGCTTTGTCCACTTTTTTGTATTCTTTTTCTACATTGTTTACTCTTATACTTTTGAAATTCAGCCTTTGTTTTCATAAAACACCCCCAAACTTAATTCTTTAAGCTCTTCTTTCTTTTTAGTAAAGCTTTGTTTTGACCTAAGCTTACCAAAAATTCCCCTTGCATCAGATTGATCTTTAAATAGCAAGGTTCTTTTCACAAACTCAGTTTTGAAGTGTTGAAGTAAAAATAATTTTGGTTTTTCTGAGAAATAAGGCTTCTTTTTCTCTTTTTCATCATAAAAATTCCATCCATAGGGCTTTCACCATATTTTTGAAAAAACTGATATTTTTAGTAGAAATATTTAGATACTACTTTGTTAAGTACATCTAATATTTAAACAAACTAAAAACTACTTAAAAACATATATATTTACTATATAAAACATATTAATTAAACACACAACATATTAGATAGAAATAAACATAATTTAAACATAACATGCAAATCCCCCAAACTTAAGGGGTTGCATAGTGTCTCTCACCGCAAATTTGTTTAGAAATACAAATCATTTGTTCAAAATAGGGAGAGGATTAAAAACAACCGTGGAAATAGTTTAAACAGTAATTAACACAAGCTATAGTAGTAGTAGGTGAAAGCTTGTAAATGATACTCATTTCTTGGCTCCACTCCTGATCCTGGTGCTTTGTCTGCTTGGAGGAGTGTGTTTCACCTTCTGCTTCTTCTCCTTGGGCTTGCTTGGTGTTGCTTCTGTAGGTGCAGATGCACCTACTACTTCTGGTGTAGTTGCAGGAATTTGTTCTGGAATTGATGCAGGTGCATCAGTCTTGACTGCATCGATTTCTTCCTCTTAGGTGTTAATTTTGCTCGCCTTCCCGCAGTTGCTTCAAGAACTTCGAGTGTTGTGCAATGCTTCCTCTTCATTTTAGCCATTTCCTCCCGAACCATTTTAATTGTTGCCTCATCATGCACAGATTGTTGCTTGTTGTGATGCAAAGAACAAGTGATGATGCAGAGCATCACTCTGCATCTCAACAGTTTGAGCTACAGGCTCCTGTGCAGATGATTCTTCTCCTTTGTCTTGCTTTTTGAGTCCTTCTTCTTCTCTCTCCTGCACAATTTCTTTCTCAAGAGCAGAAACAATATTAGAAATAATGTTGCTTGGGTCAGAAGGTACTGCTTGTTCTGTTGGCATAACAGGGGTTGGTTCTTCTGTGTGAGTTGTTTTCTGTGGTTCATTTCTTGGAGAGGGTGGTGGAGGGGTTGTTTGTGGTGGTGATTGTGATAGGACTGGTGGATCATTGAGGGAGGGTAATGGTGATTTTGGGATAGAGGATGATTCTTGGTTTGGTGAGATGATGGGTGTTTTGGCAATTGGTGAAGTGATAGGGGTTTCTTGCTGTGCTTGTGGTGTTTGTTTGGCATATTTCTGCCTAGCTATTTCTTCTAGGATTACACCCCTAGCATGCTCTTCCTCCTCTTCATCAACTTCCTCATCACTCTCTTCTTCTTCTTCAACTTCCTCTATTTCTTCATCCATTTGTTTTTCCAATTCCTCATCCTCAGAGTCAGAATCATATAAATCTTCCACAACAGGTTCTACCACAACCTTCTTCTGTACTTTGAATTGCTTTCTAGTCACCTTCTTCTTGGTTCTAGGTTCCTCTACCTTCTCCTTACCTTTTCCTTCTTCTTCAACTTCTCTCTCCTCTTCTTCTTCTCCTTCACATCTCAATACCCAACTTGGGAATTCAGGGGCATTCACTTGGCCCACAAGATCAAAGATCTTGTCAAAGACCAATTGAAGCCAGTCATGTTGATCATTTTGAAATTTCCAGACAGCCCTCTGCTTCTGCATGTAATGCTCTTGCATTGCAGGTGCAGGGTACGCCAGAATTGTAAAAAGAGATCGCCACCTTTAGTAGCGTTTATAAAAAAACGCTAGCCATTTTAATAACACGCTACACCATTAGTAGCGTTTTAAAGTAAAACGCTACCTATTAGGTAACACGCTAGACAGATCCCTAGCGCTTTTACTCAAAACGCTAGCAAATTAGAAAACACGCTAGACAGATCCCTAGCGCTTTTATTCAAAACGCTAGCCAATTAGAAAACACGCTAGATAGATCCCTAGAGTTTTTTAGAAAGCGCTAGCTATTTAGAAAACACGCTAGACAGATCCCTAGCGCTTTTATTCAAAACGCTAGCCAATTAGAAAACACGCTAGATAGATCCCTAGCGTTTTTTATAAAACGCTAGGTATTTAGTAAACACTCTAGACATATCCCTAGCGCTTTTACTCAAAACGCTAGGTATTTAGAAAACACGCTAGATAGATCCCTAGCGTTTTTTAGAAAACGCTAGGTATGGTTAAATAATTTTTTTGTTTCCCATTGAGCTACTTCCTCTTTCACCTAACACTCTTACCGTAAACGCAAAATCACTCACCCGTAAACGCAAAACCCTAACACCCTAACTCAAATTAACATCATCTCTCTCAACGAAAATCATCTCTCTCAAAGTGAACATCATCTCTCTCACTCGCACAACATTGGTGAGTTTTTCTTTCCTTTCTCTGTTTCTTGTTAGATATTAATTGTGGGTTCTAGTTTAGAAATATATTAGTTTTGTCACTTGTGCACACTAGACTCTTCTTCTTTTTTTCACCACTAGCCTCTCTTCTTGTTACACATAAATTAATTGTTTGGAAGACTAGACTATATGGTTCCTTTGTCTTGACCAAAGGACCGAGAATAGAAATAGAATATGATATAGATATAGCTTGGGAAAATAAGGAGTGGAATTGAAAAAATTTAAAAGAGGAAATTTTGTTTTTTTTTTATATGACTTGATTCTTCATTATATTCGAATTGCTTGATGGGTCATATGTTAAAGTTCTCTTCTCAGATTTTATTATAAATATTTGGCAATTATGGATAGAAATTGGATGTCCGCCAATCGTCTCGCCCAAGGAGTATACGCTACCGAGTGGATTATTTTGTGAAATTTGTCTTTGTTGAACGTTTAGGGACTTCTAGTGGTATGAAATGTCCTTGTTTAAGGTGTTGTTATGTAAAATCGCCATCGCAGAGGAGTTGACACGACATTTAAAGGCGAATGGAATTGATCAAAGTTACACTTGTTGGATAATGCACGGTGAGAAAAAGGTGAATCTTCAAATATGAATGATATTAGTAAAGAGATATGCGCTATTGGTTGACACCGAACACATTCATTTGATGCGAACGAATTTGAAGAGATGGCAAAGGTGGTTGAAGAGGATCTTAATGATTGTCTGAAATGTTTGAGAAGTTGATAAGCGATGCGAGAGACACCATTGTATGCGGGTTGTAATGAATTCACAAAATTATTACCGTGATCAAGTTGTATAACTTGAAAACTCGCCACGGATGGACGGATAAGAGCTTTACCGATTTACTCTCACTCGAAAGAAATGTTGCGAATGATAATGTGCTTCCTTCTCGGACGTATGATGCAAAGCAAATGTTGGGGTCTATTGGCTTGAACTATGAGAAGATACACGCTTGTCCGAATGATTGCATTTTATTTCGGAATGAACATGCGTTGTTAAAGTCGTGTCCTAAATGTAATGCACCGCAGTATAAGAAGAAAGAGTCCGCTCCACAAAAGGTGTTGTGGTATTTTCCTATAATTCCTCGATTTAGGCGCATGTATATCGTAGTTCGGAAGATGCAAAACACTTGACATGGCATGAGGATGAAAGGATTAAAGATGGTATGCTACGACACCCGCAGATTCTCCGCAATGGAAAAAAATCAATATTGAGTATCCTAATTTCGGGATGACCCGAGAAACCTACGCCTTGCATTGTCTGGCCGATGGATTTAACCCGCACGGTATCAGAGTAGCTCCCACGATACATGGCCCGTGATTTTGGCGATTTATAACTTATGCCGTGGCTTTGCATGAAACGCAAATATATGATGTTTGTCTTTGTTAATTTCTCAGGCCCAAACAACCGTGAAATGATATTGATGTATACTTGGCTCCTTTAATTGAAGACTTGAAGCAAATGTGGGAGATTGGGGTAGAGGTGTATGATGGGTTCAGAGAAGAAAGTTTCACCCCGAGGGCTATGATCTTTGGCACAATTAACGACTTTCTGCGATACGGCAATCTATCCGGGTACGAGAACAAAAGGCGGTGTGCATGCCCTATATGTGAAGATAACACGATTGGATGTGGTTGGAACATGGTGTTAAGAATATCTATCTTGGTCATCGAGATTTTTGCCATCAACTCATCACTATCGATTGTGGGGAAAGGCATTTGATGGGAATCTGTAAACACGTAGAGAGCCCCGCCTTTGACGGCGCTAACAGTATTTGAAAAGGTGGAAGATTTGAACATTAAATTTGGGAAGCCTTTTTCGAGAGAGATTGCTAAACGGGGTGGAAGAAAAGTCGATTTTCTTTGAGTTGCCATTTGGAAGTCATTATATGTAAGGCATTTCATTGATGTGATGCATGTTGAAAAGAATGTCTTGAAAGTGTCATTGGTACCTTACTCAATATGCTTGGGTAAGACTAAAGATACCATAACCTCAAGGTTGGATTTGGTTAGTATGGGTTTGAGACACCGAATTGGGTCCCAGAAAGAAGGGTACACGTACATATCTACCTCCCGCAACTCATACTCTATCTAGAAAGGAGAAGACTGTCTTTTGTGAGTTTCTTCATGGAGTTAAAGTTCCAGAGGATACTCTTCAAATGTGGCGACTCTTGTATCGATTAAAGACCTCAAGTTAAAGTCTCTAAAGTCCCACGATTGTCATGTTCTCATGGAGAATTTGCTACCCATTGGTATACGATCCATTTTGCCTAAGAAAGTGCGCGGACCTTAACCAAACTTTGTTTATTCTTTAAAGGCGATTTGTAGTAGAGTGATTGACCCTGGAAAGTTGCCAACATTGCAAAGAGAAATTACTTGTCACTTTGTGTGAGCTTGAGATGTATTTCCCACCTTCCTTTTTGACATAATGATTCATCTAATAGTTCATCCGGTTAGAGAGACACAATTGTGTGGCCCATGTTACATGAGATGGATGTATCCGTTTGAGCGTTACATGAAGATATTAAAAGGATATGTGAAAAATCGATCGCGACTGACGAGGTTGTATTGTTGAGCGCTATATAGTTGAAGAGGCTATTGAGTTTTGCACGGGCTATCTATCTAGTCTTGAATATTCGTGGGATTGCAAGGTCTCGCCATGAAGGAAGGATTAGTAAAGGGATGACAGAACTAAATTAGTGATGGTATCAAGGAAAGAACTAGAGCAAGCACACTTGTAAGTTCTTCACAATGATAGTGAGGTTGATTCATATGTTGCCAAGCACAAGGAGATTCTTAAGAGTCAATTCCGGGAAAGAAGCAAGTTTGGTTAGCAAAAGAACACAATAGGAGTTTCATAGTGTGGCTAAAACATCACATTGATGGTGAGTGTGTTTGAATCCTACTTCGATTTCAAAAAGATTGAGATGGTTAGCAAAAGGTCCAAATATACATGTCTTCTCTTACAACAGCTTATCTAATGAACGAGTGCACTTTCTATACAAAAGAACAAGATGATCGAGTAAAATGCAAAATAGTGGGGTGACTCTTGTAGCTCATTCTATGCATGCATCCAAAGTGCAAAGATAGAAATCCCATATATGCGAATATGTCTTACTTTGGCTTCATTGAACACATATGGGAGTTGGATTACAATATGTTTCAGGAGCCCGTGTTCAAATGTGAATGGGTTGACAATATCTTGGTTTCTGATTGATGAATTAGGGTTCATGCGGGTGAATTTCAACAAGTTAGGATATAAAGATGAACCTTTTATTTTAGCATCGCAAGCTCAACAAGTGTTTTATGTCACCGATCCGATTAATATAAATTGGTCTATTGTTCTATTGATGACAAAAAATTTGTGTATAACAACGATGATGATGAAGCACCCGATGATGTTGGTGTTGAGGACGACCCTTTCTTCGTAACATCGGAACCAATAATAGGGAAAATACTTCTATAGAGGATGTTGTATATTTTAGAAAAGATCATAATGATGGAATTATTATTCGTCGGAAAAAAATACCAAGACGCGAATTGCAAACAAAATTTTATCTAGGAAAAGGAAAAGGTAATATAGACTTAATGATATCTCGTTATTTTTTATTAATAGATAATATTTATATTGTTTTTGTAAATTTAACAATAACATGGATTATGTTATATTGCAGGTCAGATGGCATCACTTAGTGATCATGAGATCTAGTGGTCAAGACAGTAGTCATTGAGGTTGTCTTTGTTATATATGTTTCTAGCTTTAATTTGTAGCTACTTTTGAGTTTCATAATGTAAGTTACTTATTATGTTGTATGATTTGGATATATATTAATTATGTTGTAAGTAATTGTTAGTTTAATATGGTCTTTTGGTGATATGTACATATGTGTGTGTATCTATATATTGGTTTGTAATGATATATTGGCTGAATTTTGTTGGAATGTATTTTCTGAATTTTGTTGGAAGGGAATGAATTTATAGGTTGTAATTAAAATGGAGAACAAACCAAAATAAAAAAATATTTAAAAAAATTCATCAATAGGTAGCGTTTTAGAGTGAAAACGCTAGAAATAAAGTTAAAAAATTCATTCAATACCTAGCGTTTTATAGATAAAATGCTAGGAATTGTAAAGAGGAGCTAGAGGATCCCTAGCGTTTCTAAAAACGCTAGGAATGGTAGTAAAAGGTGCTATAGCATCCCCAGCGTTTTTACAAAAGCGCTAGGAATGTTAGTAAAAGAGTGCTATAACATCCCTAGCGTTTTTATATAAAACGCTAGGAATGTTAGTAAAAGGTGCTATAGCATCCCTAGCGTTTCTAAAACGCTAGGAATTGTGTAAAAAGCGCTTATAGCATCCCTAGCGTTTTTACATAAAACGCTAGGAATGGTAGTAAAAATTTTAATAGCATCCCTAGCGCTTTCGTAAAACGCTAGGAATTGTAAAGAGAAGCGCTATAGCATCCCTAGCGTTTTATGTAAAAACGCTAGGGATGCTATTAAAATTTTTACAAGGCGCGCTCTCTCATCTCTCTCACACACACTCACATTTGTCTCTTCATCTACCTAACTCCTCTCTTGCGAAAACCCGAAACCTCTTCGTTCATCCCTTCTCGTGTGAGACCCAGCAAACCAAACGACCCATCCTCCTCTTCGTTCATCCTCTTCGTTCATCCCTGCGAACAACCCACACTCCACGTATTCGTTCATCATCCAGAAACCCATAAACGCGCACCCAGAAACCTAAAACGCAGAAACCCATCCTCTTCGCTCATCCTCTCTCTCCTTGGTTTTATCTTACCACGCAGCAAGCACCCATTTGTTTCCTTTTTCTCGCACTCTCTCTCCCTTTCAAAAGGTATTTCGCAACATACTCTCACTTTGGTTTTTTGTTGTTTGTTATGTATCTTTTGTATGGCTTTTCTCTGTTACTTAGCTCAATGTTATATTTAATTAGTTGTTAGATTAGTCCGGCTTAGATAGCATTATTAACTTTCCTAGTGCATGGCTTTCCTAGTGCATGCATGGCTTTCTCTGTTTAGTGCATGGCTTTCATATGTATGTTTACTCTAGGTTATATACTTAGTGCATGGCTTTCCTATGTATGTTTACTCTAGGTTATATACTTAGTGCATGGCTTTCCTATGTATGTTTACTCTAGGTTATATACTTAGTGCATGGCTTTCCTATGTATGTTTACTCTAGGTTATATACTTAGTGCATGGCTTTCATTTGTTACTTAGTGCATGGCTTCTTCTATATTTTGTTAAGTGTTTGTTGGTTCTAAACAATTAGAAAGCTAAAACTCACTGAGTCTATTTCATTTGGGTCATTGCAAGTGAGATGGCATCACATAGTGATCATGAGAGTAGTCAGGGTGGTGATGGGAGTGATAGAAACACAAAGAAGTTCACTCCCCGAGGAATTACATCGAAAAAGAATATCGTCCATCGGATAAGTAAAGGACACGAGAAATATAAGGTAAGTTAATTACTAATTATTAATGTTGTTCTCTACCTTTCCAAGTTATCTAATTATTTAATGATTTAATTATTTAAGGTCCGATGGAGTGTTAAAGGTTTGCCAATTGGAGACAACGGCACAAATTTAATTAGCTTTATTGGTACTAAGGTGAAACAAATCTTTCCAATTTCAATAAAAAGTTGGAATGAGAAAGATAATACAGTTTTGCCTAAACTGAAAGATGATTTTTGGTCCTTAATATGGTATATAATTTTAGACCTCTTTAATAATCTTATTTAGTGAATTTTTAGTTGTATTTATTTAATCCATTTTTATGTATAAGTAGAAACACTTTGATGTCGATGATGCCCAAGAGATTGAATACTCAAGGAAGCGGGAAGGTTGCATCGGGCATATAGAAGCGATGTGGGAAAAAGTATCAAAACGGCTGATGGGACCATCAGACAGAGCCTCCAAAGACCTTGTATGCCGGAATTATAACTAAGGAGGATTGGGCCAAATTTGTAGATATACGCACTCTGAGATCCGGATTTCTGGTTAGTATATTAATTATTTAAGTTATATATATATATATATATATATATATATATATATATATATATATATATATATATATTTATATATATTTCACAACAAGATATCATTCATTAATGTATACTTATGTTTTTAAATAGAAAAAAGCAAAGCCAATAAAGTGAGAGCTTCTAATCCCGAGTACCCTTATAGAGGAGGTTCAAGCTGGATATCAAATTCTTGAAGAAAGATTGGTAAGACACAATTAGTTTAATTTATTATGATTTAATGAATCTTTTAATTTACTGATTGATTAACAATTATTAAACTTAAATAGTTCTTGCAAGAGGGAAAGATCCAACTCAAGAATCCCTTGATCGTTGTAATCTTTATGCAGTTAGAGGCCCGACAAAACAAGGATGGGGAGATTGTGGATCCGAAAACTAAGGAGGTCAAGGACAAAATTGTAAGTATTCCAAAATTCATGTATTGTAATTTTAATTTTATGATTCCTAGCAAGTTGGAATTTGTGTCCGACTATATTTTTTTAATCGTTACTCTCGATTTTTTTTGACACGTGAACATATTTTTATTGTCGATTAAATTTCTTTGACACTTGTTTATTATTTTTATCCGTTACTCGATTTTTTTGACACGTGGACATATTTTTATTGTCGATTAAATTTCTTTGACACTTGTTTATTATTTTTATCCGTTACTCGATTTTTTTGACACGTGAACATATTTTTATTGTTTTGTAAATTTCTTTGACACTTGTTTATTATTTTTATCCGTTACTCGATTTTTTTGACACGTGGACATATTTTTTATTGTCGATTAAATTTCTCTTGACACTTGTTTATTAATTTTATCCGTTATTTATGTTTGTGCATCAGCAAAGCATATCACAATCTGTATCACAAGGAGATTTAACAGATTGTGATGGTCAACAAGATGTCCTTGCTCGTGCCTTGGGAAGGGAAGAGAGACAGGGTCGGATTAGAGGTTATGGATATGGGATTCCTCCTACAACTGTGTTTGGGCCAAAGAGCCAAAGCAAGGGGTGCGGGGATTGTAAAGTCATGGCGGCAAAGTATGACGAGCTATCCAAGAATGTTGTTGTATTAATGGAAGAGAGACAGATGTTTAAGCAGCTCTTGGCACAAAGGATTGGTGCACCATCCCCTGCTGCATAGACATGGCAATCGGGCGGGGCGGGGCCGGTTTTTACACCCCCCGTCCCCGACCCCGACACAATACCCGATCCCCGACCCCGACCCCAAAACCCGCCGGGCATGAAATTCGTATCCCCATCCCCGCCCCCGATGGGGATCGGGTTTCCCCGCCCGTCCCCGTCCCCGGCTCCTATGTTGACCAAAAAAAAAATTCATTCTGCGGGAAAAAAACCGAATCCAAATTCGATTTCCTTGGGGAAAAGTACATGTTTCAAACCTGTGTTTAATTCTACATTCTGCATTGTAATTTATTAAAATTGTTGAAAGAACTACATAATCATTAAAATGTTCAAAGTAAGCTCCAGACTTTTTTGGTTACAAAATAAGTTCAAGACTAATCTATCACCACACAACCAAACCAAGTTCTGAATTATCAAAACAACCAACAATTCAAAATACAACCCAACAAGTAAAAACAAGTGTTACAAATTAGCATATTCAAAAAGAAAATTGTCTCATAGCAAGACATCTATTGATAGACATGGCAGTAAATAGTTGATCATCTTCATTCTTCAGAATAAGTTGTAATAGAGCTTTCATCTTCATTGGGGAAAAGTACTAGTTTCCAAACCTAAAATGCGTTACAAATTAGCATCTTCAAAAATAAAATCATCACTTAACAAGACATCTATCAATCATCTTCATTCTTCAAAATGCGTTATAAAAGAGCTTGCAAGTTCACCTGTATTATGATTAAGACAAAACAAATGTTAAAATATGAACATTAAACCTTATAAAATTTGAAGCAAATAAAGTAGAGAATACCTTAAACAAGTTCTGGCACACATAATCTATTTGCTTCTCTCCACAATCTTTTTTTGAACACATATATTCATGTGTGTATGCAAGTGTTTCGTTCCATTTCTTGAACTTCCACCAAGCAGATTCTTACAATAATTACATTGAGCTTTGTCTTGTTCGTTAACTTTTATCAATGTGAAATGCTTCCATACAATACTTTCGCGAAATGCGGAATTACCAGCAGCATCCATCCTTTTTATATCCTGTGGCATGAACAAAAAACAAACAAACAAGAAAGAACCTACTTAGACTTAGACTTAGAGCATTGATTACTAGAAAGCATTTCATAAAGGAATATATATATTGCTTCATTGAGCATTCAAGTGTTATGAACAAGGTTCGAATCAATCAATCTAACTATCAAATATGCTAGACATTCCTTTCTTTGATCATAGTCACCCTGAACAAATCATTGGTTACTCCAGCTGATATTTACCTTAATTCTTTGTAAACAACTAATACTAATCAATTCAAACTAATTCTACTGTTATTTTTCTTAATTTTCTTTGTTAAAAGAATACACAGTTCGTTCTCAAGAAGTAATTGGTGTTGCCTTGCTATATTCAAATTAAAAATAGTGCTACTGGAAGTTACCTTAATCAAACCAATGTAGAATTCTTTCTCAAGTAGCAGCTTGTGCTTCCTTTCTATATTCAACACTGAGTCACAACTGGTATGTCTTTAAAAGATTTAGATTCCTGCAAAAATCAATTGTTTTTAAGAATTAAGATCCTGCAATTTCAAATTGTTTCCTAAATAAAAAAAGTCAAAATAAAATACACAGGGCATAATTTGACCAAGTTCAGGGGATGCATTCAATTTTTTTTTATTTAAATGAGCACAAAATTATGGCATAATTAAACAAATTAAATCTAAACTAATAATCAAATAAAAAGTGACAAAAGCAAATCAAGATTAAAACCAACCTTGATTTTTCTCAGCAAATCATAACCAGTCATTCCTGGCATACAATAATCTGTTATTATCAGGTTACTTCAACTTCCTGCATCAATAATAATTAAATAAAATATTAATACAAACTTCTCAAGAAATTTCAAATAAAATATTTTCTACGATGAATTTCGAAGCAATAGGAGTGTCAAAATTCACGAGTTCATCTTCAACTATCCCAAGAAATTTCAAAGCCTTACTTGCAGAATCCATCTGCGAAGAATCGTGATTCCAACACATCCACAAAATTTGAGATCTATCAATAATACTATCATCAACACCAAAACATGGGGCGAGAATTTGCAGCCATACCCATAATTTAGAAAATAATATTTGCAAAGGGCAAGTGAAGGAAGAAAGCCAAAACAAGTGAATACATAAACGAAGAACGTGAATGAAGAAGAAAAAGGAAAAACGTGAATGAAGAAGAAAGAGGAAACATAACAAAAGCAAGAGATAAAGACATAAACGAACAAGAAAATGGAAACTCACCTAGAAGAAGAACCAGTGTTGGTCGCTGCAACTAGAAAGTGAGGAGGAGCGATGGTGGCGCGTGTTGCAATTAGAAAGGGAGTAGGAGAGGCGCTGCAACTAGAAATGGAGGAGGAGAGGCGGAGAGGACGAGAGGCTAAGAGGGAAAGAGGCGCTGCAACTAGGGTTTTTATTATATATAATATATATTTGGGTATTTAAGTAATTTAACTATATCAGCAAAAGAAGTAGGTAAACCTAGCGGGCGGGTTCGGGTTCGGGCTCTGGGTGGGTATCACATTCCCATCCCCGTCCCCCGTCCCCGACTTAGTAAATCGGGGAAAACCCATCCCCGTCCCCGAACCCGTTCAAACCGGGTTTTCCCCGCAAAAATCGGGACGGGTTCGGGCGGTTACCCACGGGTTCGGGTTTGATTGCCATGTCTCATCGCCGCACCACCCCTGCTTGAACCTATATCACCCGCTTGCACCCCCATAGCGCCGAGATAGCTGCACCATCCCTTCAACACATGTATTTAACAAAACTCGACTGCTTTTTTGTACATATGTATTTGATAAAATTATCATGTATATTTATTTTTCTTTATAATTGATTTAGGATAAGCTCGTGAATGTGAGCTATATATTGCAAACCCACATCGAAAGGTTGCGGTGGGTTTGATATGTAACCAATTGAGTGCCACATCGCACAATTTACCCATGCCTGAAAACCATTTGAGAGTTAGGGTAGACTATTCAATAGAGGGTCTGCACCATTGCACATTCCAATTGCTAATGCGGATATATTTCTTGTGGATCAAACACTTAGTACTTTTGTGGCATGGCACGAACAACTTGTCGTTGTAAGTGACAATATTTTTGTTAATAAGTTGATGACTATAATGTGTGTTAACTAACTAATTAATCATTTTTTAATATATACTAGGTACCCCAAGTGTCCCGACCTTCCCCTTCCATAAAAGTGTCCCGACCTTCCCCTTCCACTACCAAACTCTCCCGACCATCTACTTCTATACAGCCAGTCCAACATGTTGGTCAATTTCCCATTGATGAATTCCAGAAGTACATCGATTCTCTAAAGGTCCACATCACTCAAAAAATGAAGCCCGACGACCAAATTATGTTACCTACCGATAACATTGTGGGATCGGAGCAGATTGGTAATGATCAACATGGAGGATCCGAAAGCTATAGTTGAAATGGATTGGGCCATCGATATTAGAGTATACCAGAGGTATGTATTAAATTATTTGTACACAATAGTTGTTTATATTAGAGTATATATTAGAGTATATATATGAGGATCTGAAAGTTGTATATATATTATTTATAGGTTTTTGTACAATCATCTTACGGTCCGCGCAAGCGGACACGTAGTATTTCTTCTTGTGTCCAGCGTGTATCGTTGTGTTTCAAACAAGGTAATACAGAGGAACGTATTATGGCTATTAAGAGTGAAATACAAAGTTATATCCATTCACGCTTCATGGATGCCAAGCATTTGAAGGCGAATCTTTATTTTTGGCACCACTCAATAATGGGTGAGAAATTTAGTCTTCAATCACTTGTTTAATTATTTTGAGGATTGTATTATAGTGTAAATTAATGTGTACTCATTCGTGATTCATTTACTTGCAGGCAACATTGGGTACTCTTTGCAATAAACCTAAGCAAAATGTTGTCTACTATCCGGATTCACTTCAAGGCCATTACAACGCTCACGTGAGACTTCGTAGAGATGGTTGAGAGGTGTGTATGTGTAACCCTCTCATTTTAATTTGTATAATTTAATATATGTATTTTGTTCAACTTAACGTTATATATATATATATATATATATATATATATATATATATATATATATATATATATATATATATATATATATATATATATATATATATATATGTATGACGTTACTGATTGCTTTGAAAGAATACTTGGGATTATCTACTGAGTAAAACAAGATGGCTACCCATAAGCTGTAAGCTTTTTAAGAATCATTCTTATAATTTTAATTGAATTTTTGGTCATAAAAATGTGACAATTAAGTTATAATCTTTTGCTTTGTAGTGTCCTAAACAACCAAATAACAATGATTGTGGGTACTACGTTATGAGGTATATGAAAGAGATTATCACTCATGACAAAGTAACAATCCCAACCAAGGTAACTACTTAGATTTCTTTTTATATTGATATTATAATACTTACTCACATTTAATAAACATTTTAATTCTAATTTTATTTCATTTTATTTTTCAAGATTTTCCCAGACTTTAAAAAAATCCGAATTACTCTTTGAACAACTTACAGCAGTAAGGAGTGAGTGCGATTTTGTTTCTAGCTTTTTGTAGCAAGTTTTGAGATTCATAATAGTTTAGTTATTATATATGTTGTATATATTGGATTTATATTATGTTGTAAGTACTTCTTAGAATGATATATATTGGATTGGAAATATTATTTGATGAATTTTGTTGATGAATTTTGTTTGAATGATATTGGATTGGAATGTATTTTCTGAATTTGTTTGGAAGGAATGAATTTATAGGTTGTAATTAAAATGGAGAACAAACCAAAATAAAAAAATATTTAAAAAAATTCGATCAATAGGTAGCGTTTTAGAGTGAAAACGCTAGAAATGAAGTTAAAAATTCATTCAATACCTAGCGTTTTAAAAATAAAACGCTAGGAATTGTAAAGAGGAGCTAGAGGATCCCTAGCGTTTCTAAAACGCTAGGAATGCTAATAAAAGGTGCTATAGCAGATTCCTAGCGTTTTACATAAAACGCTAGGTATGGTAGTAAAGGGCTATAGTATCCCTAGCGTTTTAATTTAAAATGCTAGGAATGGTAGTAAAAAGGAGCTATGGGATCCTAGCGTTTTTATTTAAAACGCTAGGAATGGTAGTAAAAAGAGCTATGGGATCCCTAGCGTTTTACGTAAAACGCTAGGAATTGTAAAAAGGCGCTGGTCAATGGCTAGCGTTTTATATAAAACGCCACGTATGTCTAAAACACGCTGGTCAATGGCTAGCGTTTTTAAAACGCTACTAATGGGGTGTACGCATTAGTAGCGCCAGCTTCTCTAGCGTTTTAAAACGCTACCAATGCCCAAAAAAAACGCTGAAAATCCTAATACGCTGGCGTAGTGGCCTCTCACATTTCTTAATTTCTCCTTCACTTCAGACTCAAATTACTGTGGTGAAATTTCCTTTGTTCATTAGCAGCTATAGGGACACCTTCTTTCATGCATAATTCAGCTTATAAGACAAGGGAAAAACAGAAATCCCTTTGATTTTGTTGAGCATGCAAGAATTTCCCTAGCTATCAATCGCTTATGTCTATATTTCCCTCAGAGAGAATTGTATCTAGCAAGATCAATCTCTCTTTGGTCATAGCATATGTATGTGAAGTAGCGTGAACTGAATTGGCTATGAACAAATGCCAATTACCTAATGCATTTATCAAATAATTGCTTCTAAGCTTAATCTCATTAGGTGTAAATTTTTCCCACACATGGATCCCGGTATAGCAATCCTATTCCTTATTTCTTCCATTTCTTTCTTAAAGGATTTGGCCACTTATTCTCAAAATCATTCCCATTATACTTCAAAGATATAATGTTCATTTAATTTCTTGGCATGGAAATGTACAATTTTACCTCTCACCATGGAAGTGTAAGAATGTTCTGCTCCTTCTTGTGGTGTGATTCCAAAGATAGAACTCTCTTACTATGTCTTCAATGTAACCTCCTCTTGGTAGCACGAAGTGGTCCCAATTGAGATTGGCCATTGTTGACATAAATGATGGGCTAGCCTTCTTCAAATCATACCTCTTTCGGGCAATAGATGCATGTTCCAGAGATGAACATTGTCATTATTTCTTCTTTGTTGAATCCTTGGCTTTGCCTTTCTTTAATGATGATGATCCCGCATGCATGGCTTTCTTTTCCTTACGAGGAGTTACGCCTGCTTGCTCGATGATTCTGTCTTTGATTGTTTCTTCACCATTTGTAATTGCTTTGAGTTTCTAGGTTTTGATTGCTTGTGTGATTTGAGAAATTTTGGAGATGAGAATGTGAAATGTGGTTTGGGTTTCAGATGAGAGAAATTTGTGAGGTTTGCGAATGAAGGGGTGCTTGCAGAACAAAGTTAAGGCTTTATGTTTCAGGAAGAAAGAAGTTAGTGGATTTATTAGGTAGCCGTTAGCATTGTGTGCTGCGCATGCATCATGCCATGTGTCTTGCTTTGGCTACCAATGTGTCATTAATCTTGCTTAACCTTCCTTTAACCTTCTTGAAGCCTTATGATTCACACTTAACCAATTTTCTTCAAGTTTATAAAATTCTGATGCAGGGCACGTTTTTCCTCAATGCAGGTGCATTTGATGCAGCTGCATTAGTTTCCTGCATTTCTGCAAAACAACTAAAAACATAAAATTGCACAAAAATAATTAAAAACAATGGGTTGCCTCCCATTAAGCGCTTGTTTTAAGAGTCTTGTCAGCCTGACTACCTCTTTTTGCTTAGAGATTTTGCAAATAGGTGGTGGTTTTGTCTCTCACCACATGTTCACCATAGTACATTTTAACTCTCTGACCATTCACCTTGAAGACAGTATTTGAGGATTTATCAAATAAGTCTACTGCTCCATGTGGATAAACCTTTATCAACTTAAATGGTCCTGACCACCTTGACCTTAGTTTTCCAGGAAATAGCTTCAACCTAGAGTTGTATAAAGAGTAACTAGTCCTCCTTCTTTCAATTCTCTCTCGTGAATTTTCTTGTCATGCCATTTCTTAGTTTTAGCTTTGTAGATTTCAGCATTCTCATAAGAGGTTTGCCTAATTTCTTCTAACTCATCAAGCTCTATCATTCTCTTTTACCCGCCTTGTTCAAATTGAAATTGAGCTTCTTGATAGCCCAATAAGATTTGTTTTCCAATTCTACTGGTAAATGACATGCTTTTCCATAGACTAATTTGTAAGGGGACATTCCTAAGGGTGTTTTGAATGCTGTTCTATATGCCCATAAAGCATCATCCAAATGTAAAGACCAATCTTTCCTATTTGGACTAACCATTTTTTCTAGCATTCTCTTAATTTCCCTATTGGATAATTCTGCTTGTCCACTAGTTTGAGGATGGTATGCTGTAGCTATCTTATGTTTAACTCCATACTTAGCTAGAAGGTTTTCTATGATCTTATTGCAAAAGTGTGAACCTTCATCATTAATGATAGCTCTAGGAGTTCCAAATCTAGTGAATATATTTCTTTGAAGAAACTTACTCACTGATTTAGCATCATTATTAGGTAATGCTACATCGCTTCTACCCATTTGGATACATAATCAACAACTACTAAGATATATAAATTGCCAAAAGAGGGTGGAAAAGGTCCCATGAAATCCATGCCCCAAACATCAAATAATTCAATTTCTAAAATATTTGTTCTAGGCATTTCATGCTTATCGTAAATATTTCCGCTTCTTTGACATTTATCACAATATTTGACCAAAAATATGAATCTTTAAATAAAGTAGGCCAAAAATAACTGTGATGTAATACCTTAGTCTTTGTTCTAGTGCTTCCAAAGTGTCCTCCATAAGGTGCAGAATGGCAATGCGTATAATCGCTTGTTGTTCCTCTCTTGTGTATGCATTTTCTCATTAATTGATCGGGGCACATCTTGTAAAGGAATGGATCATCCCAATAGTATTGTTTAACCATGTGGAAGAATTTTTCCTTTGTTGATATGTCATACTCATCGGTACTACTTTGCTTGCAAGGAAATTTACAATATCAAGAAACCATGGTGCAGTGCATTTGATGCTCCCTGCATTGCTTATAGCAAATGCAGTTTCATGTTTTGCATTGGTCGTGATTGCCAATAGTTTCTCATCCGAAAATTCTCCTTGATTTCTTCTCCTTGTGTACCAAGTGATTCTCCTTCAATCCTTGATAAATGGTCCGCTACTTGGTTTTCTACTCCTTTCTTGTCTCTAATTTCAAGATCAAATTCTTGTAGGAGTAAAATCCACCTTATCGACCTTGGCTTTGCATCTTTCTTTGAAATAAGATACTTAATGGCAGAGTGATCAGTATAGACAATAATTTTAGTGCCAACTAAGTATGATCTAAATTTTTCAAATGCAAAGACCACAGCTAATAATTCCTTTTCAGAATAATGATGTAATTCACCCGAGCTTCAATTAATGTCTTGCTAGCATAATAAATGGAATGAAAGACTTTGTCATACCTTTGCCCTAGGACTGCTCCTACTGCAAAGTCACTAGCATCACACATTAATTCAAATGGCCTGCTCCAATCTGGAGTTACTATAATTGGTGCTGTCACCAATTCCTTTCTAAGCTTGTCAAAAGCTTCTATACAAGATTCATCAAAGTTGAATTCTACATCATGTCGTTGAAGCATACATAATGGTTTTGAGATTTTGAAAAATCTTTGATAAACCTTCTATAAAAACCAAAGCATGGCCTAAGAAGCTCCCCGATACCTTTAATCGTATTTGGTGGTGGTGGATTCTCAATGACATCAATTTTAGCTTTGTCTACCTCTAGACCTTTCTTTGAAATTCTATGTCCTAACACTATGCCTTCTTGTACCATGAAATGGCACTTTTCCCAGCTTTAAGATTAAATTTGTTTCCTCACATCTCTTGAGAATTTGTTCCAAATTCGCTAAACAAATTTGAAATGTTTCTCCAAAGATAGAGAAATCATCCATGAATACTTCCATTGATTGCTCAATGAAATCTCGAGAATATAGACATCATGCATCTTTGGAATGTAGCAGTGCATTACATAAGCCAAATGGCATCCTTCTAAAAGCAAAGGTTCCATAAGGGCATGTAAAGGTGGTTTTGTGTTGATCTCAGGCTCAATGGCTATTTGATTATAGCCTGAATAGCCATCTAGGAAACAATAAAATTCTTTCCCCGCTAATCTATCTAACATTTGGTCTATGAATGGTAAAGGAAAGTGATCCTTTTTGGTAGCTTTGTTGAGTTTTCTGTAATCCATACTGATTCTCCACCGTGATGATTCTATTTGGTATCAACTCATTCTTTTCATTGGCTATTCTTTGTCACACCCCTTTCTTTGGTACACATTGGACAGACTTACCCAAGCAGCATCGATATGGGGTATATGATTCCAAAGCATCTAGCCACTTAATAATTTCCTTTTTCACAACCTCTTTCATAATAGGATTTAGTCTTCTTTGACTCTCTATGTCGCTTTTGGAATTTTCTTCCAAAATGACTCTATGCATGCATATAGAAGGACTAATTCCTTTGATATCTGCCATTTGCCAACCTATAGCTTTGGTATGCTTCTTTAGAGTACTAATGAGATCACTCTCCTGTTTTGATGTTAAATCAGAAGGAATGATAACAGGTAAAGTCTCATTTGTTCCTAAGAATGCATACTTAAGGTGTTCAGGCAGTATCTTCAATTCTAACTTAGGAGGTTGTTCTATTGAGGGTAAGTTCTTCTTGAGAATTGGATCCTCAAGATTGAGTGGTTCATCATCTAGCAATGCAGCTGCATCTAATGCATCTGCATTGGCTAAGTGATCATACTGCTTGTAAAATTGTTTTTCTACCAATTGATCTAGAGAGAATAAGGATGAACACTCTTCTGTATCCTCTCCGTGATACTTCATAGCATTCATTACATTGAATTTTATCTCTTGATCATTCACTCTCATAGTGAGTTCACCTTTTCGCACATCAATTATGGTTTTACCATTTGCTAGAAATGGTCTACCTAGGATAATAGGCACTTCCTTATTCTGCATCAAAGTCAAGGATAACAAAATCTACAGGGAATACAAATTTGTCTACCTTAACTAGGATGTCTTCTATGATACCTTCAGGATAGGCTATTGATCTCATTACTAATTGAAGTGTCACGTTGGTTGGTTTTGCATTTCCTATTTCTAATCGGTCAAAAATAGATTTAGGCATCAAGTTGATGCTTGCACCTAAATCACATAAAGCTTTTACAGTATAGGATTTTCCTATAGAAAATGGAATTGTAAAACTACCTGGATCCTTCAATTTCCTAGGGATCTTATTTTGCATAAGCAAACTACAATCTTCTGTCATGGCAACTGCTTTCAAACTCACTAATCTTCTTCTCTTAGTAAGCACATCCTTCATAAATTTTGCATAATTTGGCATTTGTTGGAGGCTTCTACTAAGGGAACATTGATGTGTAATTGTTTTAGTACCTCTAGGAATTTACCAAACCGCTTCTCCTCATGTGCTTTTTTTGGTCTTTGAGGGTAAGGAGGAGGAGGGTATTCTGTGTACTAACTTAGGTAGTGGACTTTGAACTTTTTGTGATGCAGAGCACTAGATGCTTCTGCATTGGTTTCTTTTGATTTTTGGCTTTTTCTCCTTATCTATACTTTCCTTTTTAGTTAACTCTACCAAATCCTTACCACATCTTAATGAAATAGCCTTAACCTCGCTCCTTTCCTTTGGTTTGGGAAGGAGTAACTTCAGATATGAAGGTAAGGCACCTTGTGGCCTTTGATACAGAAGGCTGTGGCTAATCGACCAACTTGATTCTCTAAGTTCTTAATGGAAGCATCTTGGGTTTGTCTAGCAGTTCTAGATTCACCTATAAATGCTTTAAGCATGGTTTCTAGAGAATTCTCAAGTGGTAGGTTGAGAGTTTCTTTGGTTATTCGAAATGGGAATCTGTTGGGTTGGTTGGTGTAGTTGGAGCAGTTCTAGGTGCAGGTGCACTATTGTTGCTCCATCTAAAATTTGGGTGATCTTTCCAACCAGGATTATAAGTGTTGGAATAAGGGTTGTTATTCCTATCATAACCTACATAATTTACAGAGATAGGGTTGCTAGAACACTCCTCATACAAGTGACCTCCTCCACAGTACACACAACTAGGTGTGCCTGGAGGTACTTGTTCTACTGCTGCAACAGTGCTTTCTGGTGATGCAGCTGCATTAGGTGCAGTAGCATTACCAGAAGTGAAGTTTTTCATCAAATTAGCTAGAGTGGCTACTTGAGCAGATAGAGGCGGATATATCATTGATTTCATGTACCCCGATGGTTTCTTTTGGGCACTTACCCTCTCAAGAGGCCAACTAGAGCTATTAGTGCTATTCTATCAATTAATTCACATGCTTCATTGTATGACAGATTTAATAACACTCCACCAGATGAGGACATTTTCTCAAAAGTTCCTTCCATCTTTCACATGCTTCAAATAAAGACTCAAACTCTTTTTGTCTAAAAGATGTAATATCATTTCTTAACTGGCATTTTTGATAGGTGGGAAATATTTTCTAAAAATTTTTCACCATTTCATTCCATGAATGGATAGAGTTAGGCTCTAAGGAATTTAGCCAAGCCTTGGCTCTATCTTTCAAAGAATATGGAAATAACCTTAATCTAAATGCATTTTCACTAACACTGTGTAAAATAAAATTACTACATACTTCTAGAAATTGCCTTAAATGCAAATGAGGATCTTCATGAGGAGATCCTCCAAATTGACCAATAGTTTGAAGCATTTGAAACATCATAGGCTTAAATTCAAAATGCATGGCATCAACATGAGGTCTATTTATACTAGTTTGCATGTTTTGATGATCAAACTGAGCATAATCCTCATAGGTCTATCTCTATCATTAATCATACCTATGTGATCCATGTGGATGAGATTTTTCTATGAACTTCTTCTTCAAAGAGCATGTCAGGAACCAGGCCTCCTCTCACCGAGTGTGGCCTTGAGCTTTGTTCTTCATCGAATGACATGTTGCAAGCTTGTTGATTCTGTTTTCGAGTCTTAGCAATCTCCCGAATTTTCTTTCTATTTCTCGGATCTAAGCTATATTCTCGTGTTTCTGTTTCGTTTCTGTACATATACTAAGTATCATGTAATCGTTGTTGATGAAACTTTAAAAACCGTAATTTATATACAACACTAAATTACTATATATCGAATTTTAAAAAGAATTTACTTCAATCCAACAACGGCGCCAAAAACTTGGTGCATGGAAAACACATACACTTGTGTGCAAGTATACACTGGCCCAAAAACAAGTAGTAAAAATATCGAACCCACAGAGATTGAAAAACTCACTTTTAAAATAATATAAAGTAATAAAGTGTAAAGTCACTAAGTAACAAAATAATTTTGGATTTTGTTTGATGATCACAACTAAGTTAGAAAGAAAACAAGTAAAAAATGTTGATAGTGTAAAAGAGAAAAGCTAGTTGGAATGTCTTCATCAAGTAATTTACTTATAAGTGTATGATGCAAGATGTGATGCAAACAGATTGAATGTCGTTGCATTAGCTATGTGTCTTTCTGGTCACTTTCTTCAGAGTATCATTACCAGCTCTTATGATCCTTGTTCTATGCAAGATAAAGAAAGGGGTGTTAGTGTCAATCTTGCCTCCTAACAATTATCCAATTTGCTTAAGTGAATTCACTCTTGTATTTTAAGTACCCACAATTATCCTATGGACTATACTATCCTATGTCTAGGACTTAGCATGGTTTTCACAAAGTTTTCTTTATGTAAAACACTCACCCATATTAGTTCTTGAGTTCTTAATTGTAAGCCATTTCTGGTCATTTACAAATCTACTTATTCTAAGTGATCAAGTTCAAAATAAGTTTTGAAAAGATTATCAAGCAAGAACTAAAGTACAAACATACATACATGCAACATACTTACTTAAAAGCTCATTAAATGATTAGAACATTCCAACTAAGAAATGTTTAGCTAACAAGAGACATTGCAAGATATATATAAACTGAATAGACCATGTTTATATATATAGAAATCACAAAAGAGAAACAACAAAAGTAAAGTTACAAATGTTGAAAACCTTTGTATGAAATCTTCTAGCAATGCACTAGCATTACTCCTTAGCACTATACAAACACTATGAAAATGAGTTAAGGAGGAATTATGAATTCCTTCCTCTTCCTCTAAAAATATAAAAACTAACTATGTATATTGAAATTTTGATCTAACTTATGGATTGTGATATATTTCCAAATGAAGATGTGAGGTCCTTTTATAGCCTTCAAGTGAGGTGCTTCCTTCCTTCATGTTGAAGTCATCTTGAGTGGATCATAGCTATAGTTGCTTTCCAGAGGTTTATCCATGTTGAAATCTTTGACTAATCACATAGGTATGTTCATTGATGTGTGAACATGTGTCCCTATGTTGGTGACTCTTCAAAGCTATGTGTGAATGGTAGCGCTACTATACAAGGTGGGATGGCATCAGAGAACCAGCAGAGGTCATCACTTTGCATGTGGGTGCATATGAAACAGGCTGCTTATTCACCAAGTAGTGCAGTTTTGATGCAGGATCAGTGCAGGAGCATTGATGCAGTTAGCATTGAGACTGCACTGAACAAAAACATCAAACATACCACAATATATCCAAAATGGCCTAATAATAACTATAACCATTCAAATCACTCAAGATATCATATATCACATAAAATACTATATAAACTCTTTATTATTACTTGAAAGAGAGCAAATACTAAGTTTAAACATATGAAATACTCTATATAAAATAGAGTTATCAGTAGGGAGAGGAATTGTGATGTTTGATCTTAAACTCTGTGCACAATTCTTTCATCATCTTACTGTTTAGATTGCTACCATTGTCTATGATGATTTTATCCGGGAGACCATAGCGACACACCAGGTCCTTCTTTACAAACTTGGCAACCACAGAACTGGTTATGCTGGAATATGAAGCAGCTTCGACCCATTTGATGAAGTAATCAATTGCAACTAGGATGAAGCGGTGCCCGTTTGACGCCTTGGGCTCTATGGGACCAATGACATCCATGTCCCACATTGAAAATGGCCAAGATGCGATCAAGACATTTAATGAAAGCTGGTGGCACATGTATATGATCGAGCGTAAATATGGCATTTGTGGCACTTTCTTACAAAAGCAGAGTAATCGACTCCATCTGCGCACCAATAATAGCCAAAGCCCTTAATATCTTTCTAGCCATAGTATGCCCGTTGGAATGAGTCCCGAACGAGCCCTCATGCACCTCCTCATGATCCTTTCTCGCCTCCTCTTTGCCACACACCTAAGGAGTACTTTATCATAATTCCTCTTGTAGAGCACCTCACCACTCAAGAAGAAATTCATCGATGACCTTCTAAGTGTTCTTTTATCATTTTCCGATGCCCCTGGAGGATACTCTGCTCGAGTGATATATTGCTTGATGTCATGATACCAAGGCTTATCATCTTCTTTATCTTCAATTCTTCTTGCAGGAGTGGTGGTAGTGTGCGGCAAACTTTGCCGAATTCGATCCGGGTCAAGTTCTTATCACGATTAATATTAAACATTGACGCTAAAGTGGCGCATCACCACCGATTCTTTCTCTGCGAGGAAGATGTTGAAATGTGATTTCTTGAAGGGCTCAACCAATTCTCGGATGTAATCTCTGTAATGTATCAACTCGGGATCTCCGCTTCCCACTCTCCGCTCACTTGATGGATAACTAGGGCTGAATCTCCATACACATCTATTCTTTTAACTTTCGGTCTAGAGCTTCCCGAATACCTAACACATGCCTCGTGACTGCAATATTATTTGTGACATAGAAACTCAATCTAGTGGTGAATGGTATGAAGCGATCGTCAGAGAAATCAAAGATCGCCCATTTCGTGCCCATAATCGTTGGAAGCACCGTCGAACGCTACTCTCCATCTTTCATTCTTTGGAGACTTTCCTCTTCAAATAAAGCCATAATGTCCTCATCCGGGAAATCACATCGCATCGATTGGTAATCTTCAATAGGTGATGTGTGTGTATTCGCCAACACACTACCTTTGATTGCCTTTCGAGTGACGTATAGGAGATCATATTACGATAATCGCATTTGCCAACAAAGTAGTCTCCCGTAAGTGCGGGCTTCTCGAAGATGTACTTGATGGGGTCCATTTTAGACACCAACCAAGTTGTGTGACTTAACATGTATTGCCTTAAGCGATGAGCAGCCCAAGCAAAGCGCGCAACAAGTCTTTTCTAGTAACGAATATCTCGTTTCACATTCGGTGAACTTCTTGCTCAAATAATAAATTGCATGCTCTTTCTTGCCGTTTGGCGTCATGTTGTCCTAACACACAACCCATTGAATTTTCTAGCACGGCCAAATACAGAATCAACGGTCGGCCACACACCGAGGCATTAAAATAGGCGGATTCTCGCAGTATTTCTTAATCTTCTCGAAAGCTTCTTGGCAATCATCATTCCACTTACTTTCTTGATTCTTGCACAAAGAATTTGAAAATCGGCTCACATGTGGCGCTTAATCGGAAGATAAACTCGAAATGTAGTTCATTCTTCCGAGAAAACCCGAATTTCTTTCTCTCTGTCTTAGGAGTAGGCATCTCGAGAATTGCACGCACTTTATCTCGGGTCAATCTCTATCCCCTCTCGATCGACAATAAACCCCAATAGCTTTCCGATCTCACCCCAAAGGTGCATTTAGTTGGATTTAACTCCGAGCTTGAACTTTCTCAACCGCTCAAAGAGCTTCCGCAAATTAACAACGTGCTCTTCATCCGTTTCGAACTTTGCGATCATATCGCCCACGCACACCTCAATCTCTTTTGTGCATCATATCGTGGAACAATGTGACCATAGCTCTTTGGTAAGTAGCTCCGGCATTCTTTAACCCAAACGGCATGACACGAGCAGCGTAACGTTCCCGCAGAGTTGTGAAAGTAGTCTTCTCCATATCCTTAGGAGCCATTTTAATCTTATACCCCGAATACCCGGCCCATGAAGGAGAAAAGGGAGTCTTTGGCGCAGGCCGTGCTATCTACTAGGACATCAATATGAGGCAAGGGAAAATCGTCTTTGGGACTGGCACGATTCAGATCTCTGTAATCGACACACATTCTAACTTTTCCATCCTTTTTGGGCACTGGCACAATGTTCGCAACCCACTGTGGATACTTGGCTACGGCTAGGAAACCAGCGTCGAACTGTTTCTTCACTTCGTCTCTGATCTTTAAGGACATTTCTGGCTTCATCCTTCTTAACTTATGTTTAACCGGAGGGCACCCAGGCTTGACTGGCAGCTTGTGCACCACTATATCAGTATCTAACACGGGCATATCTTCATATGACCATGCAAAGACATCAACGTAGTCACGCAGGAGTTGAACCAACTTCTCATGCTCACTCTTTTTCATTGAAGTGCCAACTTTGACTTCTTTCTTTTCGCCCTCTGTGCCTAAATTGATGATCTCAACAGTTTCCCCATGTGGCTGAATAACCTTTTCTTCTTGCTCAACCATTCTCATCAGTTCCGGAGGAGTTTCCCAGTCATACTCAACATCCTCCTCAGCTTGATTAACGGGGTAATCAAAATTAACATATGAACTGTTGGCATCGTTATTTTCAAAGGCATTCATTTTAGATCTGCATTTGCGGGAATAGAAAAGCAATGAACAAGCAAAATAGAGACACAAAATGAAGACGCAAAAAGCAATTTTTATTCATTTGAGAATTCAAAACTACATTTTATTGATAGATGATATCTAAAAGAAAACATGCATGCCCCTATGAAAATGTCCTAAGGCCTTGGGCAGAGCCAAAAGATTTGCATTACATAGATCATTACTTTGAAATGAAAACAACAGGGAAATCGACGATCTTCCAGTTGCCAAATTCTTCTCCTGCAACACTGCGACGAACCGTGCCTCGACCTGCTTCTTCAAACTAACTCTTCCTCGATGATGACCACATGATTAGGGTTCAAAGACGTCAAGACTTCGAAATTCCGCCTGAGGTTATCTATGGGGACCCTCATCAACCTGGGTTCTCTCCCCTGAAGCCTAGCCAATCTTTTCTCACGCTTTTCCTCAGCCATTCTTCTCTTATCACAAAATTTGGAGTGGGCCAATAGCCTAACCCACGCCTCGTCCTTGTATTCTTGCAGACGACGGTGATGAGAATTCCTTGTTCAGGATCTGCTAGCCCCTTCCCAAACCGATAGCCACTCTTCAAAGCATAACTTTTGCTACCATAACATCAGCATTAGACCATTTGGGTACAGGTAGTGGGGATTCTTCACTTACGAACACAGCATTCGCAATTTCTAAGGATTGAAAGGCGGATTCGAGGGATTCCTCTGCGCACTTCAATATAATGAGAGAGGGGGAGTTTGTTGGATGTGAACTCTTCCTCCCCAGAGACAACTACAAGCTTATCGTCGACTACAAACTTGAGTTTCTGGTGAAGTGTTGAAGGGACAGCGCCCGCTGCATGGATCCAAGGTCTCCCCAAGAGACAGCTGTATGAGGATTCAATATCCATAATCTGAAAAGTCACATAGAACACCTCAGGCCCTATTTGCATTGGAAACTCCATTTCCCCTATGACTGCTTTCTTAGACCCATCAAAAGCCCTGGCCAGGGTAGAGCTGGGCCTCATGTAAGAACAATCCACCTCTAACTTGTTCATCGTTGATCTGGGCATAACATTCAATGAGGATCCATTGTCAATGAGAACCCTGGAGAGCGTATATTCACCGCACTTCACTGAGATATGCAACGCCTTATTGTGCCCCTTCCCCTCTGGGGTGAGCTCATCATCAGTGAAGGTAAGGTAATTAGATGCAACGATGTTCCCAACTATGCCATCCAACTGATTGACAGTAATGTCTTGGGCGACATGGGCCTCATTCAGTACTTTAACCAAGGCATCTCGGTGGGCTTCTGAGTTTAGTAATAGTGACATGATGGAAATTTTGGCTGGAGTGTGGTGCAGCTGGTCCACCACTTTGTAGTCACTGCGCGCATTATCTTCAAGAATTCAAGAACCTCTGGTCGACACCTTCCTACTTATCGTAGGCTCTGGCTCTACATTCTTCCTTTCCCGGATCCTCTCTTCTGGTTGCCTTAGAGGACCCTCTTCCTGAGCTTGGGGAACATACACACGCCCACTTTTGGTTACCCCACTACTCCCTGCAATATTGGTGATGTCAAGAGAAGCTTGAGATTTTGGAGCCGAAAATGGCACACTGTAACTCCATGGGACATTATTGTTCTTCTGGCTAGGAGCTGGAAATAGAATACTATTGTTATTCTGGCTAGGAGCTGGAAATGGGATCACAATAGTCCTTGGCCTTTCCACAGCCGAATTCCGACTATATGGCACCTCGATAGGTCTCTGCACATCTCTACCCCCTTCTGATTGGAAGGTCAGAACATCCTCCTCTCTCTCCTGCACACCCACCTGGATGATGTGGCGGTCCATCAGATCCTGTAACACCACCTTGAATGTTTCACATGCTCCCACACAGCGGTTGACATTAGCACAAACTCCTTTCTGAACACAACCCATTCTAATAATCTCGCATTTGCACAATTCTGCATGAATGATTTCTAGGGGAGTTTGAATATCTTCTACTGATCTGATTAGGGATTGCTCTTTCATATCCATGATTGCATTAGTGGCATTCTTCCCATGACCAGGCAGCGGGTTAGTCGTGATATTTGGATCTTCTTGTTTAAAGGTTATCCCTTTGGTATCAATCAGATCTTGCACCACAATTTTGAAGGCCTTGCAGTCCTCCTCAGCGCGTCCAATCGCCCCTTCATGAAATGCACAGTAACGTTGGGATTGTAGCCTCTAAGTAGGGTGGTGGGGACTGGTTTCATGGGCCTGGTATTGATGAGCTTGTTTGTGGCAAGATAGCTGAAAAGGTCAGTACAGGACATGGGGATGGGATCAAAGGTGGTCTGTTTTTTGTCTTGGTAGTTTTTGTGGTAGTTATTTTGTGGTGGACGAGTTGGTTGCATTTGAGTGGGGACAGGGATGTTTTGTGGTTGATAAGGTGGGCTTATGGTGATAGCGTTGGTTTCTCCTTCTTTTTTCTTCGAAAATCCGGGGAATGGCTTCTTGTGGGTGGTTGTACCTGCGGAACTATGGGCAATCTTGCCGCTTCTCAGTCCATTTTCTAGTCTTTCACCGATGATTACCATGTCTGAGAAATTGGAAGATACGCTGCCGATCAACCGATCATAGTATAACGGCAAGGTGGTTTCCATGAACATGAAGACCAATTCTTTCTCCAACAAAGGGGGTGTTACCTGCGCAGCCAATGCCCTCCACCGTTGGGCATACTCCTTAAATGACTCATTATCTCTTTTTGCCATGCTCTGTAATTGTGTTCTGTCAGGCGCCATATCCGTATTGTAATCGGGCATCGCCTCGAGGAAGGCATCAGCCAAGTCCTTCCAACAATGGATACGTGACGGTTCTAGCTGCATATACCAGTTGAGAGATGCCCCAGCAAGGCTCTCTTGGAAATAATGGATCAGCAATTTGTCATCATGAGAATGTGCAGCCATTTTTCTACAGTACATGGTCAGATGGCTTTTAGGGCAGGTCATGCCTCGGTACTTGTCGAAGTCAGGCACTTTGAATTTAGGAGGTAAAACCACATCAGGGATGAGACACAGATCCCGAGCTTCTCTTGCTCTAGAGCTCGACCCTTCAATCATTCTTAAGCGCTCTTCTAACATATGATACCTGTCTCTAGCTTGAGGAGTTTCAGCAGGATAGTTCTGAGGAAAACCATTCACACCGTAGTGAGGATTACTCATCAATATTACGGCTGGGTTCATGTGTGGGTCACGTGAGTGAGTGGTATTCCCAGGAATTGATCCCTGAACTTGGGGATGGACCATTGCTGGTGAATGAAAGCCAAACGGAGTTCCCTGTGGAATAGGGATCTGAATTTGGGCCTGAGGCGTTCCCGTTCCTCCATTGTTTGCGGCTGAGATGGGTTGAACTTGCTCTGCAACCCTAGGGGGGTTACTTCCTGCATTAGCCTCAGCTCCTGGAGGTGTGTATCCGGGTGGGAGTCCCCAAGGCATCCTATGCATGACCGGTTGGCTCTGGTTGTTGGCCCCTGAAGTATGAGCGAAGGTGACAGTCTCAAGACTCGGAGGGGGAAGAGCGACAGCAGCTTCGGTAGCGACGGCGGGACTTTCAGCGGCAGTTTCGTTCCTCAAGGCTTGTAGTATCGCCATCATTTCAGTCATTTGTGCTTCCATTGCCCCCATTTTCGTTCTCAACTCCCGATTCTCCTGAGCCAATTGCTCTGGATTGGGAAACTCAGCAGTTGGGGTATCATGGTCCGATTCACCACTTCCTAGGTCTTCAATAATAGGACGGTCTGAATCATTCTGGTTAGTTGCCATGAGCCTTGCTTGCAGACGCGTCCAATAGCGATGATTAACCAGCTTGCTTGACTTTTCTGTTGACGGAACACGCTCATGAACACAAGAACGAAAAAATGAATGCAATGTGAATGAATGCATGTTTGGTTTGTCATGGGCCGAGAATCGCAGTGGATTATGTCTTGCCATAGATACGCAGGTAGATCTTTGATTATTTTTATTATATTACTTTCTTTGGATCATACCGAAATTGGAATCTGGAAGCGAAACAAGTGTATTCCATACATTTGAACAAAATACTTCAAAATCTGAATCCAAAAGTACGATATTCTGATACAATGATTGAAAAAGGAAAGGTACAATAAAAACAAAAATGGAAAATTACAATAAAGAAGCTCAAATACAAAGAGCTTTGATATTTCCACTCCTTTTCCTTTTGTTGTTGGTAGAGGTACTTCCGGCTTTCTCTTTGGCTTCCTCAACTAGGGCTCTGCAATACTCCACAAATTTGTACACCTCAAGCGGGGTGTTGAGGGGATACATCTCAGTTTCAGCTTTTCTTAATTTCTTGGGCACATCCGCAAAAGCCTGGTTGACCAACTCTGATAGCTTGGAGAATCTATCCTTCCAGTGTTGAACTTCATCCCTCAGCTCAATGATGACCGCCTGCTCTTCAATCCTACCGAGCAGCTCAACATAGCGATGTTCCCAACATCGACTTTCATCCTCACTTGCGGTATGCATCGATGTGACAAAGGTGCCTCTTCAACGCATCGTAATCCTCTTGTTCGCTTTTAAGGCCCGCTGATATTCTCTCGAGGATGTTCTCAAATGAGTCTCTCTCTTGCACAACATCTGTCTAACTTACTCTCCCATTCACCTTGTAACATGCGGGATTTCTCTTTTGACTTGGCAAGCAAGCTTTTCGCAGTTCTCTCTTCCATTTTTGCTTCATCCCACAATTCTTTCCACTGATTGGCTTCTTTCAGGGCCTTCTTCTCTTTCAAGCTTCGCCTCTTGATTTCCTCCTTGGCTCCTTGCAGATACCTTTGTACTTCTAACTTGCTCTCCTCTTCCCTTTTAGTTTTTGATTGAACTTCTCAATGGTAGCAGACTTGAGGGCATTTTCTTCTTTCAACCTTTTGTTCTTTGAGCCATCTTCTCTATCTCGGTTTGCAAAGCTCTCTTCTCTTCCTCTCGCTTTTATCAAAGCCAACTTAACCTCGCCCAACTCTTCGACAACAGAACACTAGCGTGCCTACTACTTCCCTCTCGACTTGCAATTCTTTTTGGTAGGGCAATTGAACACTCTGGATTCTTTTTCCGAGCCACTGAGCGAAGGTAATACCAGTAGTCTTCTGAGCAAGCTCTACTTTTCCCATGCGAACCACCGTACTCCGTGCTTGTAAGACCTTTCTAAGCGTGATCGTCATCTTTTGGTCCTCCTTCAAAGATGTAAACGGGAATATCATCTCTTCAATGGCGAATTCCTCATCGGATATCCCAACCGCCTCAGTCGAGACGGGTTGTAGTTGATGCATCCCTTAGTGCCCATCAGCGGGACATTTTGAAAACCACCACAGCGGAAGACTACCGTAGGCCTATCTTCCCAGCAAGATGAGAGATACCAACGGATTGAGTGCTCATCTAGACCCCCTAGAAACTGGATCCATTCTTGAATACTCATAACTTTCACCTCACACGTTACAGCGTAGTCAATCAATTTTTCCACTCGTGTTGGGTTGGTGAAGGCATGAATGAGAAGCCACGCATACAACAGGTGAGAAGAGCAAGAGATTTTCTTCCTTCTCAAGTCACAATGATGGGTAAGAGCAGAATAAGTGTCAGCAAGGATGGCGGGAATGGGGCTCCTCCCATTCTGAAAAGCCAGGAAAATACCAATAACGGTCACATCCACATACCTCTCAATCTGGAAAGAGGACAACTCCAAAATTGCTAAGGCCAAAACTCGCTTGAAAAAACAACCCAAATTTTACTACGGCATAGGCTTCCATTAAACCCTCAAGGTAGCTCTGCGGGAAACCTATCACATTGTTTCTCTTCTGCTTTTGGAGCTTCAGGTCCTCTACCTTCACCGCAACAATGTAGCAAATTTCTCGTCCCGTGTAATACTGCTCTTTATACTGGTAAGGAACGACTCCTGCCTGAGGGAAACCCAAAATCTGATGGTATTCTTCCAACGTGGGAGCCAATTGGAAATTCTCAAAAGAAAGCACTGATCCCGAGTCATAAAACCTGCTCAGAGCCACGATAGCTTCAATCTGTACTTCTAGCGATAACAACTTCCGGAGGTTCCCATAAGCATTGTCAAACGATCCCCTTTCAATAGGTCCCATCAGGTCAACACACTTTTTCAGACTGGCAACATCAACCTTACTTACAACCGGATATCTCGGGGCGTGCACTGTCTCACTTCTTGATTCCATTAAGTACCTATGGCAAGATTCTTTGTCACTTTGGGATTCTCGGCAAACAAACTTTGATGAAATGCAAGGATGCATGCATGAGCTGTAATAGCTTATGTCAGATGCAATGCGAGGATGCATGCAAAATGATGATGACGTTTTATGCATATGCAGATTAGGGCAAAAATTTTATTGGCACTAATTCAAGTTGTTTTTTCTTCTTTTTTTTTTTGGAAAATGCGGGCCGTACGTGGCTTCATATGGACCTAGTAAGAGAAAGGCTACAACGGCAGCTCTTTCTCCCTTTTTGAAAAGAAAGGGCCACATGCTACCTTGTACCGACCGTCAAAAGAAAGGCTACAACGGCAGCTCTTTCTTTATTTTCTCTTTTTTTTTTGAAACGTCTCCCTTTCTTTTTTTTGAAAACGTGTCTAGATTACAATGCAACACACAATTTGGTATGCCCCTTGTGTCCTACGAAGGCGGGGACCTAGGTTCTAGGACGACTCAAATGTTCCTCCCATGTGGGTTCTAGTCACTTCCTCACCCGAGTTACAGAGCTAATTCTCTCTCACAATAGCACCCACAACGATGGAATGCCATCTGGTGTGAGACATCATGAAAGAGCATACTCTGGCTGAAACTTTCGTGAGAGTCAGAAGGACAACGGTCCAATTGCCAATCACTACTCATTTCCACTCTCCTAAGTTTTGTCGGACCTGGGTTTTAGGCCCCTCTCAAAGCACAATAAGCGAGGAAGGTGTGCGTGTGTGCAATGAGGACATACCGCCTAAAACTACCCACATATATCACCCCACCCGCAAATGAAAACCCGCAATGCACCAGGACAAAAACAAGCAACAACATGTTGTCTACACTAGGGTTCAATATCAAACAAACTAGCCTAGGGTTTCAACAAAAATTAAGTGCATTGCTTACCTCAAGAAAGGGAGCCAAGAAGAGGGGATCATAACAAGATGGGGGGAAATGCATGAGGGTACTAAGCACATAAGCAAAGAGGAGGAAGGAAAAACAAACATGGAAGAAGAGAAAACAAATGCACATGCATACAACATGATAAGAAAAAAGAGGAAACCGAAAAGGGATAGAAGCAAACAAAGTATCCAAATCAAATCGATAGCACATTAACCACACATTTAATTAGTTAGGCTTGACCCACTTAACAAAAGAAAAGTCCCCAGTGAAGTCGCCAGCTGTTGCACCCCGAAAAATCCGGTTTGGGTTTCTCAATGTACAACGTGGAAAATTTTGAAGCCGCCACCAATATTTTAATTTTAAGACCAAAACATTGAAAAAATGTCTTTTGAACAAGGCGGATGGTCTTTTGAAAACTAGAGATATAGGTTCGGGGGTCGATTACGTGTGAGGAATGTACTAGCACCGCACACGTCCTTTCTACCGAAAGGGAACCTCTAACTAAATGTGTGGTTTTAACGTTTGATTTGAAAAATACCTAGATTTGCCTATTTATTTATTGTTTGAAGATAAATGGGAAAAACTTAATGAAAATTTAATTTTTGGCGCTTGACGAGAGTTGGCCTCTCGCTCCTACGTATCTCCTGGTGCGATGGAGAATTCAAAGCTACGTAGTTCTTGGTTGTTATGAAAAGGTTTTTTGTTTTTTTATCTTTTTTAGAGTTTTTCGCAAAGGAGTTGAGCGTTCGCGGTGACCAAACAACAACGGTTTAGAGTGGCCGCGCTACTAACTCTTTTTTTGAAAATGGGATCGTCACTAACAATCAAACGGCAACGGCGCGAGTGACTATTGATGACAACCGTTTTTTATTTTGATTATTTTAAAAGGTTTTCGCAATTGAAGGGGAGCGTTTGTGAAGACCAAACAACAACGGTTTAGAGTGGTCACACTATTAGCTCCCACGGGAATGAAATTATCACCCACAATCAAACTAAGAACGCAGCGCGAGTGATCATCAATGACAATTAGTTTTGATTTTGATGTTTTTAAGATTTGTTTTTGAAAAGCGTTTCGTTGGTTTGATTTGGAGAAAATGTTTTGATAACTTGAAAAAGAGTTCGCAATTGGATTGAGTGTTCATGATGACCAAACAACAACGGTTTAGAGTGGTCATACTACTAACTCTTTTGAAAATGAAATTATCATTAACAACCAAATGGCGTGCGCGCGAGTGATCATTAATGATAATTGGTTCTTACTTTAGGTCATCAAAAGGGTTTTCGCAATTGAATTGATTTTTAGTTTGTGAGATGGTTTTTTGACGTTTGAAAGTGTTATTGGTTATGAAGAAGATTTGAAATTGTAATTGTTACTAACGAATAACAAGTTGTTGTATAATTTGAATGCGACATGGTTTTGAGGTGTTACTAACGAGTAACAAAGGTTTTGAACTTTGAAGTCGGATTACAAAGTCAATGTGATCATCAAAACAAGCAAGCAAATTGTGAACACCAATTCAATACTTAATCATATGACAAGCACAAAAACAAGCATACTTAAAATGACAAGCAAGCATAGAAACTACAAAAAAAAAAAAGTGTTGAATCATTAAAGAGAGAGGGTGAGATAGCGAAATTTGGGAGTGCTAACAATAGTTTTTCTTTATAAAAACTGGAGGGGTGCAGCCAAAAACATGGGGGTGTAATTAACAATCAGATGTTAAAAAAAAGAAACTAAAAAAAAAAGGAAAGCCCGACACACAGACTGAATACTGAAACCAAAAAAACAACCTAAATCTACTCCTCTTTCTCATGCGCTGTTTCATTTCACATTTGACACGCAGAGAGAGAGTTGAAAACGAAGCGTGAGGAGAGAGAAGGAAGCTTACGAATGAGAGAGAGAGGGAAAACGAAGGTGGAGCGGTGAGAGAGGAAGCTCGACGGAGAGAGTGGCGGCGAGGAAGAATTCGCGGCGAGCTAGTGGACGGCGAGGAGGGTGGCTACAACGAAGACGATGGCTCACTGTGGTGACGGCAGCGAGCGATGGCTGCTGCGTGGTGGTGAGAGAGGGGAACGAAGATGAGGGGCTGAGATGGCGGTGGTTGTTTGTGCGGCGGAGGTCACGGTGGGGTCAACGGCGGCGGTGGTGGTGACGGTGTTCGTGGCGCGAGCTCGCCAGAGAGAGGAGAAAGGGCTGAAGCTGTGGTTGTTGTGTGGTAGGCAAAATGGTTTTGGTTTGTGGTTTGTGGTTTTGAATTGATAGTGGAGGAGATAATGGTGAGGTGGTGGCTTGTGGTGGTGGTTGTTGGTGAGGTGGTGAGGTAGTTATGGTGTTTGTGTTGATAGTGGAGGAGATAATGGTGAGGTGGTGGCTTGAAAAGCTTGATTTTTTTGATGAGTTTTGAGTGTCCACCCCCTTTCTTTGTGTGTGTGTGTGTTGTGTTTGTTGTTGTCACTCCTTTTTGATTTTTCTTGTTTTTTCTTTTTCCCCCCTTTCCTTCAGTCAGTGCTCCACTTTATAGAGAACGTGTGGTTGATGTGTTTGTACAGATCATGAAAAGAGAAGCAAATACTAATGTGTAATTACTATTGCTGGATTCAAAGATGTGTTGAAGGTGGCATGAAGTAGTGAGGGTTGATGTGGATAAACACTTGTGTATTAGTGTTTTTTTTTTGGGTAGAAGTGAGCTGGTGGTGTAAAGGATTGGAGAAAAGCAAGCAGTGGCGTGGAGTCATGGTTGCTTGAAGAACTATGCTTACTTTGACTAATAATGGAAAAAGGCAAGGAACAATTAAGGAATTATCTCTAATGCTAGAAATACATACACTGCAAAACATTTTTTTTAATTTTGTAATTCATATTTGTTTGTATTATTAGTTTTGATTTTATATTTACTTGCATTTTGTATTTTTAATATCATGATTTTCACCAAAAATAGTAGTTTAAGATTAAACACTAATACTTGATTTTTAATTCTTTTTCTAGCAATAAAAAGTAAATAAGTTCTACTAATAATAAAATAACGTAAAAACCGCTAACGAGTACACACGTATATAATTAGAACTAACACGCGAGCCAAACGAGAACAAAATGGTGCAAGATTGTTAAAACTAACGTGCACGATTAAAAATAACACGCGCGCACCACAGAACATATTTTTGAGCCTTTTTGAAAGCAAAATACCCGTTAAAAATGGGTGTTCACAAAAATACAATTTTATTTGATTTTCAACTAGTCGGACAAAATTGGGGTATGACACCCCCCCATCCCCTTCCTTGTGTAGATTTAAGTAAAGATACTGATGGTAGTCAATGTTAAGTTAGATTTATAATTTTCGCACACAACGTTGTATATAACTATTGGTAGGCAACTTTTGAAATCAACAAAACTCGCATTTACATTTTCGGTTTTTAATTTTCTCGTTTCATTTTCGGTTTTAAGTTTTCGCTTCAGATAACATTGGTTCGAATGATACCATTCGAACGCCTGTTCGAACGCCACCCTTCGAACATGTTCGAATAAAGCCATTCGAGGCAGCAATAACACACCCTCACACCAACAGTTGGCAATATCCCTTAACACGCATGAGTATATTCGAACAGGTTCGAACGATGTCGTTCGAACAACACAAATTCCTTAACACGGACAAGGTCGTTCAACTCGTTTCGCCCAAGGTCGTTCGAACAGTCACTTTAACCACGCTGCACGAGCGTCCCACGCGAGGTCATTTTTGGAAAAAAAATGTTAGGGGCGTGCTAGGAGTAGGAGGGGGGTGTGGGAAAAGTAAATACCAAAAAAAGACACGCTACAAGCCCAAAAAATAAAAATAAAAAGGTGCTGCGCGTGAGGGGGTGTATTAGGGAAAATCCTAAGTCCCACATTCACTAGTGATAAGGTCTCTAGAGGGTTTATAATGAAGAGGCAACCCTCACCTTACAAGCCGGTTTTGTGGGGTTGAGTTAGGCCTAAAACCACGTTCTAAGACCTCCGGATCAACTTCCTTCTCCTCATCATTCTGCTATGGATATTTTCCGGTGTAAATTAACCGCGCGTTAGAGAAGAACATCTGAAAGGAGTACCGAACTTGACAAAGCTCATACCATATCATTGCATCTTCATTAAATCCTGACTTGTTTTCTCATTGCATTCTTTGCAAAGAGTGGAGTTGGTAATGTCTCCTCTGCAAAGTGCTTATCCATACACTTTTGTCTTTAAAGTCATGTTGGAGGAGAGAGTCTCCATAAGTAAGGTTAACATTCTTGTTGAATAAACCTGTCTTTGAAGTCATTTTCCTTTATTTTGTCAACTCACTTTTGCCAATTTATGTATGCTCATACAATCCACAAATAGTAAACCAGCCAGTATTGCTGCAAACCATAAAGCTTAAGCAGCAAACTCAACAACAAAAAAGACTTTTAACACATCAGAAAAGTAGAAGCATACAATTTAAGACATTTTCATAACTATCCTTAATAGATATTTGACTATACATTCATAAAAGTAGAAGCATTACTTCAATTTGGACAGAACCAAACCAATCAGAAAACTTCAACTTACATGTTTTGCTTTTGCCACCAAGTTTGACAGAAATCCATATGAGCACCACAATATGATTCAGCACTCACATAAATTGAATTTACTTCTGAATCTAGTCTAGATAACAAGATGAAACACAAGTATCTAAGTACATTGTTACTTTAATCAATAGAAAATACTGATGAATTTGTTGTTTTTTGAAGTTGCAGCACAAATTAGTGGAAGAGGCCTATTCTTTCATTCAATTCCAACGTACAAATAGAAACTTGAATAATAACTGCCTACTATGATCATAACCCTACTAGGAAACTAATTTGAAATATTCCAAAACAGAACAAGAAATTAATAAAAATAAAATCTGTAGCAGTCCTAAAGACACTAGCTAATAGAATTAACCTAAAGCAGCATTAGGCTTCTCTCTGCAATTCTTCTCTTGAGTCTGCTAGGAAAGGAAACAAATTGGAAGCTGAACACCCCGCCATGTTGCAAGGGAAAAATGGACACATTCTTTTTTTGGTCAAACAGTATATGCACATTTATTGGAACTTCTTTTACCTGTGTTGGAAGTCTTGGGCTTTATCTGATCAAATGCAACTTGACCGAGTACTTTGTGCTCTGACATAAGGTTAGGTAGCTCTTATTTTCACCCAGTATACCCTCAAAATCTGTAATGGACGAAATCTATTTATCAATTTATATCCATTAAAATTGTAACATAAAAAACAATTTAGTAAAAAATATTCTTATGATGAGTCAAGACAATAACAAAAAATGTATTTTTACTCATGATTTTAGTATTTTCTATTATTGCAGAAATTTAATTTTATATGTATATATATATATATATATATATATATATAGATTGTTAAGTGAATATATAAATAAATATGAATATTGTCAATTTATATATGTGTGTGTGTGGTGGTGGTGGTGCATGCGCGCGCCAGAATCGAGCATCGACGATCGGCGTGGCGGTCGACGGTGGAGCTTTGGCAGCCGCCAGTGGTCCCCACGGCGCAGTGGCGCTCCAGCGGCCTACGGTGGTCAGCGGCGGTCACGGTGGCTCCCCGACGGTCGGTGGTGGCTAATATATTATTCCCCCCGTTCCTATTTACTTGTCGCTTTTTGGCTTTTTACACATACCAATGAGACCAATAAATTTTGTTACTTTTAATACAATTAATTCTCTTTTACCTATAATACCCTTAGTAATTTACTATCTCATTTCATGTATTTCTCTCTATGCAATAAATACTTAAGAGCACTATTGACAAAACAATAATAAATATTGCATTGTACTTTGAAAATGACAAGTATATAGAAACAAATTTTTTCTACAAAAGCGACAAGTATTTTTCTACAAAACCTAAATACATATAAATGACATGCCTGTGCACAAAATAGTATTCAAATACAAAAATTCAAAAATATTCCAAAAATATGCATATTAATGGTACGCGTTTTGTGTCATTCATTCATCGAAACACTCATTACGACGTATCATACATATCACAACTACACTATATATATATATATATATATATATATATATATATATATATATATATATATATATATATATATATATATATATCTTTTTTACTCTTTTTATTTGACACAATACATCATATAATACTTAATAATTAGAGAATTTAATAATATAGTGTATATTTGTGCTTCGCACGGGTCATACACACTAATAACAGACAAATTTGAAAACCAATAACATTTCTAAGTTTTTAGAAGATTATTCTAGAGCTCTATTAACCATATGGAACCAACAAATCACTAAATATCTATCCTATATCATGAAACTAGTTTTTGTAACAAATGTGTCAATGATGTATTCTTGAATAGTAAGTAATGAATATACCTCAAATAGCCTTAAAGTGTAATTAATTAATTTATATATATATATATATTCGCTCTTTTTCTTTATTTCTTTTTATATGCCTTCATTTTTGCTTAGGCTTCTCTTACGCGTTTTCAACCTAACGGCCTTTTTGAATTCTTTTTTTTTTTTTGCTATTTTTTCAAAAGACTTACGCTTGCACCAAGCGAATATAATGTTGACAATGTATCTTAGTGATCACAAATATGCCCCAGTATGGAGGACCTGTAGTGTTATTTAATGAAATTTCATCATTGGAGATAAAGGGCGTACTTAAGCCTTTGGTGACTCATATATTTGCTCCTAATGCCCCTGTTGCGGAAGCTTTAGCCTTGAGAGATGCTATGCAGATGTGTCGAACCCTCAATCTCCAGCAAGTCGTCTTTCAATGATGATAACCTTGACCTTATTAGCGCTTGTAGAGGAGACAAGATTATTAGAGACATTCAAAATCTTATGCATGATATTCACTTTCTCAAGACTAGTTTTCATCATTGTGAATTTACCTAGAAGGGGAGGAAAGGAAACATGGTTGCTCACGAGATTGCTGCACATTGTAGTAGTAATGAGTTGCGAATCGATTGATTGGGATTGATACTTTTAACGTCGTGGAATCGATGCGAATTAATTGAGTTGTAGAAGAGCTAGGGTTTCTTCACTTCTGGTTTCCTATGTGTGTTTCGTTTCTGTCTCCTCTATCACAAAGATTTGTCGTTTAGATCTACATACGTGTTGTACTTTGTTGTTTTGTATCTGATCTAGTTGTACTTGGGGTCAGTTTGACCAAGTTGTTTTTTTTGGGTCTCTGCCGATTATGGTTAAATCAATACAATTTTGACCCAAAAAAAAATCGTGAATTTTTGCACTTGTGATCCCAAAAATCTTAGACTGTGGGAAGTAAGGGACCAAAATTGCAAAGTTCATTATTTTGGGAACCAGAAAATATGTGGACCAAAATTTTCAAAAATAAAATAATGGGACCAAAGTCGCCAAAGTGAGAAAGTTGAAGGACCGAAAATACAGTTAAACCAAATTACTTTTCGTTTAGGCATAAAAATAATTTAAGTACTAGCCAAATGCAACAAACAGTTACGATACCTAATGAATCGAATTAGCATTGTTGGAGAAAACCACACACACTAAGATCTTATATGAGAACACACACCACAAAGAAAGAAATAAGAGAACACAAAGAGATTTATGTGGCTCGACATCTCTTGCCTACGTCCATGAAAACACCACAACAATTTTTTGGTTTGGACTATTGTTGGCTACCCACGGAATGTCCCAACGTTTTCAACGAAAGAATAATCTTGCTCGTGCTTAGGAGCAAATTTTGCACTGGCCAACATCGAGTTTGTCCACTGCGGAAGTCAAACCCGAGAGCACTGGATCAACTCCTGTGTCCTAAGGTAGCTTAAGACACTCACTACCACAGTAATTTGTATTCACTATCTCAAATAAGAGTACAACCCAACAAGTTATGCATGACTCTACAGTACTCTTACTCTAAGAGTTACAAGAAATGATAACACACTCTCTACAAGAGACTTTCTCACACAAGTGATCTCACACACTCACTCTTGCACTCTTCTCTTGCTCTTGGGTTGAGATTGCCACAACACTTCACAAGACTCCCTATTTATAGCATAAGTGAGTAGTTTCCATTCATGTATGTGCCATAGTGGGTATTAATTACCCCACATTTTCAAGGAGCTCCACTTCATGAATTTTTGTCAACATTCTAGATACACCACTTCATGTCCCTTCAAAGGCGTATCTTGAATCTTCCACCATTATTAATATTATATATTGGAAGCTATAATTTATTTTCCCAACAAGCATTAGTCAAATAATTTGTCAATCGATGTTGCAGTTGAGGAATCGAAGCGGAAGAAGGAATACTTCGCTCCAAGGGGAAAAATGGTTGTGCTTGGGTGAATTAGATTGGATACAATCCCAAAGATCCTGTACAAATGTGTTTTGACTTAAATTAGGTTAAATAAAACTTTTAGTCCCCATGTTTTCAAAAATTTACACAGTTTCTTTGTTTTAAAATTTTCAAACAATTAGTCCAACATGGCATTTGACTTTCATTTTAATTGACGTGACACATTTTTGTCTACATTGCATCTGAGTAGACATCACATGTGGTTTCCATATTAATTAATGAGTCCAACCCAGATGTCGCGCCACTAATTAAAAAAAAGTTTAAAAAAAGCTTCAACCCAGTTGAATCAACCCTAATTCATAATTGAACCTTCTTTCCCCGTTTGTTCTTCCTTCCCCTGCAAAATACCAATGCACAATGTGGGGATTAATCTCGAGGTCCAAGGTAGTGTTAATATATGATGAACAACCCATAGCTGGAAATTTAATCCAAAACCTGTTGTTCAAAGTTCAGACCTACATCTTGCAATCAAAGCATTGGAAGACTAATATCATTCAGCTGTTGAGCCCAAACAAAAGAGCAGAAACAATGTATATTTGCCAAAGATCATTCTCCGAAGCATCAAAGTATTGTGGGTATTTAGCTATCTATTGCAGCTAATAAGATGTTGATATTATAAACTACTGTTGATATTTCTTAGCATTTGCATGGCAAACCAAATAAGACCATGATGCTGGCAACTGGCAAGTTCCAACATCAATATTGCAGTTTCTTCAATTACATTATAATTATAATTTGAAACTTGAGATGATAGATACAGTGAATTAGTACCTAAAAGTGTACCTTTGTCTGAACAATGTAAAATATGAATCAAAGAATTACATGTCCAATTGTCCATCTACAATTATTAGCAGAACATGATATTGCCCGCCCACCACTTTGCTCAACGATAATAATCGCCAAGGAAAAAGGAAAAACTGTGTTCCCAACCAGACATTCTTGGATTGGGCCGACCGATCAATTTAGCCCAATAAAAGGCCCAGTATCTCGAAGCCCAAATAACACCTATATAAGGTGTCTCACCCACACGCTCTAGCTATGCCTAAAACCCTACTAAAATACTAGATGGAGGGAGACTTGACTTGTCCGTCGAAGTGGCTTTGCAGGTACACCTCGAGGGCACTTCAGCTGTGATCGGCAAGGTCTTCTCTATCATCACTCAACCGAGTTATCCCTCAAAATTCCAAAATGAAATAAGCTGCTTGCATGCATTCCCCACTTGAGTGATTTTACCATCAATAACAAAAAGGAAAACACAATTATCTCTATTCATGATAATCAAATCAACCGTTTACCTCCCCATGAATGTTGTCTATAATGATATAAGTATGTTGTGACAGAGCATAAAAAATAACAAATATATTATAAGCAGAATTTGCAGCTCTTGTGTGACAGTATTTTCATGATTTTAGTAAAATCTAGGAATTTACCTTATTTTTAAATAATTATTGTGTTTGTCCTTTTGTTCCTAGTGATGAATTAGGGTTTATTTTCGTCTTTTATTAGAAGTTTCAAGATCTATGAGTTGTCACCAGCTAGAGAATATTCCTAGCATATGATTGTACAATCTAGCCTATTTATATGTTGTCAGAATTTAATGAAATCAATCAATCATTATCAATCAAAATATCTCTTAACCCTAAAGACTCTCTTTATTCCTCTCTCAACTCATGAACTAAGGGTATTCATCTCATTACCTTTCCTAGCTTGAGTTAGGGTATTCTGGAGTTCAATCTCCCTAGTATCCATTTATTCCGTTACAATTACCGGAGTTCAATCTCTCTAGTATCCATTTATTCCGTAACAATTGGTATTCAGAGCAAAATAAATAAAAACTAAGACAAATTTGTGTAAGTAGGGCCTAAGCAAACCATGCATGGCTGCTTGGAAGGAAGTGGGAGCATTTGTAAGGCCAAAAGGCATCACTAGGAACTCATAGTGGCCATCAAAAGTGTGAAACCCCATCTTAGAGACGTCATCCTCAGCAAGACAAATCTGATGAAAACTCTGATTGTAGGTTTATCTTAGAAAAACAAGAGGCACCACGAAGTTCATCTAGTAAGTCATCAACGGTAGGAATGGGGAAACAATATTTGATTGTGATAGTGTTTAGAGCACGATAATCAAGTACCATCTTTCTTTTCACTAAGATAATCGGGAAGAGTAGGGACTGAGAGTGGGTCTTATTATTCCTTCTCTTAACATTTGAGCAATCATCTCGGTCATGGCCTCTTTTTGGAAAAAGGGTAATGATAGGTCCGATGCTAATGGGTTTAGCATTAGGGTTTAGGTGGATGTGGTGGTCATGGGGTCTAGGGGGTGGAAGGCCATGGGGTAGTGTGAAAATGTGGTTGTAATGGTTTAGGATCTGGGCAATGTTAGGGTGAGTATTTTGGATTAGGGACTGGTCAATAGAGGAAAGGGAAAGATATGGTGGGGAAGAAGATCTAGTTGGTTGGTTGAGAGATGGTGTGGGTATCATAGAAGCAGAGTGTGGAGTGCACTATAGAGTCTATGTGCATCATACGTGATAGTTGGTGGAATGATTCTGGGGATAAAATGGCAGAGTTTGAGCCTTGAAAGGTGATGAGGTTATTGTTGTAATGGAATTTCATAGAGGGAATGGTGTAGTGTGACACAAAGGGCCCTAGGGTTTGGAGCCATTGGACTCCTAGGACAGCATCAGCTCCTTGCACAGGGAGGAGATAAAAGGGAATGGTGAGTGTGTGGTCTTGAACAGTTAAGGGGACATAGGAATAGAAACATGAGCATTGTAGATAGTCACCATTGCCAACCATAACAGAAAAAACATCAATTGTTGAGATGGGTAATTTAAGGAAAGATGCAATTCTAGGTTGTAATATATTGTGGGAACTGCTTGTGTCAATGAGCACAGAGATTTGGTGGCCATAAATTGTACCAGTATATCGAAGAGTCTTAGGGGAGGGGTGGCCAGTAATAACATGCAGGGATAGGTGGAAGTGTTCAGGTTGGGGTGTGAGGGTTCATAGGGGTTGAAGGTGAGGCTTCTGCTGAAAGGAAGGTCTCTAGTTCTGGGTGTGTAAGGTCAGTATGTGTGTTATCTGGCGGGGTCATCATCAGGCGTAAGAAGTAGGCTATGCATTTTTGCAACGATGGCCAAGTGTGAACCTTTCATCGCAGTGAAAGAGAAAGCCTTGAGAGAAAGAGAGAAATTTTTTCATCAATTACTTGCTACAGTGTTGAAATCCAAGCACTATAAATAGTAAAACAGAATGCTAATAGCTATTTTTGATTTGCAGGATTGCTGACACATGTCACCATCAGCTCCATTTGATTAAAGCAGACAAATTTAAAAGGACAATAGTACTATAGCTGTCGCCAGCCAATACCAGCAATCAATGTTATTAAAATCGAACCGGAGGTCGACCCGAGCAAGTCACTGGGTCACTGGGCGGACCGAGGGGTTAGTAGTTGACCCGCATGACCCGTGACACTACTAAAACCTGTTAAAATTAGGCATGTTGTATATTCACATATCGCAGAGCTATGAATTTTTTTACCATACAATAAAATTGTCCAAAAACTCACTACTCATTCATCATTGAAAACAAACTTCAACATTACACATAACTTAAAATTGAATAATATTCAACTCAACAACAACTACAAAGAACTAAATATCATTCTTCATTGAAAACAAACTTCAAGATTAAAGATTCAAAGATCTACATTCAACAACTTCAACATTACACATAACTTAAAATTGAAATTATGAAAGAACTTAAAGATAAATCAAAACAGTGCTTCTAAACTTAAATGAAAGATGAATAACAACCTTAATGTTAAAGTTAAACTGAATTAGAAAAAAAGAAAGATTGAAGAAAGCTAGAGCAATGATAAAACTCATAAAAGATGCATCAGAAATTAAATAAAAACCTTAAAGTTAAACTAAACAAGAAAGATTGAATTCAAATTTAGCTTTTGTTTTAAAAAAAAACAGCAAAACAGCGTCGTTTTACTTAAAACTAAAAACAAGCACAAATCAGCAACCCGGACCGGGTCAACACCGGGTCGCACCGGGTCGAGGCCTTCCGCTCACGGGTCACACCGGGTCTGGAACAACCACGATCCAATAGGTACTCGAACCGACCTAGGCACCGTTTCACGGTCCGACCGACCGGATCGGTCCGGGTTTAATAACATTGCCAGCAATACTACTACTAGAAGTTACTCTTTTGTTGTCTTGTGAAAGAGTTGTTGCAGTTGCTCTTCAATTAACTTTCATAGCGCCTAGGTTTTCTTATTTCTCTTTTGGGTCTGTTTGAGTCGGGTTTTGGCCCAATATCAATTGTAATAGTGAGTGACCCTCTATCAGTTGTATTCATTCAACTGTTTTGTAACAGACATGCACTAAAGTAATTGTCCATGCATGTGCAGGCTCGGGTACGAACACTATATTGTCATGCCTATTGCCATCCCTAAGTTGATTATTTTATAAGCTAAACATCACTTTTAGTCTGTTATCTTTGCTTTAGGTTTCATTTTGGTCCTTTATCTTTTTTTTGTTCCATTTTGGCCCCTCACGTTTCATTTAGGTTTCATTTTGGTCCTCATTGTTAGTTTTAATTAACAAGCGCCACCTTTGGTGATTAATCGCGACATGGCGTCTTACGTGTCACTGCTGGCTTGGAATTTTTATATGATGTGGTATAGAATGGACCAAAATGAAACTTATTAAAAACATGAGGGACCAAAACGAAACTTAATAAAAACATGAGGGACCAAATTGACAAAAACACACAAATATGAAAAATCACACCCAATCTTCATCTTCTTTTTCTTCGGCGAGCCACCACCACCACAACAACACCAAAACAAAATCATATCCCAAATTCCAATTCAACAGTGACACGCAGGACGCCACCACGTCAGTAGTTAATTGCCAACGTGGCGTCTGTCAACAAAAACTAATGACAGGGACCAAAATGAAACGTGAGGGGTCAAAACGAGACCAAAAAATGATAAATGACAAAAATGAAACCTAAGACAAAAATAAAAGACTAAAAGTGACGTTTAATTGTGGGGGCTTATAAGTAAAAACGGGCCCCCATCCACAAAACCCCTTTCAACAACTCGGCAAGTAATCCAGTAAACAACCATAAAGACGTTCCTTCTTTCATTCATTCCCAACGTTGAATCACTCTGAACTGTGAAGAAGAATCTGTGGAATGGAGTACAACCCAGCTAACTGAAACTTGGTGAGTCAATCACTCTCATCAATCAATCTCTTAAATCGTTATTACAAATGCACCATTTTCTGATTGCCAGATTCATTGTAAGAACCCCTAACTCTGGTGTTCTTTACAACAATGCTTGTTCTTTTTACTTTACAATTACATCTCGCGCTTTATCAATTGCCACCACAAACAACCATAAAGTTGACAACTTTACGGTTTCCACTCTCATTAACTCATGTGGGTTGTCCCCAGAAACGTCTCTCAAACTCTCCAAAAGATTGGAACTGAAAAACCCAGATGCTCCAAATCTTGTGGTTGAAATTCTCAAGAGCTATGGATTCTCTCAAACACAGTTATCTACCCTTATTAGAAGATACCCTTTTGTGCTTTTAGCAAAACCTGATAAAACCCTTTTGCCAAAACTCAAGTTTTTGCATTCCATTGGGGTTTCAAACACTGATTTACCTAAAATCTTAATTGGGAACACTTCTTTTATAACATCAAGTTTTGAGAAAACCATTATCCTCATTATGAAATCATAAAGAGCATGGTTCGTAATGATAAGGAAGTTGTTTCAACTTTGAAGCATTTCACATGGTGCTTTAATCGTCGTAATGTGATGAATGATTCAGTTATGAACATTGAGGTTTTGAAGCAACTTGGCTTGCCTCAAAGCTCTATTTCACTTCTTGTATCCAATTTTCCTAATGTTGCATTTATGAAGCATTCCAAATTTGTTGAGACTGTTGTGGAAGTGAAGGAAATGGGATTTGATCCTTTGAAATCGAATTTTGTTTTAGCTCTTCAAGTAATTGCAAAGTTGAACAAAGCAATGTGGGATTCGAAAATCAAGATTTTTGAGAAATGGGGCTGGTCCAAAGATATGTGCCTTTTGGCTTTCAAAAGGTATCCTCAGTGTATGATGGTTTCTGAGAAGAAGATTGTAAAAATACTGAGGTTCTTGGTGAAGGAGATGGGTGTTACCGGGAAGACATTGTGGAAGAGATTGTTAAATGTCCCGGGGTTCTCAACCGCAGCCTGGAGAAGACATTTATCCCTAGATGTGCAGTTATTAACATTTTAAAGTCAAGGGGTTTGACAAAGAATGATTTGTCCATTAGTACCTTTATTTTGATTACTGAGAAATTGTTTTTCGAGAGATACGTCGCCCGATTTCCAAAAGATGCATCGCTGTTATTGAATGCATATAAAGGTGAGATGTCAGGTTAATTGTTACTCTCAAGTTTAAAGTTTTTAATTGACTCTACTGGATTGCTGAAGTTGACTATTCATTCTTATGATTTATGTTTATGGCTCAGTGGTCTGTGTTACTGGTTTTTGCACTGAATTATTTGTTTGATTTGCACTGAATTATTTGCCTGAGAACAAATTAAGATTCACTTTATTTTGTCAAAAAATAAATAGATAGGATTTCTAAATTCACTTGCATAATCTTAATAAAGACTATATAATATTGAAAAAGGTATTCAGGTATCATCACTTGATTCTAGAATATGTGCAAAAGTACAAACATCTTGATGAAGCCTTCATTCAGGTTCTCATATATGTGAAGTTTGTTGCCCTGCTTGATATCCTACAGAAGCCACAAGCTAACTCCACATATCATTGAGATTGACAAGTAGGTGTTGAAATTTGAATGTGTTAACAGACATGAATCCTGATGCATCATGAGGAGGTATGGTTTCTTTCGTTCTCCTTGTGAACCATTAGGTGGACAGGACAAACAATGAAGTTTGTAAAATGATTGACCACAGCTTTCACTTGAAGAGAAAAAAGGTTATCATTTGAATTTGCACTTCCATTCACTATCTTCCTTTATCATTATCACTATCCTTATCGTCGTTGTCATCATCAATGTCGTCCTCTTCCTCATTGTCGCTGTCATCATTACTATCTTCATCATCGCTAACTACATCAGGTTCATTGTTTCCATTGCTATCTCCACCCTGAGCTGCAAAAGTCTCTCTTGTATGTTGTTCTCCATCCTCTTCTACTTGCTTCCTTGCCAAAAATTCCAGGGCTGTAACTACTACATCACTGATCAAAGGTCGCGTATCAGCTTCCTCTTGAAGACACATTGCTGCAACTGCTAGTGCTTGGTATAGACCCTTTATGGGGTACTTATTTCCTAGCAATGGATCTGCCATTTGTGTGAATTTCTTTCTGTCTCTTAGAAGAGGTTGTGCCTGAAAAAAAATAAGGAACTTTCTTAACTAAATAACTATTTCTTGCTATGATTGTTTGGGATCAGGATCCTCTGATGCACACAGAATGGTATTGCGAAATGTGGACCGTCAGATCTAGAGAGAGAAGTACTCTCTCTAGATCTGATAGTCTTCGCAGCGCAAAACCATTTTGGGCGCAGCAGAGGATCCATGCTCGCTTTTTTGTACATAAGAAAGGTTTGAGAAGATACCCAAATGACTAAATTTTGCTGGTCTGATGGTCTTGAATTGTCAATGACTCTTCTTCCTGTGATAATCTCTAAAAACACAACTCCAAAACTGTACACATCTGATGCTGCAGTTAACTGCCCTGTTGATGCATACTCAGGAGCACAATAGCCATAAGTTCCCATAACTCTTGTAGATACATGTGTTCTATCCCCAGTTGGACCAAGCTTCGCGAGTCCAAAGTCAGAGAGTTTTGGATCATAGTTTTCATCTAAAAGTATGTTTGATGCTTTGAAATCGCGATATATCACTGGCGGGTTTGCTTCTGCATGCAAATATTCAAGTCCCTTTGCTGCTCCTTCTGCAATCCTCATTCTAGTTTGCCAGTCCAAAGGCTTTTTCTCTGGACATAACTCTGACAATCATTTAGTCTTTGGTTAGATAATAACATTTTTATTCTCTTGTATATAATGATGGGGTAATGCTCATATGGTCACATTGCTGCCTACTATTGCTTAAATCAATATATTTATTCAAATTGGATGCAATTTTTGGATTTTAACTGGATCGGGATCCTCTGCTGCGTGCAGAATGGTGTTGCACAACGATGACTGTCAGATCAGATCTAAAGAGAGACCAGTTCTCTTTCTAGATCTGAAGATCTTCATTGGCGTAACACCATTCTGTGCGCCGCAGAGGATCTATGCTTATTTTAACTGCTGCGCATTGAGAAGCACAATTGCTTACCAAGCAAATGATCTTCTAAGGAACCATTGGGCATGTATTCATATACCAAAACCCTCTGATCACCTTCAGCACAATACCCTACCAAGTTGACAAGGTTAGTGTGGTGCAAAAGACTCAAAATCAAAACCTCTACAAGAAATTCTCTATTTCCTTGAAATCCATTTCTGTCAAGTTGCTTCACAGCAACAACCTGCAGCATGTAACATCATACCACTTAGGAGGTTGGTTACATAAAACCTGAATATTCTTAAAAGATGATATTCAAAAAGAGAAGTTGAAGCAATACTTGATTTGTGCTTTTAATAGTTCCTTTGTATACCCTCCCAAAGCCTCCTTCACCAATCATATTGGAAGGGTGAAAATTTTGAGTTGCATGACATAGATCACGATAAGTAAATGCCTTTGAAGTAATATTTCCTTTCCCAAGTTTTGCTATCTCATCTGATATGAACCTTCTCTTGCCACTATCTACAATATCAAGTTTGTTCAAATTTTTCAGCAAAGCTATTCATTTATATTTGAGAAAGCAAGTACTTCAGAATTATCTTTGAGAAGCCAAGCACTTTAGAAGGCTCAGACACACTTTTTTGAAGCTGGAAGTAGATTCCAAAGGCCTATTAATGCATCCTTCTCATTTCATTGTAGTTGTTATAAGATATTACGAAGTTTACATAAGATATTGTAGTTGTTATATATAATTATATATTTACAAAAATCAGATTTGTCATTGGTATATATATATATATATATATATATATATATATATATATATATATAAAAGTTGGGGAGCAGCACTTCCTGCAAGAAGATCCGCCCCTGATTTTGTCACATAATTTAAAGGCAAACAACATTAAGATCCACAAATGATGTATGAAATTGCAGAATTTTGGCAGGTAAAAGATCCAATACAATGATGAGAAAACCTGCAATTCAGAACCCCAGATCCCATCTTAAACAAGAAGGGAAAAAAAAAAGATATTTTGCAATGAGGAGGAAAGATTAGCATTGAAGTTAAGAAATTTACCAGTTTTAAAAGAGATATTTGCAAATGAGTTTAGAGTTTTTGCTTCATGGTATTCCTTAATACTCTTCTTCAATGACCTCTTGTTGAGTTTCTCTTGAGACGTACAACATGGAAAACAACTCATTTCTCACCAATCATGCATGCAAATGTTGCCCTATAATCCAATCCAATGTTAGATGTTGTTAATCCAAACCTGCAAAATACCACGTTGATCTTCAAGATTTAGAGAATCTCTCCCATCTAACATGGTTTCATTTGCATTGTTTTTGTTCATGGCCTCTTTTGGGTTCGAAAATGGGTATGATGACTTGGTCAAATTTGCTAAGCCAGAAATAACCAAACTGAGTCAGTTATCTTTAACTATGCCTCTCATTACCATTAAAATATATCTGTTACAACAATATATAACTTCGTATACGTGTCTTATCTCACATAACTATAACTCTCCACCTAATATAGAGGGTGTCACCTTTATCAATAAATAAATATGAATAAATAGTGCTCAGTTATATGGTTGTGATATATTATGCCCTTTCCTACCTGTCTACTAAATATAACCTTTGGGTTAAGAAACGACTCTATTTTTTTTTATTGCATTGTGAAATATTAAATGACAAATTTTCCTCGAAAAATAGGGCAAGATGCATTATTGAAAATTTCAAATCCTGTATGATTCAAGTCCATAATAAACTTTATAATAATTAGCCTTGAATAGTGGTTGCCATCAATATAACCAAATCTTGAGTATGATTCGTTGTGCCAATTTTTGCTCCTCTTTTTAAGATATCTTAAATTTATTTCTTTTGTAGTTCAAATTTTAAAGACATTTGAAATAAAATGTGTTATTGAAAAGAAAAATTAATGTGAGAGGATGACATTAAAGTCCAATGTATGGTAAATCTCCATACTCTTTAAGTATTGTTGTCAAACTTAAAGTTAGACGAAATTGGCTAACAGTTGTAAAGAGTGATTCTTTTTTCTTCAGGCATTTACATTGAGGAAGGAACAAAAGATTTTTGTGCAGAGATTTTAAAACCCCTCAAATTAGTTTAAAAAGGGTACTATTCAGGTGTATCAAAATTTTGAAGGGGTTAAAAACCCCCCCTCCAATTTTACACATGCTTCTTCTTTTCATCCTTGTGCACCCCTTACCCAAAACTTTTTTCCTCTTATATTCGCCCCTAGGCGGAGAAAGAGAACGCTTAAGAAGAATGCATTTTCTTCGTTGAAGAGATTTCATGGTCACTAGTATATAAAATAGATTGTACGCTGGTTAAACTTGACTTTCAATACCAATTTTGGAGCAGTGTCGTATCCATAGGTGCATAAAGTGATATTTTAACGCTGTTTTTTTAGCCAGTGTTTACTATCGTTTATAACTCCGGACAGAACTCTAGTTTAATTTTGACACTTGAGTCATCAGACTCAAGATTTAACGCCGGTTATTTGTGTAATGTAGAAGGCATGTAATATACCCGAATAAAAGGAACAAACAAACATATATGGAAAAAAACTGAAATTTTTGTCAAAGATAAATGATCAAAAGTGCAATTTAGCGAAAAAGTTACTCTCTGAGAGTTGTACATTTTGATTTCTTTAGTGGTCTCTACATGCAATATATTTTATTTAGTATTTATTTATTTGGACCATTGATGTCTACTCATGGAGTGTCCAAACACTTTTAATAAAAGGCGCCTAATCTCCGCTCGCGCCTAGGAGAAAATTTTACATTGATCAATACCGAATTTTTCCACCGCAAGAATTGAACTCGGAAGCACCAAGTCGATCCCTGTGTCCTCAGGGTAGCTTATGCCACTGGCTGGTTATATTTATTTTGATTCTATGTTTGGTTCTTTAAAATAAGTTAATGCTTTAATATTTTCACTTAAATTAATTTGTTTCAACTTAAAATATTAATTCAATTATATTATTTAATACTAATAAAACTATTAGCACAATTTATCTTTTTTTACAAGTATTAGCACAATTTATCGATCAGAGAAAAGTATTCCTCATCTTCGTAGCACAATTTATTAGTCAACAATTTATTTTTTGAAGCAATAGTCAACAATTTATTAGCACAATTGAAAAAAAATCCAATTCATCATCATCACCATCTATTTAATAAAAATTAAAAATCAATCTAACTCATCCATTTACAAATATTAACATATGATATCTTCATTAAATTGTTGTTAAAAATTAGAGCTAGAAATATTAAAGTAAAAGTGTTAGGAATTTTTGAAATTATTTTAAAAAGATTTATGTTCATTTTAAAACTAAAATAAAAAAAAAATTATTTTTTACTTATTAAAAGTTAGTAAAACAAAAAGCTTGGCAGGCCAACACCGGAGCACCATCACAACAAGGTTTATTTTTTTTTCTGTACCCCCCCACCAAAATCCCCCATACCCCACATACCTCTGAAAATCCCAAAATATCCCTAGAATTTTTTTTTTTTTTAAAAAATCGTATTTATGTAATGAAACCACAACCATTAAATTCGAAAAAAATCAAGGACCAAGACTTGGGACTTCTAACAGGACAACGGGCTCAAAATCCCAAATTCCATCGTTTACTATTTTTTATTAATTATTTTAATTTTACATAGTCCCTAAAAAATCTAAAAAAATTTGCATAGACTTATTTTGGTTTTGTTAGATTTTTAGTGGTGTTTTTATAATTAGTTTTGACTCTTTAACGGATTTTTAGTAGCCTTTTTAGAAACCTTTTTTTAAAAAATTAAAACAAATCATATTAACAAATAAAAAAATTAAAAACAAGTCGTATATACCCTGCTTGGTATATACGATTTGTTAAACTACAAATCGTATATATCAAAAGGTGTGGGGTATATACGACTTGTTTTAAAAAAAATCAATCGTATTTAAGTATTTTTAACATATATACGATTTAACAACATACAAGTCATATGTATCTAAGTAAGGGTATATACTATTGTTGTCAAAAATTTTAGGGGGCTATTTCGTCCAAAAAATTCTTGTGGGGGTAGATAGGGGATCCGGTTTCTCTCCTGTCACTATTCAGGTCCGGTCACTGCTGTCAATGGTATGTAAACCATTGGATATATCTAGTGGTATAAATTATTTCTCATCCAAAAATTAAATTACAAATAACCCAACCAAATCCCTAATATGAGTTCTTGAAATCTGACCGATCCTCTCTGTCACGACACCGATAATCACGTTGGTGCCCACGAATTGCAAATCCTTTTTACAATCAAAACTGGGTTGGAAAATCACATGGAATTTTGCATTAGATTTGTATATAAAAGCTTTATTATGTAACAACTTTGTTCTTTAACTGCTTTGGAATAACAGCTTTGCTATACAACAAAATACTAACAGCTTTGGATTGACAAATCAGTTGTTACAAATGAACTTCTATAGTTAACATTTAGAGTTAAGATAAACTATAATGATTTGGGAAGAGCAACCTGAAGCAAAACAAGAAAAACTAGAAATAATCAAACTTAAATGGAACTATGAAAGTTGAATAAATAATGGCAAATAAAGCCTCCTTGAAGAAGAATAAATGGCTGCAATGGAGTTCTTGAGGAAGAAGAAGATAAATGTTAATGGGAATGAAGTGGTGGTTCAATTCCGTCAAATAATAAAAACAGTTTTTTAATTTTTTGTTTAAACTTTGGTTTTAACTAGGTGGTTGATTATAAAGCCTTGGATCAAAGCAATGGCTTAAATTTAGTTGACATGAGTGAATGGAGGGTAAATTGACGGAAGAGAAACCAAATCCGGTAGATAGGGAAGTAGTGAGGGTACAAAAAAAAACTCGTAGTACATTTGTAATGGTTTGGGTCTTTTCTAGTTTCACTGAATCATTCTTCTAGGACAAAAAAAAGTTGCCACTCCGTTCGCCAATGTTGGTTGCATTGACAATTTTAGAGACATGTAATAGTATGTGTGGTGAATCATTTCGTCTAAATTGATAAAAAAAATTGCTTTGCCACCCTAATCTATATATGCAATTAATGAAAATTTCCGAGTAATAAATGGCAAACCATCAAATCTCATCTCCCATCTACATCTCTTTTTTATTCCGCTTAATTACAGTTTTGGTACTTCTATTTTCACTAACTCGTGATTTTAGTCCTCCAACTTTTTTTGCATAAATTTAGTCTTCCTATTTTTGCAATTTGTAAAATTAAAGTCCTCCTCTAATTTGGTCAAAATTAGCGGTGAGCTGGTAGTCACTTATCCTACATGGAGTGACATGTAGACACGCCAAGGTATTTAATAAATAACACTTCAATCTTCTTCTTGCTGGATCATGGCCTTCTCTTTCTCCTTCCCCTCTTCTACCACTCTCTTCATCGCCTTTTAATCCCAATGAACCACACAAACAACATAATCTTGATTTCTCATTGTTCCCATCACCACCAGACTTACTCTCACCAGGTCAATATCACCTTCAGTTGGTCGTTTACAAAATCTACTCCACCTTGATCTTTCAAGGAACAATTTCATGGGTCTCATTCCACCTGCGCGCTCTCCATAACCTAACTTCACTGGAATCTCTACTTCTCTTCACCAAACTTATCGGTCCCATTCCCACCGAGTTAGGCTCGTTATGAGTCTCTGATCTTCAAATCAATGACAACAGACCCATTGGTGTGATTCCCACTTCATTTGGCATTCTGGTTAATCTTGCCACCCTTGGTTTAGCTTCATGCAATCTCACTAGTCTGATTCCGTCAGTGTTAGGGAACTGATCAAGTCTTATCCTATTAACTACTGCTAAGAACAAACTCAACGACACAATCTCGAGTGAACCGAGTCAACTTAGAAAACTCCAACATCTCAATCTTGCCAATAACAGCTTAACAGGGGAAATACCGAGTTAACTCGGTTAAATGAGTTAGCTAAATTATCTCAATCTAGTGGAAAACCAACTTGTGGGTAATATTCCACGGTCATTAGCTCAATCGGATAAGCTTCAAAATCTCTACTCTGCAATGAATAAGCACAGTGGGGGAGTTTCAGAGGAGTTTGGTAACATGAGTCAGTTAATAATCATGTTTCTCTCTAGAAACCCACTTTATGGTACAACTCCTTAAACCATATGTTCAAATGCAATAAATTTGGAGAAATGTATGGCATCACGAAAACCAAATCTTAGCGTGGTTGCAGGTGGAATCCGGGAAGAAGACTGTGCTTCATGTAACAAAGACTAGCGCAGGGAGAGGAAGCTATCGAAGGAAGAAGATTGAAGTGTTATTTACTAAATATAATAATTAAAAACAATTCTTGTAGTAAAAATAAAAATTTCAAATTTAAAATCCACCTTGTCATGTCTGCGTGTCACGCCAAGTAGGGAAACCAACATATGACAAAAATAAAAATGGCAAACCATCAAATTTCACTTCACATCGGCAACTTCAACAAACCAACAAATGGCAAACACACAGTCATGAAAAAAATACTTCAATATTGATTGATACGGGACATCCCTTTTACAGTAAACCTTCATGATTTTAAGGGACAAACAAATGCCACCTAGACCACCTCCAACACCAGCTAAAATAAGGAATGAATCTCAAAAAAAAAAAATAAGGAATGTAAACTATGTGTTAAGAATAGCCATGATATAAGAATTGGGGGGCTAACTATAAAGCTAATTTTAATTTTTTTTTTTTTTACTTTCTATCTAATAATTTTTTTGGTTTTGAAAAGCTTTTGGGTTTTTTTAAAAAATAATAAAATATTATCTGGTAATTGGAATGATTCAAAAAAAATGAGATACCACAAGGAAATCTTGCAGTGAAGAATTTGTTGGAGGGGTTTAGTTGTTTGATTTTTGTGGGGTAAATAGTCATTTTGGTCCCTAAAAGTGTAACTCGCTGTCAATTTGGACACTGAATCGAGCGAAAATACAAAATGGTCCCTGAAAGTGTAATCTGTCTGTCACGTTAGTCCCTCCCGTTAATGCGCGTTGTTAACTTCGTTAATCCTTCCATTACTGTCAGTTTAGTCTCTAAAAGATGTCACTTACTGTCGATTTGGTCCCTGAAACATATACGTGAATTCATTTTAGTCCCTCGAATCTTAAGTTACTTCAGCAAGGTTTTAAACCATAATTTACTAGCTTTGACTCAATTTGTGTCTTGGTTTTGCTAGGCTAGTTAACAAGATCTTGCAGCTGTATTATATTCTCTTTTAATTTGATTTGTTACCTTCATTAATCATTAGGAGTATTTATTGATTCAATCCGAATTAAATCACTTCATGTGTTGAATATCCTAAAATCAATTTCTAAAATCAATTCCCTCCCTAATTTGTCAAAATTAAATTTGATATGGAGTTCTATCAACTTATGTGCCAAGCCACATTGAAATGTCACATGACTTTTATATTTTAAAAATATTATTTTAATCTATGAAATAAATAAAATAAAATTCATTGTAAACAAAAAGGAATTAAAATTAATAACTGTAATTTATTAAGTTATTGATGGAACTTTCGAATTAACATCAAAAATTACAATTGTTATATAATTTCAATATAGATCAATGATTGTATAAAGTTATGTTGATTGATTTTCTTGAAGCAAATAAGGTCACCCTTAACCATTAATTTTCCAATTACGATAGATCTTTGTAGTCCATGAGTTTATTGGCGTCCTTAATCAGCCATTTTAAAATTTTGCTGAAGTAACTTAAGATTCGAGGGGCTAAAACGAATTCACGTATATGTTTTAGGGACTAAACTGACAGTAAGTGACATCTTTCAAGGACTAATCTGACAATAACGGATGGATTAACAGAGTTAATAATGCACATTAACGAGAGGGACTAACGTGACGGACGGATTACACTTTTAGGAACTATTTTGCATTTTTGTTTAATCTGCAGACTAAATTCACGCTATGAGTTACACTTCAGATACCCAAATGACTATTTACCCATTTTTGTGGGTTGTGTTGTGGAGAGGGTGGAGACATCAAAGACCAAAATGAGTGACAACTCAGCTAGTAGTACTAACAAATCAAATCACTCACTCACGTTCTCGCTGCCTGCCATGATAGTTGATACTGTTAAAGGGTATTTTTCTTTACTCTTAACTTTTTGTAACAGAATAGTGAAAGAGGAAAGAAAAGTAAATGAAAAGGATACCACTCATTTTGGCAGTTTTGTAAATATGATAAAACTTACATTATTTTACTAACTTGTAATATTACGGATTTTTGGTGATTGATGAAGTGAGTAATAATATATCGCAAATGTGCTCTTGCTACTTTGTGGTTCAAGTTATATTCATGCCTATTATAGACTTAAAAAATAATCATGTCTATTATATTATTTTTTGCAAAATTTATACCTATAATAGTGATGTTTTTTTTAGTTATCGTGTTTTTGGCGTGTTAGATTTCCATGGCTTTCACGATGACTAATCTGTGAGATCCTACTACTTGCCACGCAGTACTTCTGGGCTTTTCAATAGCCCGTGTGGTTCTTCTCTCCCAACAGAGTTTTTGTCATACCCAAGATTCGAACCCAAAACCTTGGAGTGGGATCCAAATTCAGTTGTCATTCGGACTAACTCTTGTTGGTATATAATACCAAGGTTGTTCAATATTGATTGGTTAATTAAATTTAAAAATATCAAATTTATATCTATTATACAATTAATGTTTCTTCTAAAAAAATAATAATTAAGGTTTATATCTATTTTTATTTTATTATTATTCTTTTTTTGCCAAGACTACTGGGATGAGATGGTTGGGGAATCGTCCAGTTTAACCAAGGTCTTGAGTTCGAATTCAGTATTGGGCATGCAACAGTGCTAAATCTATTGAGGGAGAGTTTTGCCGCCCATTGTGATCCTACCCAGCTAAAAGTACCAACTTTTTTGGTGTATCATTTTTTTATAGATTATTATACACTTGAGTAGATTAATTTTTAAAATAAATATTTGACATTTAATTTAATATTTTTTTTTAGTTTAGAGGTCTTAGGCTCTCTGTTGTCTGGGGAAAGAGGCTCTAACCGATCTGAATTTCGGTAGGGATATAAGTAAAGTCTGGGTCCAAATGTGAGAGAGAGAGAGAGAGAGTAAAAAAAGCGAAAAAGTGATAAAGGTTTGATAGTTTGAAAAAGAAAAAAGTGTGTTGATTTACCTAAATATCCACCAATTGTTTAGCTAAAAAAATGTAAGATTGATATTTTGTTAGTGAGTTAATTGTATAGATAGTATTCAAAATATATTTAAATTTTTTTTATAACAAACAAGTTTTATTTTCTCATCCTTAAAATAGTTATTTAAAACTTAGATTACCAAACTAGTTTTTTCTTCTTTTATTCTTAAAAACAGTTTTCAAAACTTTATCTAAAAATAGTTTTTAAAAACTAAAAAATAAAACTGATTCAAACAGACCCTTCATCTCCCACTCTCCCTCCTTAACTCATTCACACACCCCCTCACTCTCACACTCACTCACTCACCACCGAACCCTAACTCTCACATTTCTCCACCACCGAACCAAGCACTCTTTCTCACCATCTCTCACTCATTTCATTTCTATTCACTGCACTACATTTATGGTCATACATTTCGTTTTTTTCCTTCTGAAAAGTTGCTCGGTTCGGTGCATAGCTACCGAACTATGTCGAACATTTAAAAGGTACGGTGCATGGCTGCCGAACCGATTCGGCAATGGCCTACCGTACCGCTGTGTTTGGAAAACATAAAAAACAATGTCCAGAACCTGATCGAGCACCAAATCTGTACGGCTATTGCCCACCGGACAATCGTAAACATCTACTGAAAACTTCAAAATATGGGGTGTGTCACAAGACATCAACCCCAGCAGGGAACCACCAGATTGGTTCGGTTACTAGGTGCCAAACCCATGAATACACGTAAAAAATACGGACACATTTGTAATTTTTCTTTTCATTAAGGGTATTCTGGTATTTTCGTTGTGTTTGGGAGTGCGTGGTGAGTAGGAGGGAGGTTGGGAAAAACATGGGCCTTCAATGAATCATTCTTCTTGCACCAAATAAAAAAAATGGCACTCGTTCACTAATGTTGGTTGCGTTGACAATTGTAGAGACATGGAGACGCCTACTCTTGGATTCAAACTCGGGTGTGAACATGTAATAGTATGTGTTGTGTTTATTAGTCATTTCGTTTAAATTGATAAAAAAAATATTGCTTTGCCACCCTAATCATTTTGGTTGCATTGACAATTTTAGTGACATGAGAACGACGACTCCCAGATTCGAACTCAAGTGCCACCATGTAATAGTACGTGTGGTGTTTATTTTTAAAAAATTGCTTTTACACCTAATCAATTTCTCGCAATAATGAAAATTGCAAAGTAATAAATGGCAAAAATAAAATGGCAAACCATCAAATCTCATCTCCCATCTATATCTATTTTTTTACTTAATTACGTTTTGGTTTCCTATTTTTACCAACTTACAATTTTAGTCTCCCAATTTTTTTCAGAATTTAATCCCCCTTTTTCCCAATTTGTAAAGTCTAAGTCCTCTAATTTGGTCAAAATTGACGCTTAGTTGTTACGTAGACATGCCAAGGTGGATTTTAAATTAAAAATTCTTATTTTTATTACAACGTTTTTTAATTATTATTTAAATAAATAACACTTCAATCTTCTTAATGCCGAATCATGGCCTTCTCCTTCCCCTCTTCTATCACTCTCTCCACCTCCTTTCTCACTCTCTTCCATCTAAGATTCATCGCCTTTTAATTCCAATGACCCACACAAACAACATGATCTTGATTTCTCATTGTTCTCATCACCACCAAACTTGCTCTCACCGAGTCAATATCACCTTCAGTCGGTCGTTTACAAAATCTACTCCACCTTGATCTTTCAAAGAACAATTTCATGGGTCCCATTCCACCTACTCTCCATAACTTAACTTCACTAAAATCTCAACTTCTCTTCTCCAGTAAACTTACTAGTCCCATTACGACTGAGATAGGTTCATTTTGAGTCTCTAAGATCTCCCAATCAGTCACAACAAACTCACTGGTGTGATTCCCAGTTCATTTGGCAATCTGGTTAATCTTGTCACACTTGGTTTAGCTTCATGCAATCTCAGTGGTCTGATTCCGTACATGCTAGGGAATTGCTCAAGTCTTATCCTATTAACTAATGTGAGAACAGACTCAACAACACAATCTTGAGTGAACTGAGTCAACATAGAAAACTCCAACATCTCAATCTTGCCAATAACAGCTTAATAGGGGAAATACAGAGTCAACTCAGTCAATTGAGTTACCTGAATTATCTCAATCTATTGGAAACCAGCTTGTGGGTAATATTACACGATCATTAGCTTAATTGGGTAAGCTTCAAAATTTCTACTTGGGAATCATTGGTGGAATTTCAGAGGAATTTGGTAACATATGAGTCAGTTAATAAACATGTTTCTCTATAGAAACCCACTTTATGGTACAACTCCTTAAACCATATGTCCAAATGCAACAAATTTGGAGAAATTTATGGTATAACCAAAACCAAATCTTGGCGTGGTTGCAGGTGGAATCTGGGAAGAAGACGCTGGTGCTTCATGTGACAAAGACTAGCGCAGGGAGAGGAAGGTATCGAAGGAAGAAGATTGAAGTGTTATTTACTAAATATAAAAATTAAAAACAATTCTTGAAGTAAAAATAAGAACTTTTAATTTAAATTCCACCTTGGTATGCCTGTGTGTCACGCCACATAGGATAAGTGTTGGGACTTTTGGTTGTGAATTGAAAAACAAGTCCCACATTGCTAAGAGAAGACACTCTAGGAGTGTTTATAAGTGAGGACCTCACAATTTGGGATTGGGCTCCAAGGGGTACCAAGTTTTATAAAAGGGAAAACACACACATTAATTGACCACCAAACACGCGCGTCATCGCCGTCCGTCCGACCGGTCGGGCCGGGCTTGGGGTGTGAGGTATAATTAAATTTTTGCGAAAATAATTATTTTATTTTTTTATGTGTCAATTGTCCCAATACGTTGAATCGAACGGATCTGATGAACTAGCCGTTATCCGATAGAGCCGTTTTTAGGTACATTTGCAATTCTTATCTGATAGAGCCAGACTTGCGCTTCAAGCTGTAACACCCCAAATCTTCCCGTTCGTTTTATTAAATATCAGAGTGCGGAAATTTAAAAACTAAGCATTCAATGGAGTGTCACATTCGACGCTTCAAATCCACAACTTTAGTTCCAACTGAAAAATGAAATAAAAGAATAAGTAAGACAGTGTTCATCCCCTCCCCGAGTGTTACGTATCAGAGACGACACCGACCCAACATGACGAAGGTAGACAAGCCTTCACTCACTATCACCTGCACGTTACCCACATAGGGGTAATATTCAAACAGAAGGGGTGAGTCTCTAATGTAACATCTCAGACTGCTTCTAGAACTGTCGACTGCCCCCACGAACCAACACGAGTCTTTTCAGCATGCTTTGTCCTCACTTGCATGCTTTCCGGGAAACTTCCCAGAAGGTCACCCATCCCACTACTACTCCAAGCCAAGCACGCTTAACTATGGAGTTCTTATGGGGTGGACTCCCGAAAAGAAGATGCACCTTGTTGGTATAGGTAGTCCAAATCAATTCTTTTAAGCCTTCCTTTCAATCAGCATACGGTCCCATACACGCATGCACCTCGGGATCCCTCTCATTCCGATGCGTATTCGGTTCATTCACGCGCCCCTTCGCTTTGAAGCTGCCAGGAGCCGCTCTTTGCCATGCCACCTTTTGGGCACCGGCGATCACTCCCCGCCCTCGTCGGCCCCGGATGTCACATGCCCACGACTTCCGCTTGGTTCGCCCCGAACCACACCGCATCGGGAGAGGTCTGCGCGCTCGATACCATTTGTAACATCCTGCATCGCTTTAGAAGCGCCGATTGCCCCACGAACCAACACGAGTCTTTTCAAAGATGCTTTGTCCTCACTTGCATGCTTTCCGGGAAACTTCCCAGAAGGTCACCCATCCCACTACTACTCCAAGCCAAGCACGCTTAACTATGGAGTTCTTATGGGGTGGACTCCCGAAAAGAAGATGCACCTTGTTGGTATAGGTAGTCCAAATCAATTCTTTTAAGCCTTCCTTTCAAGCTATCAGACAGCCCCATACCGCGCGACCTCGGGATCCTCTCATTCCAAGTGCGTATTCGGTTCATTCACGCGCCCCTTCGCTTTGAAGCTGCCAGGAGCCGCTCTTTGCCATGCCACCTTTTTGGGCACCAGCGATCACTCCCCGCCCTCGTCAGCCCCGGATGTCACATCTAACAATATAAAAGCATGTATGATAAGCAGTATACTAGAGTTCAGCAACTATAATACCACATCCTCACACAACAACAACATTAACAACAGCATCATTAACAACAACATCATTACACGTCAACAACATTATACAACAACATCGTCAATGTCAATCACCCAAGGGAAATCATCAATGTAATGAATGTGAAATGAAATGCAACCCACACTGACGGGCATATGCATGTGGTACCATCACCGAAAAATAGCCATCTCGTGGCATCATCATCAACATTGAGCATAGCTCTAAGGCCGAAGCCATACATCACCGGAATATGCATATGAATGCATGCGACACCATGAACAACAATCATACATCATGCAACAACAACACCATCATCGTTAAGTGGTCACATTGACCCAACAACATCATCATCATTAAGTGGTCAGATTCGACCCATGGTTTATCACCGTAGTTAATACAACACATCAATTATAGCATTTGAGCTAACACAAAATTCCCAAAACCACATCAATTAGATTACACACCAATGACACGGCAACAAATACTTGGCGCCAGACAACAACATAGGCGCACTCAGACACAAAACTGGTGCCTAGGGGAAACACAACACCCCCTGACGCCAAACAACACATAAAATGGCGCCTGGTGGCAACACATGCACACTCAGGGCGCCAAACAACTAGAAATCGGCGCTAGGGGCAACTCAGCACCTGGCGCGCCAAACAAAGACATAAAATGGCGCTGGTGGCAACACATGCACACCAGCAGCAGCGAACACAAAGACAATTCTTTGAATTCCTACTGCACGTGTGCACCTACGCCGGAGAATTAATTAAAATAGAAAACGACATCGGATTTCAACAAAAGACCACTCATTGGAAAGCTCTCTGAGTTTAGTTTCTACCTATGATTTTCGTTTTTCAAAATAAGTAACCAGTTGGTACAGTTTTTCAAAACACTACACTGAGGTACCAAAATCGGACAGAACTCTTTACCCAACTTGCAACCAAATTTTCTTTCTCCTTTCTTAATGAAATTTCGTGAAACCAGTGCTTATTTCGTAGAGAATTAAGTCTACTTTTCAATGAAACAAGAATCATTCAAAACGGAGTTCAATTGAAAACACAAAACCTACAAAAACCGAACCTACTCACAATTTGTTTCCAGAAATTTGGCCTAACTTTGGAGACTCATAACTTGAGCTACACAACTCCAAATTGAAGGAAACCAGTGCCAAAACGACCAGCCTTAAGTCTATTTTCAAAAACAATCAGCCACACAATTTTTGGATCAACCAAGCAGTACAGTTTCAGAAAGACCGAAACAGTGTCCAGAAACGCACAGAAACCCCAAGCAAGTAAAACTCATCATGATCAATCACCAAAACCAATTATAATCATCACAAATACAATCAAAATCATCAAATAACACATCAAACATAATCAAATCACCTAAGGTGCATCAATTCACCATCAAATCATACACAAGTCATTTACACCAAAACGAAATTAAACACCACATATATACATGCAAGAATCATTCAATCATATTATCAAACACCTAACATGCATTATAGTTCCTAATCTTCCACATACACCCCATCATACAACCCATTATAATATTAGAACCCACCCTTACCTTGGAATTTGTCGAATAAGGAACTCTTCCACGCACTCTAAGGAAAACCACCGCAACTAGCTTCCTCTCTTCTCTTTCTCTCTCTCTTGTGCGCAATCTCTCCTCTCTCTTCTCCTCTCACTTGCGCCGCTCCCTCTCTCTTTTCTTTCTTTCTTTTCTTTTTGCTCTCCAAATGAGCAATTGGCTCTAACCCTAGTGCTTATATCATTGGGCTCTTGTGTCATGGGCCTCTTCCTACCACTTAAATAGTTACTAACACCACCTCTTTCTACCACCTACTTAATTTCTAAACACTACCTTTTTCTACCACTTACTTAATTACTAAACAACACCCCAGGATTTAAAAGAAGTACCCTATTATTATTTTAATCACTATACCCATACAATACCTAAACAATCTAATTAAATAATTTAATTATTTGGGGCGTTACACAAGCCGTTAAAATAGAGCTGTTGGATCGCAAATAGAGCCGTTTATAGCTGTTTGATCGCAACAGCTACTTGCTCCCCAAGCTCACTTGCGCCTATAAATAGGCCACTCATCACTTCAGTTTTTCACACCGAAGCTTGACGATATTCCAAGTTTATTCTCTATTCTCCCTAAATCGTTCTTTGCACCTTAGAGCAATGCCGCGGAACGTCTTAAAGAGAGTGACCTAGTCCGCGACTCATCCCAGTAATCTCTTCGGTTATTTTTGAAAATTCTTTTTTGAACTCAGAAACAACAATAAGTGACAGACAATTGTTTGGATTTCTATTCCAAAATCGATTTTAACTTGTGAAATCAATTCCATTAGAAGCCAAGATTCCTAGCTTATACGGTGAGCATAAATCGATTCTATCATCTGTTAGTTATAAAACTTACTTTCTTCCTTCATTACCCTTGCAGCAGAAACGAAAACAATAAAGACAGAAGGAAGAAGAAGATAACTGGTTTTGTGTGGCTGCAGCAGAAGGAAGAAGAAACTTAATTTAGGGTTTAGCTTAATAATAGGGTTTGGCATCATGGCCCAATAGGAGAGAGTGGGCTAGCAAATTTTTTTGGATACGATGTTTCCATTTTTTTAAGGGTTTTGCTTTTCCCACTCCCCCTCCTACTCAAAACACACCACATAAGGGTGTGAAAAGACCAAAAGGCCATTAATGAAATGGCCAAAGCGTCTTTTTTTTCAAAAAATTACACCTATTCGAACACGGGAATTCGAACAGGTTCGAATAGTCTCATTCGAGTGTGTTAAATATTGGCACACACACCCTCTTGTGTGTAATTGAACATGTTCGAATGACACCAATCAAAAGCAGTTCGCATAGGCGTATTCGAACACCCTATTTTATTTCGTTCAGTATCTTTGTTAACCGATGCAACAATAATGGACCCTCACACCACATTCACCAATTTTATTGCGTTCGTTTGCATGTGTTCGAACGTGTTCGAACAAGGTCATTCGAACCGTCACTAAACCTGTTCTCCATAAGTGTTCCACGCGAGGTTATTTTGGAATAAAATTTGTTAAGGGGTGTGTTTGAGTAGGAGGGGTAAAGAGACCAAATAAAAATTAGATAAAAAAAGTTATGTGAATTTTCTTTTTTAAAAAAGATCATCTTAAATTTAAATTTAGACAAATATAAAATTATTGATTACATGTGCTTTTGTATACTATTGTGTTTTAAATTATATTTAATTTATGTTTTTAATATTTTGTCAAAAATTAAGAATGTTTTTAATATGATTTTTTGTCAAAAAAGTTGTTAATATAATTGTAAGTTATGATCCATTTTGGTAATTTCACACTCAAAAGCAATTTTGGTCAAATCTATTCAAACAACAAAAATTAATAAAAATCAATTTTTACGGAATGCATCCAAACAAAAATCACGTCACACTCAACTAACTTTTAAGTAAAATCAATTCTACAAAATCAATTTTGTTAGAATCAATTCTCACCATCGCAGAACCAAACACATACCTAGTGTTAATTTTGACCAAATTAGATGGGGACTTTGATTTTACAAGTTGGAAAATAAGGGTACTAAGTTTGTGGGAAAAAAAGTTTAGAGACTAAAATTGTGAGTTGGTGAAGTTAAGAGACTAAAAATATAATTATGTCTTTTTGTTACTCCCATCTACAACTCTAATAATAAGAATGGGAAACCAACAAATGACAAAAATAAAAAAGACCCATGCTTCACCCAACCCCCACATTCTCGAGACACCCTAAATTTGGTTTAATCTCAAATTACCTCACGTGAAAATCGGTGTGAGCAAAAAATGCACCGATTCGACTTGCGGTCGATCGAACCAGGATTCGATTTGGACCTCCATCGAACATTGAAAAATACACGGTTCGGCGCTACACTAGATTCGATCAACCGTGCATAATCTTAAAAAAAAATAAAAACCAAATTTCAATAAGAACTTTTTGTCTTTACCAAAAAGGGGTTCTAGTGAGTAGCGGGGATTGTACTGAACATGGGCCAAATAAAAATGGGGCCAAATAAAAATGGCAAATCATGAAATTTCACTTCACACATCGGCAACTTCAAGAAACCAACAAATGGCAAACCCTTTTACAATATTGATAGCGGACATCCCTTTTACAACAAACCTTCATTATTTTAAAGGACAGTCAAATGCCACCTAGACCACTTCCAACCCCAGCTAAAATAAGATATGTAAATTCTGTTAAGAATAACATAGTTTACGAGCATTGGCAAGGGTAGAGCCAGGATATAAGAATTGGGGGGCTAACTATGAAGCTAATTTTACTTTTTTTTTGTTACTTTCTACCTAATTTTTTTTTTACTTTTGAAAAGTTTGGTTTATATTAAAAAATAATAAAATATTATCTAATAATTGGAATGATTAAAAAAAATGAGATACCACAAGGAAATGTTGCAGTGAAGAATTTGATGGAGTGGTTTAGTTGTTTGATTTTTGTAGTTGTAGAGAGAGTAGTGGAAATGAGTGACAACTCAGCTCCTACGTACTAACAAATCAATTACTCACACTCACTCACGTTCTCGCTGCCATGATACCGTTAAAAGGTATTTTTCTTTACTCTTAACTTTTGGTCAAATAAAAACTTTTTGTAACAGAATAGTGAAAGAGGAAAAAAAAGTAAATGACAAGGATACCAATCCAAAATCCAAAATGACTCTGTTGTGTTTAACAAATTAGATGCAGCAAAGGGTAAAATCGGTCTTTCCACCCATTCAACATTCTTCCTCAGCAAGAATACCTTTCTCATTTGTGAGTGTGAGGCTCAGTATCATAATCATACATACATACCCATCAATCATGATGAATGAAGCATTGAAGAAGACCATAATGGAAGTAAGGGAACAAGAGCTCATGCTTTCACCTGCTGGTGATAGCAAACCAACTTTCAGAACTGCTTATTTCCTCAATCCGATTGCAAACAAACTAGTTTCTCAGCTTCCCTCATCACCTTCTTCTGTGTTTGAAAATGATTACAAGGAGTTTCCTTTCATAATCCATTTCAAAGGGTGGCACCACAAATACCACTCACAAAATAAATGGGTGGAATGGGTGGATACACTTAAACTCAAGTATGAATCAGTGTGGAAGAAAGTTGGAATCTTTGAAGCTATAATGAGCACTAAGTGTTTCATATCAAAAAATCAAGACTTGCTATTTGGGGTTGTGGAGAAATGGTGTTCTGATACAAACACATTTGTGTTTCCATGGGGTGAAGCAACTATCACTTTGGAGGATATCATGGTTTTGGGAGGTTACCCTGTTCTTGGTGATCCTGTTTTCACCTCAGTTGATGACAACCATGAGATGAAAGAAGTGGAAAAGAAATTGATCCTTGCAAGACAAGAACCTTGGAGGAGAACAAAAAGTAAGGCTACTGTACCTGCATGGATGGATATTTTTATCAATAATAATTATGGAAGTGATATTGAGCATGAAGCATTTCTTGTTACTTGGTTGTCATTTTTTGTTTTCCCTCATAATGGTTTGATAAACATGTCTTGTTTTCCTATTGCTATTCATCTTGCTAGAGGCAACCCTATTGCTTTGGCACCAGCTGTTTTAGCTAGTATTTATAGTGATTTGGGTTTGTTAGTTGGTTTGAGTAAGCTTTCAGTAGATGGTGATAAGTTTCCCTTGGAGGTTACTCTTCAATCACCTTTTTATTTAGTTCAAGTTTGGGTATGGGAGAGGTTCAAAAATTTGCAACCAGAACCTAACTTAATCAACCATGGAGATCCTTTATTGTTTAAGTGGGATAAGGTTAAGGCATTGAAAGTTGAGAATGTGAGGTTAGCACTAAACTTAGCTGTGGATGATTTTCTTTGGCGCCCATATGTTAGGTATGCTGACAAGTGCGGACTGTTTTATCCAAAAGTTGAAACTTGGATACCATTTGAGACTGATTTGGAAAAAGAAGCTCTCTCATTAGTTACATGCTTGAGAGTTTCTGAGCTTGTTGGAATTGAATCTATAGAGCAGTATCTCCCACATAGAGTTGCTATGCAATTTGGAATGGATCAAGATGTTCCAGGTAGTGTGGCTAGGCTCAATGAGACTAAAGCCATTGCTTGGGAAAATTACTGCAGGCCCATATCTGATGATACCATTTTGTATTTTCCATCTAGAAAATTTGAGGCTGATGTTACTGCACGTTATGCAAAGTGGTGGAAGCAATCGGTATTCGGTCATCGCAATTACGTTATGAATGTTGTGCGGCGGAAGAGAAGTGCAAGCTCATCAAAACACGGACAACGTGTAGGAAAAGCAATCAGAAGTTTTAATGATGCTGCTGTTCCTCCCACACTTGTTGAGACTGGTAGTTTTATAAAATCATGTGATAATGGTTCAAAAGCTAGGAAAGGTGTTCCCTCTGAAAAATTGGTTCAAGATTGTTTGGAAGATGGTGAAAATATTCATGCTGATGGTCCTACAAATTTTCCTCCAAATACTCATGCTGAAAATACTCAAGCTTCTTTAACAGATTATAAAACTTCTGAAGAGATATTACCACTGAAAAAGCCATTTGGAAATGATAACATTGAACTTTCAATAGGGGGTTTGGATGAAGGTTTTGAAGATGCAAATGGAAACAAAGAAGAATCAAGGTCTTTCAGTGACAGAGTCTGTCTATCTGAGACTGAAGGTGAAAGCTGTATCCTTCCATCTGAAATTGAAGATATGGAACTCGAAAAGAGAATTAGCAGACTCGAGAGAGTGGTTACAACATTAAAGATGGCAAGATTGAAGCTAAATTAGATTAATGTGGCATATCTATCAATTTTTCTATTGATCAAAGTAACAATGTACTTAGATACTTGTGTTTCATGTTGTTATCTAGTCTAGATTCAGAAGTAAATTCAGTTTATGTGCTGGCTGAAACATATTGCTCCAGTTGGGGAAGCTAAACATTACCAATTTCGTTTGCTGCTATAGTGAACTCAAATAATTACTGTTAAATGTCATACACTGGTATTTTCACAATAGAACCTAGTAGCTCCAACTCAAGAACTTTCAAGTTATTGTTTCAAACCTCAGGTATGGTATGGGAGTTTTCTTTGTAACAAGCTAATTGTGAGTAACAGTCTCATCTTACCAAATTATGTATTTCACTGTTTTGAAGTTTTGTTGTGTTCTTTTCTTATGGTGCGCATATGGATTTCTCTGATACTTGGTGGAAAAAGCAAAACATGTAGGATGTTTTCTGATTGGTTTTGTCCAACTTGAAGTAATGCTTCTACTCATATGAATCTATAGTTCATATCTATTTGGCATAGTTATGAAAATGTCTTGAATAATTGTATACTTCTACTTTTCTGATGTGTTAAATGTCTTTTTTGTTATTTTGAGTTTCTGCTTAATTAAGCTTTATGGTTTGCAGCAATTTTCACTTCAATTTCAGTTTTGGTAATACTTTATTGTAAAAGAAAAAATCTGGTAAGCTCCACCATTCACTAAAAGAAAATAACCCCTCTTGTGCTCTCTTTTTTCACTGCTTTCATGCTTACAGACAGAAATAAAGCTTCAACACTTGAAGTCAATTCTCTATACCTAGTCTCAATTATGTGTTTTGGAAATTTCAATAGAAAAAAGGAAGGTTACATTTACATGAATATAGACCTCTTTTGTATTCATTTCATTGACTGACTGTGTGGGGGGGACTTGCCCTGGTCCTCCATATTATGAGTTATAATTTCATTGCACAAAAGTCCTATACTGCTGCCTCCACCTAGTGCCTGCATACACAAACCTGACAGAATCAAAAATTAGAAAACAAAATTGAAGAGCCGTGTGGGAGAGGAGAGAATTACACACCATAATAAATTCTATTCTACTTCTAGTGTATGGAATCCCCTTTTATTTCTCATTCTCTCTTTTGCCTTTTTACACTAAGCTACTCTGCTCTGCACTGCTCTGTACCTCCTCTGCTACACCACATCTTCTATACTTAAACTACTCCACACAAGCCAGCCAGCCAGCCAGCCTAATTGCAATTCAAAGCACAATACACAAAGTATATGTATGTTATAGTCAAAAACTGTGATATGGTATCTGGTAATCTAGTCTAAGGTGCTGCAAACTGAGGTGCGATTCTGCAGGTTTTCGTGTGTTGTTGGCAGCAAAGGCGCGGGCTCGTTGGAGTGTTTTGACAGGTAGCAATTCTTCGTCATTTAGCTGGAATGGGTTTCAAACAGATCCTGGTGATGAGTGATGATACATTTGTTTCATGTGGTGATAGTGTCGTCGACTCGTTGGTGTCTCGTGTGCGTTTTGGCTGCTTTGGTTTCCCTCACCGCGCTATTCACATCCAAGCACTGGTGTTTGGGATATAGTCAGCAACAGTGGTGATTAGAGGTTCCATAATTGTCAAGGGTGATGTGTTTTATGAAGACCTTTAGTTGTTGAGTTTGGGGGAAACACTACTTTTATATCTTTGTCTTCTGGTTTGGTGGAGTGGCAGATGGGAGTGGTTCTATTGTCCAAGCTAAGCATGCTGCATTGTCCTACAAAGTGGACATTTTAAACTTGATGGCAGATATGGTCTTTTTTCAATTAGATAAAATTTGTAAGCTTGGCCTTGCATCTGAGGGTAGCAGACTCAAGGTGCTTAGGCTCAAGGGATTATTTACATGTTCTATTCTCTGTTTTAGTTGATTGTTTTTTGTTGTTTTCTATCTTTTAGATAAGTAATTTGCTCTAGGACCAGAAGGTGTCTATATTTTGCTAGTTCAATTGAGCACAAATTCTCTAGAATTCAACATGTTTCGTCCCCAAAGCGGATGCAGTGGACGTATCAGAACTGTAATATCTCTTTTGTAGAATTCACCTTAATGATTGCTTTGTGAAATCATAGGCTACTCGTGAGGTGTTACTTCATGGTCGTGCTGGCACTGATGGGCTCTATGAGTTCAAGGACTTATTGCAGCAACCCGGCCAGTCCAAGTCTTCTGTTTCTGCTTCTTCTCAGCACTCTGTTTGTAACTCTGTTTTCAATATTAATAGTTTAATACTTCTCCTAGTAGTTCTTTTCTTACTGTAAGCAGTGATACTACCCAAAACACACTAATAAGTGTCGAACTTTACATGCTTTCTCACGAAATTAATTTTTCTTTTGCGTAAGCCGGTTATTGAGCTCAAGAAGAATCAAGCTTGGAGTATTTGAATAGTTAAAAAAAATTCAAGCCCTAAAGTACCCCAAAAGACATTGTTTAGCGTCACACTTTACATATTTTGTCACGAAGTTATTTTTCTTACCAAATTCGATTATTGAGGAACGATCTTTGCGTATTTGTACAGTTAAAAGTTTTTTTAAACCTTAAAAGTACCCAAAACACATTGCTTATGATCGCACTTTAGTATTTTGTCAATAAATTTAATTATTTTTTTCACCTAATAAAATAAACCACCTCCATATATAACCACTACCAAACCATGAACAATATTGTTCAAACAAAATTACAGTAATCATACAAATTAAAAGTCTGAAATGGACAAGGGCTTTAAACTAAACAGTAAGCATAAGCTGGGAAAAGATAGTAGACACAATAAATTGTATGTAATATAATTGCATATTCTGCAAGCCAAACAGACACAATAAATCATGGGACAAGAGATGACTATATGGATATTAAGGTGAAGTTATCAACAAACAGAACCTTGTATGTCAAAAAAGTAGATTCATTGTTATAAATAGCAAGTAATCAAGTAAAACCAGAACACAATATCAATATCAGGTGATTTAGCAAGTGTAAACAATAAGCAACAGATGCTAGCAAGTAACAAGTGCTAAGGTCTTCAACTGTGACCAAATTTTGCCATATTCAATTTACTAATCACTCTCTCAAGTCTGCTAATTCTCTGTTCAAGTTCTTCAATATTAATATCAGATGCATGGCTATAGCTTTCATCTTCAGTTTTAGATTGGCAGACTCTGTCATTGAACAACCTTGGCTCTTTGCTTCCACTTGCATCAGCATCACTACCACTTGTGTTTGCTTTTCCTACACGAGGTCCATGTTTTGATGAGCTTGCACTTCTCTTCCGCCGCACAATATTTGTAACGAAGTCGTGATGACCAAATACCGATTGCTTCCACCACTTTGCATATCGCACGGTAACATCAGCCTCAAAAAATCTTGATGGAAAATAAAAATTGCTATCTGATATTGGCCTGCAGTCATTGAATCTAGGAACACTACCTGGAACATCTTGATCCATTCCAAATTGCATAGCCACTCTATGTGGGAGATATTGCTCTAAAGAGTCAATCCCAACAAGCTCAGAAACTCTCAAGCATGTAACTAATGAGAGTACTTCTTTTTCCAAATCTGTCTCAAATGGTACCCAAGTTTCAACTTTTGGATAAAAGAGTCCGCACTTATCAGCATATCTAACATATGGACGCCAAAGAAAATCATCCACAGCTAGGTTTAGTGCCGGCCTCACATTGTCATTTTCCAAGGCCTTAACCTTATCCCACCTAAACAATATAGGATCTCCATGGTTAATCAAGTTAGGATCTGGTTGCAAATTTTGGAACCTCTCCCACAACCAAATCTGAACCAAGTAAAAGGGTGATTGAAGACCAAGGGAAATTTACCATTATCAACTGAAAATTTTGTCAAATCAATTATTGTTTTCTTAAACAAACTCAAATCCTTATATATGCTAGCTAGAACTGCTGGAGCCAAAGCAATGGGATTACCTCTTGCAAGATGAATGGCAATAGGGAACAAAGACTTGTTTATCAAGTCATTATGAGGGAAAACAAAAATTGACAACCAAGCAGCAAGGAATGCTTCATGCTCAATATCATTTCCATAATTATTATTGATAAAAATATCCATCCATGCAGGTACAGTAGCCTTACTTTTTGTTCTCCTCCAAGGTTCTTGTCTTGCAAGGATCAATTTCTTTTCCACTTCTTTCATCTCATGGTTGTCATCAACTGAGGTGAAAACAGAATCACCAAGAATAGGGTAACCCCCCAAAACCATAATATCCTCCAAAGTGATAGTTGCTTCACCCCATGGAAACACAAATGTGTTTGTATCAGAACACCATTTCTCCACAACCCCAAATAGCAAGTCTTGATTTTTTGATATGAAACACTTAGTGCTCATTATAGCTTCAAAGATTCCAACTTTCTTCCACACTGATTCATACTTGAGTTTAAGTGTATCCACCCATTCCACCCATTTATTTTGTGAGTGGTATTTGTGGTGCCACCCTTTGAAATGGACTTTCAAAGGCCATTCCTTGTAATCAACATCAAACACAGAAGATATTGGGGAAATCTCTGAAAGTGGTTCATTTGCAATTGGTTTAAGAAAATGGGCTGTTCTGAAAGTTGGTTTACTATCACCAGCAGGTGAAACCATGAGTTCTTCCCTCACCTCCATTATGGGTATCACATCACACTATGCCTCAAAAGTTTCAATCTTTAGCGAGAAATTAATGATAAAAGATATACATACAGAATGAGAGAGAGCAAACTTTCCAAAACTGGTTGCTAGGAAAATGAGAGGTACACCTTGACTAGCCAACTATTTCAGGAAAGGTTCTAGCTGGCAATGAAAACTGTCATAATAGCATGTTTGGTGCAACGTTACAAAAGCAATCTTGCAGATGAAGAATGATGAATGTGTGAAAAACCCAAGTAGTCCTTTGTTTATTGTAATATGGAAAACAAAGTAAGTGTCCCTTTGAATTATGTTAAGGGGCTGCTTTATCCTTCCAGTCTTCAAATTCACATAAATGTCACTTTTAGTAAGGTGATAAATAAATAAATCTAAAATGTTAAATGGGCAGGAAACTTAGTGTGCAAGTTGCAAAAGGTGAATTACTCCAAATTACTTTTGCCTTCTCATTTGTTTGGAAAAAAGTAAAAGAAAAAATAGTAAATAATACAACAAGAAAAATAAAAGAAAGTTTTTCTCTCCATTTTGTTGTTAGTGTCAAAATTCAGAGGAATGACAAAAGAAAATAAACATATATTTGTGATTGATAAAAATATGGGTGCTTCAACGGTGAGGAGTACATAAAATCTCTCACCGGTTAACCACTAAAAATAAATGTAGGATATGTGTAAAATGTTATGAATGGTTAAGATTTGGGTCAATTAGTATTAAATCTTAACCATTGATGAATTTTTATACTATTTCCTACTGGCCATATTTAATGGTTCACCGAAGAGGGATTTGATTTGCTCCTCACCCTAGAAGCATCCTAAAAATATAGGCTCATTTCCATCAAAAAAATAAAATAAATATAGGCTCATGATTTTTCTTAACCCCCCACCCCATTTTATTTTAATCTCAAATTACCCCTTTCATTTTTACCAAAATATATTTTAGAGCGACAAATTTTTCACCTTCCCGGATTTACCCTTCGGAAGGTAATTATAGAAATGTTGTATTTTTTTAATTAACGGAAATATGTACTAGACATAAATCTGGATTATAAATTTGTTTCCCGGATTTATGTCCTGATACATAATTTCGAATTGTATAATCTTTTGTCGTCCGGATTTATGATTGATAGGTGTTCTGGAGTGGGCCAACAGCCCAACAGAGCACTCTATCCTAAAGTGGGCCAACAGCCCAACGTAGCGCATCAAGCCCAACATGGCCCAAGCACTGACGTGGGGTGCCACCCTCACTAGCAAAGATAAATACACCGATCACCACGATGATCGTGCACGTAACCTCACCTTGTGACCGCCTCGTTGCACACCCGCGACTTGGCGTCGGGTGTCGTTGCGGTACCACCCGCGTCGCGCGCCAAGGCCAGTCCTTCCTCAACGCATCGAAGCTAACTCAAGACCACGGTCGGTCTCGCCGCCATCGCGACGTGCCGCGGATCACGAGCTCCACTTATTGATCAGGTACGATCAATAGGTAAATTCGGAGTGTTAGTTTGTTTAACTCTCCGGATTTGTGTATGAAACATAAATTTGGAATGGTCTTTATTGTTTTATGTTTATATTTAATTTATTTTTAAAATCAAACAGATATGGCTACAAATAACAATTGATTCATTTACTATTGATTTATCGGATGCATTTAAGAATAAAGAGGTACATATTTCCCACTAAAATTGTTACGAGTATTTATAAGTTATTATTTGTCATAATAATGATAAATTATTTATTTTGTAGATTTTTGCTACCCGTGACAATTTCATATGTTGGGCTAGATACGCTGGAGTAGACGCTGGTTGTTCTAGAGTGAGATCTTCAAAAAAAGTATGGTTGTCCTTTCTGAGCAGGGCCGTGTAGAGAACTTTTGTGGCCTAATGCAAAAATGTTAGAGTAGTTTAATAAAACCAATTTCTTATTTATAATAGTTTTAAAAATTTTATTGTTTACAAATTAATTATTTAAATACAAATTTTAAATTTGTTTTAACATAAAAGTAAAGATAAATAGAATAGTTTTAATGACTAATAGAGCCACAATTGTGTGAGAACACACAAAATTATCCATGTCAAGGCTTTATTTTTTTACTCTGGGTTTCTTATGTAAAGTTACTTTCTATAATTGAAATTGGATTGGGGCCTAAGGCAACAGCCTAATCTGCCTAGGGGTCTACACGACCCTGAGGCTGAGAGCTACACCATTGAGTCTTATTGGGGATTGAAAAGTCAAGGTTATGTGTGGACTACATAACGATGAGCCACTTAAAACGTGTACCGAGCTTCTAATCTTTGGGCGGTTCACTAAGGAGGAGTGGTCTATGGTGCAAGAGCATACGATGTTAAATGTTAAACAGATGAAGAGTCTAGAGGCATTGAACAAAAGATTTGTGGGCAACTTGAGTAGTATTACACAGTTGTATAGACAACGCATGATGTTCCGGTCTATTCCAAGAGGTCCTAGAACAGAGATATACGAGCTTATGAGATTGATAAACTTTATGTTGGAGCAGAAGAGTTGATATCACCGATGTTGTTGTTGATATCATGTGGGTACACCTTGAGTCTATCAGCTTATTGAGGATGTTTCCTAGGATTTTGATTATGGATATCACCTACAAAACCAACAAATACAGACTGTCTCTCTTAGAGATTGTTGGTGTCACTTCCACCGAGTTGACATTCTCAGTAGCATTTGTGTACTTGTTGAATGAGCGTTGTAACACCCTGGGCCATTTTCTACCTTAGTAGGCTACCCACAAGTGTACATCATGACCTTCTCTACCCCCTAAGTAGAGTTTTTGCCTTCCGTGTGGGAATCGAACCTTGTACTCTGGGGCTCAAGTACAACCACCTCGCCATCCTGTCCCTAGATGATGGGCGCTCCACAATTAGCGGAAGTAGGACGTCCTGGACGTAGACAAACTGCCATAAGCACATATCCGGCATGTAAGGTACAATAATGTCATCCGAGGGAAGATATCCTCTGTAAAGTACAATATGATGATACGGTCAGAAGTGTCTGTGGTCCTCCCAAGGGTTCCATATGACGTGCTCACGTCGTAAGGCATCAGCTTCCTCCAAAAATTTGTAAGTTTAGGCTTGTCATTCTTTTTATTTTTTCACCTCCCAACACGTGACCCCTTAGAGGGACCCCAGTCATGGCGATCGCCGATGGTGTGAAAATAAGTCGTAGATCCAACACTGAAATAATAATATGAATTAATTATTATATTAAAAAAATTAAACTTAACTAGTTAATAACAAATTTTACCTGGAGCAATGCCGAGTAACCTCCACACTAAGCGGTGTTTCAGATGGATGCATCATGCAGCTGCTCGTATAAAAAGGCCAAGGCAGCTGGACCCCATGCCCACTGGCCACAATCCTCATAGTTCTCAAACAGAATCACCCACTTCACTGGTACATATGTAGCACTCTTTGTCTGCAAAGATGGTTTAACCTAATGAAGCAAGAGATACGCCCGTGCAGTGAAATCTCATTTACCCATCTCTGCGTGTACTTTGTAGGCATCCTCTAAAATGATGAACCTGAAATATGGTCCTTGCACAAAATCATGTAGCTAAGGAAGAGTGCATGGCTTGGAAATGTTGACAATCAACTAGAAAAGAATAAAACCATTTCCCAGGTTCAAGTTCCCGCACCTGACTACTCCTCAGAGAATGAATGTTGTGCATACTATGTATTCTGCTTTGAAATCATGTACCACACCATATTGAATGTGTAAATGCTGGTTGTGTCTAGTACTCTTCTACAGTTCAATTGTAAGGAGCTGATACATGATATTGCTCCTTCAAAAATAAAATTAGTGTTCTTTTTTAATAAAATGTTACCCTTAGTAGTTGAGATTTTCTATGTTCTTTAAAAACTGGTGGAAACCCAATTCCTATAAGAGATATCAAATCAAATGAAGATACAAATACATTTATTGACATTAGTGATAGCAAACACATGATAACAGTAGCCCCAAATAAGTACAGAATTTCAGCAGTCTCAAAATTGCAATTTCATGATCCGATGTAAACTCTAAAATCAGACCATATAATTATCAATCGTAGATCTGTCTTGAAGTCCTGAGTGATTTCCCTAACCAGCCTCTTGAACGGAAGCTTCTTGATAAGAAGCTTGGTGCTCTTCTGATATTTCCTGACACTAGTGGCATAACCCCCACTTGGTGTGCCTTAGTTTTGTTTGTATCAAAGTGTTGTTATTTTGGAGCTGGTGTTACTATAACTCAATTGGTGAAGCTGATGTTATTTTGTAGGCTACTTACAATCTAAAAATCAATAACATGATGTTCTGAACATGCTTAGTAATATTTTCCTATAATGTTCTGAGCAATATAGATTTTTACAGAAAATTCAGATACAGATTGATATTGCTTTTTATACATGAAAGTCTTGAATTAGAACCTTATATTTACTTCACTGTTTGCAATCCCCACGCCATCCCATTGGATCCTTGCAATACCATTCTAGTTGTGATTGACATTTGCTACAAAGAAAGAAAACAGCACCATGGCAGCATCATCTGTCCCCATATCCCGTGCCTTTACCATCTGCATTGAGACATTATACCAATATGCATAATTCCTTAATTCTTGCAATTTCTTTCTTGTGTATCTCCTATTAATCTCTCTACAGACCCATGATCACCTGCTCTTCGCGTGAACATACCCCACACGGCAAACCAGACACCGCTGCATATCAGCCAACAAGGGATTTACTTTAATTTGTTGTCATATGTATTTTTAATGTGTTATTATGCTAAATCAGTAACCACATAATTCAGAGACAAAGGGTAGAGATCATTACACACCAGTGATGCCAATAATGGAGCATCGCACGAACTCTTGAAGGGAAAATGAAATCCGAGGAATCATGTCTATAACTACTAATAATGGAGCATTCCCCATGACCATCACCATCAGACAGGGTAGAGATCAGCTCCTTAACATCTTTTAGGAAAAAATTCTTTTCATTACTCACTCAATAGGAAAGAGGGAAAAAATTAGAGAATTGTTGAGATCCTTAAGTGTCTTCTTGATACTAGCCTATTTGAATTGCATCACAAATAACCTTACGCCATGCATATCTAATACACACACGATGCATATGAATGTCAATTTCATGTTACTCTTCATATTTATTTTCACTAGCAGGTCAGTGTAATTTGTCTTAAAAAGTTAGTATTAGATTTCAAATTAGCTTCCATTACTACATAAAATCCAACCACTCACTCTGCACTCCAATACAAGTGCAGAATATATCACTTTCTAAAATAACTTCCTTCATGATATTAGAGAATCAATATATGGAAAATAGAAGTTGGAAATTGTATCTGAAATTGAATAAAAATAAACAAATAATTAAATCAGAAATAAACAATACATGGAAAACAGAACTTGGGATTGCATCTGAAATTGAACCAGAAATCCCCATAGCTCACCTGGAAATTGACTCTGAAATCAAAGCAAAGGGCCTCACGTTTATGTATCTTCAAACTTTGTGGTGTTACCATTCCGGCAGGAGGAGCGTTGGGGGAGGCACAGTGGCCTGAGCGTTGGGAGGTGGTCGGAAGCAGTGCGGCGGCGTCGGCAATGAAGCAGAGCAACAAGGAAAGGGAAAGCACCGGGTTGGTTTTAGCATTTCATATTTTTAGAAAGACAACAGAAAGGTGGAATATGTTGGACCATATTATGTATCAAACAAATCAGAATAAGGGAAAGGTACCAAAGGTATGGCGCCCTCAAGGTACTGAATCTGCACCCAAGAAGAAGTGCAGCAGATGCTTATTACTACAAAACCACATTAAAATATATAACAATCTAAGGGATAACATGATGAATCATAGATTAGTAGTGACTTTAGAATAGTTAAGAACAAACCAAAACTCATTGTGGATAAGAAATTAATTGAAAAACAAATGCTTAGTACAAAGATAAAATTAGAGAAAACATTTCCATGATTAGGAAACATGTGGATAACGCTGCTAGTCGTCTATTAGCTCTGTGAAACAGAAAATGAAAGTCAATTTGAATTATCAGAGCAAAAACTCATACGCCTTTATCACATCGTTAGGCATATATACTAGATAAGTGACTTCCCTAGAAATCTTTAGCAGCTTAGCGTAGCACACATAATTACATGCAATGCAATGCATGAACTGCTAGTTAGTCAATAATACCATCAAGGCATGGTAGAAGCCTAATAATGTTAGAATACCACACACTTGTGTAATCTTAAATCCTTTTTATTTGATGAATCTGGTAGGAGCGTAATGTGATTAAAAAGTTTTCAGTTCTGCAGGAAAAGATACATAGAATGACAGAAAAAAAAGGGTCTCACTTAAATACTGTTGAAGAATAAGGGCCTCACTAGAATAAGATGCAAGCACCTAGTAATCTAAGCTTAATAGACCACCCTCCATATAACCACTAGCAAACCATGAGCAATATTGTTCAAACATAATAGCAGTAATAATACAAGTTAAAAGACTGAAAACAATATTTGAGGCTATAAAGAAGTAAAAACACTAACATAATTCCTAGGATGCCAGTAACAAACTATTCAGAAAACTAAAATGGGCCACTGCTTTAAATTAAACAGTAAGCATAAGCTGGAAAGATACTAGACAGAATAAATTGCATATTCTGCAACCAAACAGATACAATAAATCATGGGACTAGAGAAGACTATAGATATTATGGTGAAATTATCAACAAACAGAACCTTGTATGTCAAAATTGTATATTCTCAACCAAAGATTCACTATTATAAATAGCTAGTAATCAAGTAAAACCAGAACAAAATATCAACATTTACATTCTTAAAGCTCATGTTCCACTGGGGTTTTTGAACATTCTTGTCATATGTAAATAAACAATAAGCAACACATGCTACCAAGTGGTAAGGTATTCAACTGTGACCAAACTTTGCCATCTTTAATATACTAATCACTCTCTCAAGCCTGCTAATTCTCTGTTCAAGTTCCTCAATATTAATATCAGATGCATGGCTATAGCTTTCACATTCGGTTTTACATAGGCAAACTCGGTCATTGAACAACCTTGGTTCTTTGCTTCTATTTGATTCAAGTTAATATTGAGGAACTTGAACAGAGAATTACCTTTTCCTCTCCTTTCATTTTGCATGCTTTGAAAACAATGATTTTGTTCTTTCAAAAATAAAATTACTACTCTATAATGGTAACATTAGATTTATCGTAACAACAATCAGCTTCAAAAGAAGAAACAAGATCTTAACAAGAACCCAGAACATTAGATTTATCTTACAATAACAAGTAGATTCATTATCAAAGAAAACGCATACATGGTTCAGAGCATTGTTACAAAATCAAGATCAAGAAGTGGCCTAACCCTACCAAATCAACATTGCATTTGTAATTAACTAAATCTAAGCCCTTTCGCCCCTAATCCTACGAGCAAGTTGAATATCCTTGGGCATAATAGTAACTCTCTTAGCATGAATAGCACAGAGATTAGTATCTTCAAACAAACCAACAAGATATGCTTCAGCGGCCTCTTGGAGTGCAGAAACGGCGCTGCTCTGGAATCGGAGATCAGTCTTGAAATCCTGAGCGATTTCCCTCACCAGTCTCTGGAACGGAAGTTTCCTGATAAGAAGCTCGGTGCTCTTCTGATACTTTCTGATCTCTCTCAGCGCAACAGTTCCTGGTCTGAATCTGTGTGGCTTTTTCACTCCTCCGGTTGCCGGAGCTGACTTACGAGCGGCTTTTGTTGCTAGTTGCTTCCTTGGGGCTTTGCCTCCGGTTGACTTCCGAGCTGTCTGCTTTGTACGAGCCATGGGAGAGAAATGAGAGGGAAATTTTGATTCTTGAGAGGGAGGGAGGGAGAGGAAGAGGGTAATTGAAACGCTGTGTTTGGGATGGTATATATAGTAGGGATTAGGGGAAATTTTTGTATTGGAGGGGAAGGAAGAGGGAAACGCGGTAATTGTGAAAATTTTGGGAATTGAAATATGATGACATGGGAGGGATTGGCCGTTGATGGAAGGGGATATCGACGGTTGTGCTTCTCTTTGAGGAAGGTCACGGGGATCGTCAATTCCAATTGAATTTGGAAAAACCACGATACTAGAAGTCTAGAACATATTTGCTTCAAAAAAAAAAGTCTAGAACATATACAAAATTTATAATTCAATGAACTTTCTCTTGAATTGCTGTAAAAAAAACTCTATAATTTATTTATTTTTTGGTTGAACCTCTTTCATTTATTTATATATATATTTTGGAGTCGACATCGGCCGTTGATTGGGCTCAGCGCTAGGATTGATATAGCGGTCTTTCGAGGCTCATCTTTTGGTCGGTTTGTGGCCCAATAAGGAAGTGGGTCTGGCCCAGTCTGGAACAGTTGTCCCCCAAGTCGGGGTCAATCTCAAAAGGACGGCCTCAGCTTGATGATGTGATTTCAAACAGGTAGGCTTAAGTCGAATTGTTGATTTGCCCTCAAGTTGGTCTCGGCGGAAACATTTAGACAGGTGACGACCAGTTGACCTTAGCGCCGGGTCGGAATATGATCTTGAGGCGGAGTCGGCCCAAGTGTCCGACAAATCAGCTCAGATAGATTGACTATTTTGAGGTGTCAAACCATTATGGATCGCGTTGAGCCGGGCGATCATTCATGCGTCTTAATGGAGCGTGACAGTTCAAAATCGCCCCGTTGGCGCCCTTTGGTTCCCTTTAAAAATGGCGAGGAATTATTCACTTCGACACTTAGACATTCTTTGAAATTGCTCTGACGTCGGCGTTGACTCTCTGACGATCTGACGTTGAAGTGCGACGACTGCCGTTGACACTCTACTGCCGATTCCAGTTTTCCAGTAAACATTTGACGATCGAGTTCATCTGATGTTGAACCCGTGTTTTGTTTTCTGACTTTCTTTTCTTAATGATATCTTCTCTAAGGCGGGGGATCCATCCTCCGTCACTAGAGACGCAGTCTCAGAAATGGCAACCTGTCAGGTCGGAGTCTGACTTTATTGAACTCCATTATTATAGGTGTCTTCCCTGACTCGGGGTCCCTTTTCCTGCAGGGCAATCTGGCCAGGATAAGAAAAACTACTAGGGTTCGGCCACCGCGCCTCGGTAAACAAGTGTTGAAGATGTTCGACGATGGGTGTCTCATTCCAGCATCGACTAGGTCCGTCAACCTAAGGGAGAAGACCGAGTCTGAGGCCACACCTTCGATCAAGAGGAGCGCATGTAGGGCAGAAGATGAAGCAGTCAGGGTCGTGACCTCTCGAGAAGTCGGCGTTGTTGGCGTACCAGAGTCTGCTCTTGACGAGGCAATATGGGAAGTGATTTCGATCGTGGCGGTAGATCTGCATGGATGGGTATCTCGGGGACTACAGAGGATCGGTTCTTTTTCGGGACCAGATGCTAATGTCAGCCTATATCAGCAATACGTTGGTGAGCCGAGTGAGTGGTTGGTGACTGGAGTCCCGACTGAGGAATTGATATGCCATTCTCCTGACGAGTTAAAGTTTTGTATATTCAGTCACTCTAGAAAATATCAAGATTCGACCCCCTTTCTCCGACTTCCAAAAGAGGGTGCTTCGATATCTGAAACTCGCCCCATCTCAGCTTCATCCTACTAGGTGGGGTTTCATCAAGGCCTTTGAGATTGTGATCAGCGCTCTCGCGAGGCTGTGTAAGCTGAAGTTATTTTCTACTATTTTTGAAGTAGTGTGGTTGCTGGAGCAAGAAAGTGAGAAGACTCGGCAAGGGCATGTAACTTTAAGGGGAAATCATAAGTATATATTGTTTCAGCACTTCACTGATTCCGTGAAAGAGTTTAAATACTGCTTCATCTACGTCGCCCCAATGAACTCAGCCGCAGCGGAACGGCTGGCAACCTAGGACGAGAAGAATGTGATCAAGTCATAGAAGATTCCCATCGTGTGGAGCCAATACCACTTTCGTTACGAAGGGAACGAATATCGTTGCAAAGAGGACTGACTTGGTGTCGAAGATAAGAAAACGTTGGACCTACTTTGGGCCTAGGTGTGGAGATTCACCACCCGTGTGAATAAAATTGATAGCCGAGTTTGATTAAGGCGAAATATGAGTCAGCCCTTGACCTCAGGTACCCAGTGGGGAGCCTTTAAGACAAGTTTCATGCCCGAGACTCTTCAGAGGCTCCCTCCAAAAAGAGCAAAATCGGAAAGGGCTCCCCCAAATTAACTCTAGCTAATTTGTCCCAAGAGGATTTTCAGGTTTGCGTGTAAGTGGGAAATTACATATCATTAATGATATAGCAAATGTTATTAGTATATATGTATTGGAAATTGGAGAAATGGGATAAGCGATTGATACATTAAGAATTGGATTATTTTAGTCAAAGTTTGGATAACAAAAAGGCACTTCTAATTTTGAAGTGCATTTATACACCTTGATTTATGCGGCACAAATTCCAATTATAGTCATTTTAACGAAGTCACACTATAACAGATCTAGTAGATGGGTAGCGCTTTTTTTCATCCATGGGCAGCGCTTTTGAGCGCGGCTGAACGCGGCGCTGGTGATTCCACTCCAACAATGGGCAACGCTCCCTAAAAGCGCCACCCATTGCCAAACACGTCCTCCCAGATACGCAGCGCTTTTTAAAAAGCGCTGAATATTGCCTGGCGCCCTACCAAATCACGCAGCCGCTTGTTAAAAGCGCGAATATTGCCCAAGCATCCTACCAAATCACGCAACGCTTGTTAAAAAGCGCTGAATATTTCCCCATTGCCTTCCCAGATACGCATCGCTTGTTAAAAAGCGCTGAATATTGCCCCAGATACGCAGCGCTTCATTAAAAGCGCTGAATATTGCCTATTTCTGTTACTAAATACGCAGCGCTTAATTAAAAGCGCTAAATATTGCCTATTTGTATTACTAAATATGCAGCGCTTCATTAAAAGCGCCGAATATTGCCTAAATTTTTTTTAAAAAATGCATGTTATATAAGAATGGGTAAAATTTCTCACCCTAAGTTAACCGGTGCTAGAAGTAAGGCATCATCGCTTCTATTTTGAGCTTCATAGAAGCGGTCAGTGATATAAGTTTGAATAGCAACCCGGTTTTGTTCCACAAGTGATTGATAATTAGGCGAGTTGCGATTCACTTGATGAAAGGTTGTACTTTAGGACACAAGAACAGTAAATCTATGTGTCTGCATTGGAAGGGACCAAAAGTCCTCGTACAAGTACCTACAATTAGATATATATATATATATATATATATATATATATATATATATATATATATATATATATATATATATATATATATATATAAATATATATATAAATTAAATTAACGATATAATAAAATAAATTCGACAATGTCAAATAATAAATTACATAGTACCTGACATATATATTCATAACAACACCGGTTGCCTCATCCGAATCACATACAAAGATGAGAAATCCTCACGTCCGACTACTCTTTGGACCGCTAAATCCAAAAATTTCTTCATCAAACATTATGATAAGGCTCTTTGTATCCTTCATCACGTATTTCTCAAATGCGTGTCGGCTGACCAATTTTCATATAAGCTTCATTAATGGAAGAGGAAGAGGCGGGCTGAGACACAATTGGAGAAGGGGAGGGATGAGTCATTTGGCGAAAAGAGGAGGGTTGAGTCACTTTTGGAGGAGAGGCAGGCTGAGAAACTTGTGCATAAGGGGTGGACTGAGACACTTTTGTAGAAGGGTCGGACCGAGACACTTTCTTGCCAATAGATTTTTCCTTGCCAACACTTTTCAAAGGAGACATTTTCTTGCCAGTAGACACTTTGTTAGATTTTGCATTTTGGCGTATCTATGTATAAACAAAAATAATTACTTAGTTAGCACAAAATATATGACAAAAACTATAATTAGTTAGTTACAAATATATTGTCACTTACAACGACAATGTGTGATGGTCATGCCACAAAGGTACCAATCGCTTGTAATAATCGCCAAGATATCAATATCACAATTGGAGCACAGCAATGGTGCATCCTCCTAATTGGTACCGCAACTCGACTCTAACATGATTTGGAGGTAGGGGTAAATTGTGCATCAAAGGATCCAATTGTTACATGTGAAGCCCATTGCAACCATTTCATATGGGTTTGAGATATACAATTCACACTCACACTCATTGTTGTTGTCCTAAATCAATTATAAACCAAAAATAATAAATACATTATTTGATGTTATATATATATATATATATATATATATATATATATATATATATATATATATACAATAAAGAGAGATTAATTCCTTATTTATTGTAATAAAAACAATTAATACCTTAGTTGTGGCATGGTGCAACTATCTCGCATCGCCTTTGCTATGTGTAGCAAGGATGGTACTTGGTGGCATAACATGGCCATAATGTGATCGGATATCATTAACTTGAGCTTGCAAACTTTCATACAATGCCATCATCTTTCTCAATTGTGGACAATCATGATTCTCATCATAGACTTTCTGTTTTGGTCCAAAGTACTCGGTTGGATTAATGCCAAATCCAAAGACCCTCATGCGACGAGTATTCTTCTCTACCTAAGGCACGTGTCGGGATTTCCTTTTGAGCAATCAATGAGCTCTCTCCTGTGACAATCGATCGTGATATGGCTTCTGATTCACAAAACAAAAGTATAATACATTATAAAAATCATAAAAGTTACAATTAAAATTAGTGAGCTTGAATTTAGGAATACTTACAATTCTTTCAGACACCTCCTTAGTTTTAGGATCAACAATCTCCTTTTCTTTGTTTAGTCGACCCTCTACCCACAAAATATGCCGCGCAACACCTTCTTTAGTAGGATCTTTCCCACTCTCCACCAACTATATTTAAATTTACCAAATGTTAAGAAATTATTTATAAAAAGTTTCATGAAACTAAAAAAATCAAGCTTATTGTGCCTAACCAATCTCTCTTCAATATGTTGATATGGAGTAGCATCGCCTCTATAAGGATACTCACAGCCAGAAGCACACTTTCGATTCTGTTCACTTGCTTTCTATTAAGAGATATAAGTATACATTAATGTATAATAGATAATTGTCAAATATATTTTATGTTATAACTTAATAGATAGTAGCACTAACCAAGAAGTTTGGATCTTCAGTGCGTCTCCTAACAAATGTGTGCCAATCCTCCTCTGAAATAAACCCACTATATATTGGTGGAGGATTCCAATTGATGTTTCCATTATCATCTTTCAGCCAAGTTTTTGTTAATGTCGTTCTGAAATTTTTATGTAACTTTCCGGCTTCCTTCATTATCCAGTCCTTTTTAGAATCATCCACATCAAAATATTTCTGCTTATGCACATTCAATGAAAATGATATAAATAAATTTATATATATATATATATATATATATATGTGACTACAAAATTACTAAATAAGATAACCAAAAAGATCTAAAATTATATACCTGTATTGTTAACCACAATTCATGTTTTTGTTTCTTCAAAACGGGATTTTTTGTGTGAACCCAATTAGTGATTGTTATTGGTATCATTTGTTTTACCTTACTACCAAGGAAAGTAATCAAATGAGTGTTGTTTTCTCCAATTGGCAGACCCTTAACATTCCATTGGACCTGCATTATGTCATTAGTAAATAGATCACAAACAATTAAAACTTAGTATTGAATGAATATAATTAGCAATTAATTAGTAACTTACATTTAATTTTTCTTTTCCTTTACTTATTCGGTTGATGATATCCTTTTTTACGGTCATTCCACGAGGAGCACGCTTCCTGATATAGTTTGCAACATCATGATCACTATCATGACCGGTGTCATGCCCACTCAAATGCCCATCACTATGATCTGCCATCTTACCTGCAATAAAACATAATCATTGTTTGTTATATTTATCCAATTAAAAAAACATCCAACAAAAAAATAAATAATCAGTCAAAGAAGATGAAAATAAGATCCATGTCTATAAAATAACATCTATGTCGGTTACCTTTTCCTTTTCTTCGATACAATTTTTTTTTCAATTCGCTCCTTGGTACTTTGTTTTTGAGGAATCATAATTCCATCAGTATGATCCTTTCTAACATACACAACATCATCTCTATAAATACTTTCCTCTACTAGTGATGTCCCCAAGAAAGGGTCGTCCTCGATACCATCATCATTGGTTTCTTGATCATAAATGTAATTCACTAATTTTTTTTGTGTCAGTAAAACAATAGACCAATTGATATCAATTGATTCAGTGACATAAAACACTTGTTGAGCTTGGGATGCCAAATAAAAGGCTCATCTTTATATCCCAACTTCTTGAAATTCACCCGCATGAACCCCGACTCATCAATCTGTAAACCATTATTATTGTCAACCCACTTACATTGGAACACAGACTCCTGAAACATGGTGTAATCCAACTCCCATATTTGTTCAATGACCCCGAAGTATGACATATTCGCGTATATGGGATTTCTGTCTTTGGCACTTGATGTATGCATAGCTTGAGCAACAAGAGTCACCCCACTATTTTGCATTTTACTCTGATCATCATGGGTTTTTGTATAGAACGTGTAACCGTTAATTAGATAGCTGGTGTAAGAGAAAACATGCATATTTGGACCTTTTGCTAACCATCTCAATCTTTTTGAAATCGAAGTAGGATTCATAGCAAACTCGAAATCAATGTGGTCTTTTAACCGCACTATGAAACTCCGATTGTGTTCCTTTGTTAACCAAACTTCACTCTTATATGGGTAATCACTCTTAAGTATGTCCATGTGCTTGACAACATATGAATCAACCTCACTATCATTGTGCAAAACATATAAGTGTGCTGATCTAATTCTTCCCTTGACACCATCACTATTTTATATCCCGACATCCCTTTACTAATGCTTCCTAAGTGCGAGACCTTGGAAGTCCCACAGAATATTCAAGACTAGATAGATAGGCGGTGCAGAACTCAACAGCTTCTTCAACTATGTAGCGCTCAACAATACAACCATCGGGTCGTGATCGGTTTTTCACATATCCTTTTAATATCTTCATGTAACGCTCAAACGGATACATCCATGGGCCACACAATTGTGTCTCTCTAATCAAATGAATCATTAGATGAATCATTATGTCAAAAAATGAAGGTGGGAAATACATCTCAAGCTCACACAAAGTGTGATAATTTCTCTTTGCAATGATGGCAACTTTTAGGGTCAATCACTCTACTACAAATCGCCTTAAAGAAGTAACAAAGTTTGGTTAGCGTCCGCGCACTTTCTTAGGCAAAATGGATCGTATACCAATGGGGAGCAAATTCTCCATTAGAACATGACAATCATGGGACTTTAAAGACTTTAACTTGAGGTCTTTCATGGATACAAGGTTTGTAACATTTGAAGAATACCCCTCGGAACTTTTACTCCATGAAGAAACTTACAAAACACGGTCTTCTCCTTTTTAGATAGTGTATGAAAGTGCAGGAGGTAGATATGTACGTGTACCCTTCTTTATCGGACCCAATTCGGTCTCAACCCCATACTAAGCAAGTCCAACCTCGAGTTGATGGTATCTTTAGTCTTTCCGGCATATTGAGTAAGGTACCAATGACACTTTCAAAGACATTTTTTCAACATGCATCACATCAATGCAATTGTCTTACATATAATGACTTCAAAGATGGAAACTCAAAGAAAATCGACTTTTTCTTCCACCCCCGTTTGGCAACCTCTCCTGCAAAAGGCTTCCCAAATTTAATGTTCAAATCTTTCACCTTTTCAAACAGTTTTTCACCCGTCAAAGCCATGGGAGCTTTACGGGTTTCGGTATTCCCATTGAATGCCTTTTTCAACAGTTGATACTGATGAGTAGATGGCAAAAATCTACGATGATCAGGGTAGATATTCTTCCTACCATGTTCCAACCACATCCAATCGGTGTTATCTTCACATATAGGGCATGCACACTGACCTTTCGTACTGTACCCAGATAGATTGTCGTATGTCGGAAAGTCATTAATTGTGCCAAAAATCATAGCCCTCAAGTTGAAACTTTCTTCTCTGAACCCATCATACACCTCTACTCCATTCTCCCACATTAGCTTCAAGTCTTCAATTAAAGGAGCCAAGTATACATCAATATCATTTCCCGGTTGCTTGGGCCCAGAAATTAACAAAGACAACATCATATATTTGCGTTTCATGCAAAGCCATGGAGGTAAGTTATAAATCGCCAATATCATGTGCCATGTACTGTGGGAGCTACTCTGAATACCGTGCGGGTTAAAACCATCGGCAGACAATGCAAGTCGTAGGTTTCTTGGATCCAACCCGAAATCAGGATAATCAATATCAAATTTTTCCATTCGGAGAATTCGTAGGGTGTCGTAACATGCCATCTTTAATCCTTTCATCCTCATGCCATGTCAAGTGTTTTGCATCTTCTGAACTACGGTACATACGCCTAAATCGAGGAATTATGGGAAAATACCACAACACCTTTTCTGGAGCAGAATCTTTCTTTTTATACCGCGATGCATTACATTTAGGACACGACTTTAAAAATGCATGTTCATTCCGAAATAGAATGCAATCATTGGGACAAGCGTGTATCTTCTCATAGTTCAAGCCAATGGACCCTAACATTTGTTTTGCATCATACGTCCGAGAAGGAGCACATTATCCTTCGCAACATTTCTTTCAATAGTGTGAGTAATTCAAGAAAGCTCTTATCCGTCCATCCGTGGCAAGTTTTCAAGTTATACAACTTTATCACGACCAATAATTTTGTGAATTCAAGTACAAACCTCATAAAAGCTGCGTCTCTGCATCCGTTATCAACTTCTCAAACATTTGAGGACGGTCATTAAGATCGTCTTCAAAAGCCTTTGCCATCTCTTCAAATTCGTTCCCAACAAATGTAGGTATTTGGTGTCAACGGTGCACATCTCTCAAGACTATTAGCCATATTCGAAGATTCAACTCTTTCCTCACCATGCATTGTCCAACAAGTGTAAGTTTGATCAATTCCATTACCCTTTAAATGTCCTGTCAACTCAAATGCGCATTAATCGATTTTACATAGCAACAACGTAAACGAGGACATATCATATTACTAGATCTCCTAAACGTTGAACAACACAGTTCACAAAATAATCCACTCCATCTCTATATTCCTTGGATGGGACGATTCGCGGACATCCACTTTCTATCCATAATGTCCCAATATCTATAATAAATTCCGGATAAGAGAACTTAAACTTATTATATATATAGATGAAAAACAAAGAATTTACAATTTTATTGAAGCTAAGACATTCGATCAACTAGCTAGTAGTTTCAACTAAACAAATCAAAGACTTTGATGTCTTCTATATAGTCATTAATTCTTCATATAAAATAAACAAAAGAACAAAAAGTACGAACAAGTGGAAGCAACATCGACAAAATCTCCAACCAGTTTGTGAACTCGAACTACAACGAACTCTCGAACCAGACAAACTCGAACAACGATCGCGAAGCTCAGACAAAAAAACTCCCAAAACCTAACAAACAATTCGCATATTCTATTTAGGCATATTTGATTTTACTAATATATATAGATGACACACACTTGCTTAAAAAAATCTATCCTTCCGAATCAAAATCTCAACAAAACCAAGCAATAAACACTTAAAATTTTTAGTCAACAACACAACAATCTTTGTTATTATTTGTAAAAAAACAACGAACAATCTTTCATAGCAATTGATAGATATTCATCACATGAATAAGTACTCTATTCAAAGCAATTCAATTTAAATTGTATACACTTCAAAAATGTAGATGAAAATGAAGATATTAAAAGAGACACCTAATTTCTCTCCTATCAAACACATTCAACTAATTTTACACATATCAAACACATACAACTACATTCAACATATTCCTCTCCTATCAAATATTTTTTCCACACATTCAACATATTCCAATCAAACTACATTCATCTCCAACCTAACAAAAACCCTAAAATCAAAAAAAAACAAAAAACAAAATAGAGAAGTAACCTTTGAGAGAAGATGAGGACAAACAATGAGGACTATGGGTCTTTGGAGAGGATTGAGACAAGCAATGTGGGTTTGGGGGTTGTGGGTTTGGGGTTTGTGGGTTTGGGGTGGTGCTAGAGAGAACGAGAGTGAGGAGAGCCGAGAGAGCAAGAGCTAATGAGAGTGAGGGAGAGACGTGAGCGAGAGAGAGAGAGACGTGAGCGAGAGAGAGAGACGTGAGCGAGAGAGCATCTGCGCTGTGAGTTTTTCACGAGAGTGAGAGTGAGAACCGAGAGTGCATGTGCGGTGAGAGGAGGGTTTAGGTAGAAAAATTTAAGCCAATGGGTAGCGTTTTTCAAAAAGCGCGGCTATGTTGAGAACGCCTCCTTCAATGCGCAGCGTTTGGAAAAAAAGCGATTATTCCTTGCGTGATGAGTAGCGTTTGGAAAAAAGCGCTGGCTATGTTGAGAACGCCTCCTTCAATGCGCAGCGTTTGGAAAAAAGCGCTGATTATTCCTTGCGTGATGGGTAGCGTTTGGAAAAAAGCGCTGGCTATGTTGAGAACGCCTCCTTCAATGCGCAGCGTTTGGAAAAAAGCGCTGATTATTCCTTGCGTGATGGGTATCGTTTAAGTGGAAGCACTGGGTATAGGCTAGCGTGTTTTTGTGATAGACAACACTCTTTGAGGAAACGCTGCTTGTAACACCCCGTTCTATATTTGCTAATTAACTTAAATAAAAATCAGAGTTTTCAAAAACTTAAATTCAAACGCATCAAGTGCGTGAAATACATATCATAGTCACGTGGGTCAAGACCCTCAAAAACCTGTTTAGTGTTTACAATAATCCAGAAAATAGTTTACAACGCAGCGGAAATAAAACTGAGTTCATCGTACTCAATACATGGTCTAAATCAGTCTAATACATAACATAAAATAATGGTACTAAAACCCCATCCCCGGGTGTCACTAATCAGAGCTGACTCGATGACTCAAAGGCATAGGCACCTTCACTCAGAATCACCTGTTTGTCGCCACGAGAGCAGGCAACATAAAAATGCTAGGGTGAGTCTCTTTACATAAATAATAACAAGTATGATAAGCATTATATTAGGAAGCATCTAGCAACATCAATTCCACAACAATTAAGTCATTTACCAATCGACTATAATACCAAGAAGCAACAGTAAAGAATTAACTAAGCATCAACAAGCATTCAAGGAGAGTATGAATGTATGCATGTGTGCAAATGCATGTGGATCCATAACCACCTTAATAACCCCGTCGGGCAACCACCTTGTTTGGCCGAAGCCACCCACCATGTTTTGGCCGAAGCCATACCACCTTGTTATATGCATATGAGTTATGCGACGCCATGACAAATGCATCACCACACAATAAAGTACATCACATCAATTATTAACCACCTTGTTGGCCAAAGCCCACCTCATTTATTAACCACCTCATTGGCCGAAGCCCACATCAATTATTAACCACCTTGTTTGCCAAAGACCACGTCATTTATTAACCACCATTTTATCATGCTCTCACCACCACACCCCATTTATTAAATTAAATCACACCTAAGGACCAAAACACCTCATAAGGACCTTTTCCACACCTAAGGACCATTTTGACACACCAAAGATTAATTTAGCATCTAAGGACTATTTTGACACGTTATGGTTAATTTTGATACTTAGGAATTATTTTGACTCATTAGGCTTAATTGGATACTAAAGGACTATTTTATCACTCCAAGGATTAATTTAATTCTTAGGGACTATTTTGTCACACCAAGGATTAAATTAATTCTTAGGGACTAAATATGTCACTTAGGTCCCATTAAGCACCCTAGGCGCCAAGGGGCAGCCACTTTGGCGCCCCACTTAGCGCAACACACACACACACAGCACGTCTCACACACACAGGCGCCAAGTTTCTAGGGAACTGGCGCCCCCTTGCACAAACTCACCCACCCAGATGCACACACTAGACACAGGCGCCATATTCCCAGGGAATTGGCGCCCCCTGCCAAACCGAGCCGTTACCTGCCCGACACACCCAGGCGCATAAATCCTAGCATTCGGCGCCCCTGTGCAGAACCACTTGGCCAGCAATCCAACCGTGCCCCTGGCGCCATTTTGCTAGGCAAATGGCGCCCCCTCTTTGCCAGCCCAGCCAAAGCCGAGACATGAGTCTCTCTAGGCGCCATTCCCTTAGGGATTTGGCGCCCCCTCCCTTGAACTCACCTAATCAAACCACTCAACCACTTTTAAATCCAACAAATTAATTCTCCAATTACCAACACTCATCTAGACAATTATTCATCATCATTTAATTCACTCAATTTCATAATTTCCCACATTGGAGCATTTAAACAACCACTTGACATGCAAAATCAACAACTCATATTTTTCCAACAACAAACAACATGGTATCACCAAATTAAGTATCCAATACTACCACCAACATATATTTAACATAAAATTCATACAATCAAGCAACCTAGTGCTATTCCACACACAATACATATCATACCAATTATTATAAACATAAATGAGAATCCCTAACCTCAAAATTGAAGAACCCAAGTACCCTCTCCTTCAACAACACAAAAACCACCAAAAATGGTCTGCTCTCCTACTTTGAGTTTCAAACCTCCATCCATGGCAAAGTGAAAATGGAAAGGAATTAGTGTATAAAATTTACACTAAAAGATAGAGGAAGAAAAATGGAGGAGATTGGTACCAAATACCAACTTACCCAAGAAAAGGTTGAATTTTCCTCACTCCTTTCCACCAAAACCCACGCACCCATATAATGTTCTTCCTCCCTTTTTCTTTCTTTTTCTTTCTTTCTCTATTTCTCCATTCTCTCTCTCTCGGATCCCTTTCTCCCATTTTTTTATTATTCTTTGACTTTTCCTCCCTTCTTTCATTTCTTTTCTTATTCCTCCTTCTTCCTCCCCTCTGCTGCTTTGCAGTGCGTCTCCTCCTTCCTTCCTCTCTTCTATTTTGCTTTTGTTTTCTTTCTTTCTAATGAGATGAAAACCCTACTCCTAGATTAAGTCATGATTTTGGGCCTATTGGGTGGGCTTGGGCCCCTTATTTACACCCCTTAAGTACTTCACACATCCTCCCAAAATAAATAAAATACTCCCCACTTATTTACCATATCTCACTCCTTAATTTAATTAATCACACTATATTTATTTTAATATAGACAACTAAAATAATCACTTACTTAATTTAACTAAATAATCGCTTAATTGAATTAATTAAATAATCACCTAATTAAATTAGTTAAACACTCACCTAATCAATTTTTTTGGGGTGTTACAACTCTCCCCCACTTAAAATATTTTCGTCCTCGAAAATCTAACTATCATGGACATGTAAACTTGAACACTCACCCCAACAAACAATAGGTTTCTAGTAAAGCACCCTAAATGAAACGTTAACCTCTAAATGTAACCATCACTCCTCCGCAGACTTATCCTTCTTGGCTTTGGACACTTGGTACTAGTGCGCCCCACTTCTCTCTGGTTGTAACATGGATCACATCCTCCTCTCACACTTAGCGACTATATGACCTCACTTATCACACTTGAAACACTTGTTGACCATGCAATCTAGACTCTTATGCCCCCGGCTTACCACACTTGTGACACACAATACCCGCAGCAGCGTCTCCCCACTTGGCTTTTTGCCCGAACTCTCCTCTTCTCCTTACTATCATGTATGAACGATTGCTATCCTCCTCGAAAATCTACGCTAAACTCACGAATCAACATCCACTCTTCTTATCCCTCTAACCGTCCTCCTTCAAGTCCTATCGTATGCACAATGAGATCAAACACTCTTCTCTATATTCCTACTCCCCCAATTTGGTATTCTAATCAGAGGTTGTCAAAATCCTACCCGACTACCCAACACAAGAGATAATAACAATTAGGGCAGAGGCCCAACAACCTAACAACCGTAATTAACACAACAATACCCGGTCTCAACAATTATCATATATATCTCATATTATTCTCATCAACAATTAACACAATCATAACAACAAAATTCAAGTTCATCCTATTGCACAATTAATCATTTTACTCAACGTTCAAATTATTCTTTCTAAACTCAGTGCAGAAAATTCTGCAACTTTGCGCCTACTTTGGCGACTTAATTAAAATAGTAAAGCGACCTCGGATTTCGACGGATAAATACTTGTTGGAAAGCCACGGAGGTGTAGTTTCTGAATATATCATTAAAGTTTCAAAACAATGAGCCACTTAGTACAGTTTTTAGAAACAACCCAAACAGTTTTCAGATTTGTGATTCTGCCCTCCTATTTCATTTCACGCTAAACTAACTTAAGCTTGACCGAATGAGACAAAACTTGCCCGAATAAAAGCATTTGAGTATAGTTTCTAATGGAAAAGAATCGTTCAAAACGGAGTTCATTTGAGTATGTAAAACTTGCAAAAACCGACCCTTCTCATAGTTTGACTCTAGAAATTTGACTCGACTTTGGAGATTCATAACTGGAGTTACACAACTCCGAATTTAACGAAACCAGTGCCAAAACGACCGGCTTTAAGTCTATTTTCAACAACACTCAGCCACATAATTTTTGACTCAACCAAACAGTGCCAGTTTTCAAAAAGCTGAACCGTGTCCAGATTGTTTTCCGAATTTTAGTCTAACTTGTTTCACCTATATCTTGAGTTCTACAACTCCGATTCCAACCCAATCAGTGGCAAATTAACAAGCATTCAATCAAGTTTTCGAAATAACAAACCACATAATTTTTCAATTGACCAAACAATACAAGTTCTTAAAAGACTGAAACAGCATCCAGTAACGCACAGAAGTCATACGCAAGTAAAACTCATCATGATCAATTACCAAACCAATTATAATCATCACATACTTTTGCATTTCATCAAACGCCAACACGCATAACCAATCATGCAACTAATTTAAACACACAATCCTGAAAGGTTAACATATAGGCATATTCTTCGATTTTCTCCATTCCTAGGGATTGGCTAACATGTGATTTTACAATTTCCCTAGAAAATATCATGGGACATGTAATCCTACCAAATTGAATCGATTTCATATCACAAAGAATATAACCAACACATGCATCATAAAACAATTGCTTTGACTCAAGACTTGATATTAATTTAATCAAATGAAATTAATTACCCTTGTTAATACTTAGCAAGGAAAAACAATTCAAGGCATGGAAGTACACAAAAGTCTCATTGCGCAATTTTCATCATTATATTTATAAGCTTCGTAAAACAATCTCCAATAAATGGCACACAATACTAACATCAACAACAAGGCCACGCTTAAATCATAAAGCGCTAACAAGTTTTCACAATTGTAATTCACACTCGGAAGGTACTTAAAATTAGCCATGTTTGTTTCTAAAATCTTGATGATCATTTTTGAACTCACCTCCTAATATCATAAAAATTCTATCTTATCTAACCTTGCTATTAGTGTAAACTTCCTCATTTTCAAACAACGTCAAATTATAACCTAATCGATCCAAGGACCGAAGTCAGGTCACATTTTGAAATAAAATCTTAGAACAACTTGGAGACAAAATTCAACACTAATTTGACATCCCATTCGTTTTCCAAAAGCACAAAATTTTCCAAGTACCGTTCCTTTTGAAAATCATAGGACTTACAGTTTTGTCCGAAACGAGAAACTATATGCAAACCCCAAATCTTACTACTTATTAGTTCGAAATTTGATTTCCAACATAAACCTGCAGGTAAGAGAAGTTAATCGTTTAGTTTTTGACAAATCACATTATGCTCACGAAACGAGCCAAATTGAAACATTAAAATGTTAGAATTTCTAGTTATGCAATCTTAATTGAGTTAATGAAAATATAGCCTTACACAACGGTTCATTTTAGCATATTCACTTCGAGACAATTAAGCACAAATCAAACTTACATTCATTTACATCACAGGAGTAATCAATTCATAATGGGGGCATCAATCAAGTGCAACAATATTCAACAAGTAATCATTCAAACATTGCCCAGTGTATACTTACCACATTTAGGTCATAGAAAAATTACTTTCTATATTCTAACAAGCTACTCAAACAGTCAACCAAATTAAACTTAGTGCATGCATCCTAATTTAATAACAACCACGAGTTATTATCGCCTCTTACAGTGGTGATGAGTGATTGGGGTGATCAATCCCTCCTACTCATGCAACCAACCAATCAAGGTCACAAAAACTACTTCCCTTTCAATTTATAACTACCACATTAAAAGATTTTTAACGCAGCCCGGAGTGTGAAGGCGTCGTCACGACTTTCACTCCTTTGACGTCGTTAGAACTCTTTTAATCACACATACCTTAATGATACTGCATAAACAACCACGCGAGCAGACAAAATCAATGCTACAATCACGCACTGTGATTCGGTCACATATACATTAATAATGCAGTATAACTTTCATTCGTAATCCAACAAATAAGTCACAAGGCACGTCAATGAATGAACAAACCAACAAAAATCACAGTAATCAATATCAACATAATTATGATTCGTAAGCGAGTACTAAGACTCGAGGTTAATAGACTCGACAACTTGGCGGACGGACCGAAGCGCTTTGATACCACTATTGTAACACCTGTTCTATATTTGCTAATTAACTTAAATAAAAATCAGAGTTTTCAAAAACTTAAATTCAAACGCATCAAGTGCGTGAAATACATATCATAGTCACGTGGGTCAAGACCCTCAAAAACCTGTTTAGTGTTTACAATAATCCAGAAAATAGTTTACAACGCAGCGGAAATAAAACTGAGTTCATCGTACTCAATACATGGTCTAAATCAGTCTAATACATAACATAAAATAATGGTACTAAAACCCCATCCCCGGTGTCACTAATCGAGTGACTCGATGACTCAAAGGCATAGGCACCTTCACTCAGAATCACTGTTTGTCCCCACCGGAGAGAAGCAACATAAAAATGCTAGGGTGAGTCTCTTTACATAAATAATAACAAGTATGATAAGCATTATATTAGGAAGCATCTAGCAACATCAATTCCACAACAATTAAGTCATTTACCAATCGACTATAATACCAAGAAGCAACAGTAAAGAATTAACTAAGCATCAACAAGCATTCAAGGAGAGTATGAATGTATGCATGTGTGCAAATGCATGTGGATCCATAACCACCTTAATAACCCCGTCGAGGCAACCACCTTGTTTGGCGAAGCCACCCACCATGTTTTGGCGAAGCCATACCACCTTGTTTATATGCATATGAGTTATGCGACGCCATGACAAATGCATCACCACACAATAAAGTACATCACATCAATTATTAACCACCTTGTTGGCCAAAGCCCACCTCATTTATTAACCACCTCATTGGCGAAGCCCACATCAATTATTAACCACCTTGTTTGCCAAAGACCACGTCATTTATTAACCACCATTTTATCATGCTCTCACCACCACACCCCATTTATTAAATTAAATCACACCTAAGGACCAAAACACCTCATAAGGACCTTTTCCACACCTAAGGACCATTTTGACACACCAAAGATTAATTTAGCATCTAAGGACTATTTTGACACGTTATGGTTAATTTTGATACTTAGGAATTATTTTGACTCATTAGGCTTAATTGGATACTAAAGGACTATTTTATCACTCCAAGGATTAATTTAATTCTTAGGGACTATTTTGTCACACCAAGGATTAAATTAATTCTTAGGGACTAAATATGTCACTTAGGTCCCATTAAGCACCCTAGGCGCCAAGGGGCAGCCACTTTGGCGCCCCACTTAGCGCAACACACACACACACAGCACGTCTCACACACACAGGCGCCAAGTTTCTAGGGAACTGGCGCCCCCTTGCACAAACTCACCCACCCAGATGCACACACTAGACACAGGCGCCATATTCCCAGGGAATTGGCGCCCCCTGCCAAACCGAGCCGTTACCTGCCCGACACACCCAGGCGCATAAATCCTAGCATTCGGCGCCCCCCCTGTGCAGAAACACTTGGCCAGCAATCCAACCGTGCCCCTGGCGCCATTTTGCTAGGCAAATGGCGCCCCCTCTTTGCCAGCCCAGCCAAAGCCGAGACAAGAGTCTCTCTAGGCGCCATTCCCTTAGGGATTTGGCGCCTCCCACTGAACTCACCTAATCAAACCACTCAACCACTTTTAAATCCAACAAATTAATTCTCCAATTACCAACACTCATCTAGACAATTATTCATCATCATTTAATTCACTCAATTTCATAATTTCCCACATTGGAGCATTTAAACAACCACTTGACATGCAAAATCAACAACTCATATTTTTCCAACAACAAACAACATGGTATCACCAAATTAAGTATCCAATACTACCACCAACATATATTTAACATAAAATTCATACAATCAAGCAACCTAGTGCTATTCCACACACAATACATATCATACCAATTATTATAAACATAAATGAGAATCCCCTAACCTCAAAATTGAAGAACCCAAGTACCCTCTCCTTCAACAACACAAAAACCACCAAAAATGGCTGCTCTCCTACTTTGAGTTTCAAACCTCCATCCATGGCAAAGTGAAAATGGAAAGGAATTAGTGTATAAAATTTACACTAAAAGATAGAGGAAGAAAAATGGAGGAGATTGGTACCAAATACCAACTTACCCAAGAAAAGGTTGAATTTTCCTCACTCCTTTCCACCAAAACCCACGCACCCATATATATCTTTCTTCCCCCTTTTTCTTTTTTTTTCTTTCTTTCTCTATTTCTCCATTCTCTCTCTCTCGGATCCCTTTCTCCCATTTTTTTATTATTCTTTGACTTTTCCTCCCTTCTTTCATTTCTTTTCTTATTCCTCCTTCTTCCTCCCCCTGCACGCTGCGTGCGTCTCCTCCCTTCCCTCTCTTCTATTTTGCTTTTGTTTTCTTTCTTTCTAATGAGATGAAAACCCTACTCCTAGATTAAGTCATGATTTTGGGCCTATTGGGTGGGCTTGGGCCCCTTATTTACACCCCTTAAGTACTTCACACATCCTCCCAAAATAAATAAAATACTCCCCACTTATTTACCATATCTCACTCCTTAATTTAATTAATCACACTATATTTATTTTAATATAGACAACTAAAATAATCACTTACTTAATTTAACTAAATAATCGCTTAATTGAATTAATTAAATAATCACCTAATTAAATTAGTTAAACACTCACCTAATCAATTTTTTTTGGGGTGTTACAACTCTCCCCACTTAAAATATTTTCGTCCTCGAAAATCTAACTATCATGGACATGTAAACTTGAACACTCACCCCAACAAACAATAGGTTTCTAGTAAAGCACCCTAAATGAAACGTTAACCTCTAAATGTAACCATCACTCCTCCGCAGACTTATCCTTCTTGGCTTTGGACACTTGGTACTAGTGCGCCCACTTCTCTCTGCTTGTAACAGATCACATCCTCCTCTCACACTTAGCGCCTATATGACCTCACTTATCACACTTGAAACACTTGTTGACCATGCAATCTAGACTCTTATGCCCCGGCTTACCACACTTGTGACACACAATACCCCAGCAGCAGCGTGCTCTCCCCACTTGGCTTTTTGCCCGAACTCTCCTCTTTCTCCTTACTATCATGTATGAACGATTGCTATCCTCCTCGAAAATCTACGCTAAACTCACGAATCAACATCCACTCTTCTTATCCCTCTAACCGTCCTCCTTCAAGTCCTATCGTATGCACAAATGATCAAACACTCTTCTCTATATTCCTACTCCCCCAATTTGGTATTCTAATCTGAGGTTGTCAAAATCCTACCCGACTACCCAACACAAGAGATAATAACAATTAGGGCAGAGGCCCAACAACCTAACAACCGTAATTAACACAACAATACCAGTCTCAACAATTATCATATATATCTCATATTATTCTCATCAACAATTAACACAATCATAACAACAAAATTCAAGTTCATCCTATTGCACAATTAATCATTTTACTCAACGCTCAAATTATTCTTTCTAAACTCGTGTGCAGAAAATTCTGCAACTTTGCGCCTACTTTGGCGACTTAATTAAAATAGTAAACGACCTCGGATTTCGATGGATAAATACTTGTTGGAAAGCCACGGAGGTGTAGTTTCTGAATATATCATTAAAGTTTCAAAACAATGAGCCACTTAGTACAGTTTTTAGAAACAACCCAAACAGTTTTCAGATTTGACAGATTCTGCCCTCCTATTTCATTTCACGCTAAACTAACTTAAGCTTGACCGAATGAGACAAAACTTCGGCCCGAATAAAAGCATTTGAGTATAGTTTCTAATGGAAAAGAATCGTTCAAAACGGAGTTCATTTGAGTATGTAAAACTTGCAAAAACCGACCCTTCTCATAGTTTGACTCTAGAAATTTGACTCGACTTTGGAGATTCATAACTGGAGTTACACAACTCCGAATTTAACGAAACCAGTGCCAAAACGACCGGCTTTAAGTCTATTTTCAACAACACTCAGCCACATAATTTTTGACTCAACCAAACAGTGCCAGTTTTCAAAAAGCTGAACCGTGTCCAGATTGTTTTCCAGAATTTTAGTCTAACTTGTTTCACCTATATCTTGAGTTCTACAACTCCGATTCCAACCCAATCAGTGGCAAATTAACAAGCATTCAATCAAGTTTTGAAATAACAAACCACATAATTTTTCAATTGACCAAACAATACAAGTTCTTAAAAGACTGAAACAGCATCCGAAGAACGCACGAAGTCATACGCAAGTAAAACTCATCATGATCAATTACCAAACCAATTATAATCATCACATACTTTTGCATTTCATCAAACGCCAACACGCATAACCAATCATGCAACTAATTTAAACACACAATCCTGAAAGGTTAACATATAGGCATATTCTTCGATTTTCTCCATTCCTAGGGATTGGCTAACATGTGATTTTACAATTTCCCTAGAAAATATCATGGGACATGTAATCCTACCAAATTGAATCGATTTCATATCACAAAGAATATAACCAACACATGCATCATAAAACAATTGCTTTGACTCAAGACTTGATATTAATTTAATCAAATGAAATTAATTACCCTTGTTAATACTTAGCAAGGAAAAACAATTCAAGGCATGGAAGTACACAAAAGTCTCATTGCGCAATTTTCATCATTATATTTATAAGCTTCAGAAACAATCTCCAATAAATGGCACACAATACTAACATCAACAACAAGGCCACAGTTAAATCATAAAGCGAACAAGTTTTCACAATTGTAATTCACACTCAGAAGGTACTTAAAATTAGCCATGTTTGTTTCTAAAATCTTGATGATCATTTTTGAACTCACCTCCTAATATCATAAAAATTCTATCTTATCTAACCTTGCTATTAGTGTAAACTTCCTCATTTTCAAACAACGTCAAATTATAACCTAATCGATCCAAGGACCGAAGTCAGGTCACATTTTGAAATAAAATCTTAGAACAACTTGGAGACAAAATTCAACACTAATTTGACATCCCATTCGCTTTCCAAAAGCACAAAATTTTCCAAGTACCGTTCCTTTTGAAAATCATAGGACTTACAGTTTTGTCCGAAACGAGAAACTATATGCAAACCCCAAATCTTACTACTTATTAGTTCGAAATTTGATTTCCAACATAAACCCAGAGGTAAGAGAAGTTAATCGTTTAGTTTTTGACAAATCACATTATGCTCACGAAACGAGCCAAATTGAAACATTAAAATGTTAGAATTTCTAGTTATGCAATCTTAATTGAGTTAATGAAAATATAGCCTTACACAACGGTTCATTTTAGCATACTCACTTCGAGACAATTAAGCACAAATCAAACTTACATTCATTTACATCACAGGAGTAATCAATTCATAATGGGGGCATCAATCAAGTGCAACAATATTCAACAAGTAATCATTCAAACATTGCCCAGTGTATACTTACCACATTTAGGTCATAGAAAAATTACTTTCTATATTCTAACAAGCTACTCAAACAGTCAACCAAATTAAACTTAGTGCATGCATCCTAATTTAATAACAACCACGAGTTATTATCGCCTCTTACAGTGGTGATGAGTGATTGGGGTGATCAATCCCTCCTACTCATGCAACCAACCAATCAAGGTCACAAAAACTACTTCCCTTTCAATTTATAACTACCACATTAAAAGATTTTTAACGCAGCCCGGAGTGTGAAGGCGTCGTCACGACTTTCACTCCTTTGACGTCGTTAGAACTCTTTTAATCACACATACCTTAATGATACAGACAACAGTCACGAACAGACAAAATCAATGCTACAATCACCAGTTACGCAGTTCAGTCACATATACATTAATAATGCAGTATAACTTTCATTCGTAATCCAACAAATAAGTCACAAGGCACGTCAATGAATGAACAAACCAACAAAAATCACAGTAATCAATATCAACATAATTATGATTCAGAACGAGTACTAAGACTCGAGGGTTAATAGACTCGACAACTTGGCCGGACGGACCGAATTGCTTTGATACCACTATTGTAACACCCCGTTCTATATTTGCTAATTAACTTAAATAAAAATCAGAGTTTTCAAAAACTTAAATTCAAACGCATCAAGTGCGTGAAATACATATCATAGTCACGTGGGTCAAGACCCTCAAAAACCTGTTTAGTGTTTACAATAATCCAGAAAATAGTTTACAACGCAGCGGAAATAAAACTGAGTTCATCGTACTCAATACATGGTCTAAATCAGTCTAATACATAACATAAAATAATGGTACTAAAACCCCATCCCCGGGTGTCACTAATCAGAGCTGACTCGATGACTCAAAGGCATAGGCACCTTCACTCAGAATCACCTGTTTGTCGCCACGAGCGAGCAGCAACATAAAAATGCTAGGGTGAGTCTCTTTACATAAATAATAACAAGTATGATAAGCATTATATTAGGAAGCATCTAGCAACATCAATTCCACAACAATTAAGTCATTTACCAATCGACTATAATACCAAGAAGCAACAGTAAAGAATTAACTAAGCATCAACAAGCATTCAAGGAGAGTATGAATGTATGCATGTGTGCAAATGCATGTGGATCCATAACCACCTTAATAACCCCGTCGGGCAACCACCTTGTTTGGCCGAAGCCACCCACCATGTTTTGGCCGAAGCCATACCACCTTGTTTATATGCATATGAGTTATGCGACGCCATGACAAATGCATCACCACACAATAAAGTACATCACATCAATTATTAACCACCTTGTTGGCCAAAGCCCACCTCATTTATTAACCACCTCATTGGCGAAGCCCACATCAATTATTAACCACCTTGTTTGCCAAAGACCACGTCATTTATTAACCACCATTTTATCATGCTCTCACCACCACACCCCATTTATTAAATTAAATCCCACCTAAGGACCAAAACACCTCATAAGGACCTTTTCCACACCTAAGGACCATTTTGACACACCAAAGATTAATTTAGCATCTAAGGACTATTTTGACACGTTATGGTTAATTTTGATACTTAGGAATTATTTTGACTCATTAGGCTTAATTGGATACTAAAGGACTATTTTATCACTCCAAGGATTAATTTAATTCTTAGGGACTATTTTGTCACACCAAGGATTAAATTAATTCTTAGGGACTAAATATGTCACTTAGGTCCCATTAAGCACCCGAGGCGCCAAGGGGCAGCCACTTTGGCGCCCCACTTAGCGCAACACACACACACACAACACGTCTCACACACACAGGCGCTAAGTTTCTAGGGAACTGGCGCCCCCTTGCACAAACTCACCCACCCAGATGCACACACTAGACACAGGCGCCATATTCCCAGGGAATTGGCGCCCCCTGCCAAACCGAGCCGTTACCTGCCCGACACACCCAGGCGCATAAATCCTAGCATTCGGCGCCCCCCTGTGCAGAAACACTTGGCCAGCAAACCAACCGTGCCCCTGGCGCCATTTTGCTAGGCAAATGGCGCCCTCTCTTGCTGCACCCACCAAAGCCGAGACAAGAGTCTCTCTAGGCGCCATTCCCTTAGGGATTTGGCGCCCCCTCCCTTGAACTCACCTAATCAAACCACTCAACCACTTTTAAATCCAACAAATTAATTCTCCAATTACCAACACTCATCTAGACAATTATTCATCATCATTTAATTCACTCAATTTCATAATTTCCCACATTGGAGCATTTAAACAACCACTTGACATGCAAAATCAACAACTCATATTTTTCCAACAACAAACAACATGGTATCACCAAATTAAGTATCCAATACTACCACCAACATATATTTAACATAAAATTCATACAATCAAGCAACCTAGTGCTATTCCACACACAATACATATCATACCAATTATTATAAACATAAATGAGAATCCCCTAACCTCAAAATTGAAGAACCCAAGTACCCTCTCCTTCAACAACACAAAAACCACCAAAAATGGCTGCTCTCCTACTTTGAGTTTCAAACCTCCATCCATGGCAAAGTGAAAATGGAAAGGAATTAGTGTATAAAATTTACACTAAAAGATAGAGGAAGAAAAATGGAGGAGATTGGTACCAAATACCAACTTACCCAAGAAAAGGTTGAATTTTCCTCACTCCTTTCCACCAAAACCCACGCACCCATATACTGTTCTTCCTCCCCTTTTTCTTTCTTTTTCTTTCTTTCTCTATTTCTCCATTCTCTCTCTCTCGGATCCCTTTCTCCCATTTTTTTATTATTCTTTGACTTTTCCTCCCTTCTTTCATTTCTTTTCTTATTCCTCCTTCTTCCTCCCCTTGCTGCTGCCGTGCGTCTCCTCCCTTCCCTCTCTTCTATTTTGCTTTTGTTTTCTTTCTTTCTAATGAGATGAAAACCCTACTCCTAGATTAAGTCATGATTTTGGGCCTATTGGGTGGGCTTGGGCCCCTTATTTACACCCCTTAAGTACTTCACACATCCTCCCAAAATAAATAAAATACTCCCCACTTATTTACCATATCTCACTCCTTAATTTAATTAATCACACTATATTTATTTTAATATAGACAACTAAAATAATCACTTACTTAATTTAACTAAATAATCGCTTAATTGAATTAATTAAATAATCACCTAATTAAATTAGTTAAACACTCACCTAATCAATTTTTTTGGGGTGTTACAACTCTCCCCCACTTAAAATATTTTCGTCCTCGAAAATCTAACTATCATGGACATGTAAACTTGAACACTCACCCCAACAAACAATAGGTTTCTAGTAAAGCACCCTAAATGAAACGTTAACCTCTAAATGTAACCATCACTCCTCCGCAGACTTATCCTTCTTCGGCTTTGGACACTTGGTACTAGTGCGCCCCACTTCTCTACAGTTGTAACAGATCACATCCTCCCTCTCACACTTAGCAGCTATATGACCTCACTTATCACACTTGAAACACTTGTTGACCATGCAATCTAGACTCTTATGCCCCGGCTTACCACACTTGTGACACACAATACCCGCAGCAGCGTCTCCCCCACTTGGCTTTTTGCCCGAACTCTCCTCTTCTCCCTTACTATCATGTATGAACGATTGCTATCCTCCTCGAAAATCTACGCTAAACTCACGAATCAACATCCACTCTTCTTATCCCTCTAACCGTCCTCCTTCAAGTCCTATCGTATGCACAACAGATCAAACACTCTTCTCTATATTCCTACTCCCCCAATTTGGTATTCTAATCTGTAGGTTGTCAAAATCCTACCCGACTACCCAACACAAGAGATAATAACAATTAGGGCCAGAGGCCCAACAACCTAACAACCGTAATTAACACAACAATACCAGTCTCAACAATTATCATATATATCTCATATTATTCTCATCAACAATTAACACAATCATAACAACAAAATTCAAGTTCATCCTATTGCACAATTAATCATTTTACTCAACGTTCAAATTATTCTTTCTAAACTCAGGTGCAGAAAATTCTGCAACTTTGCGCCTACTTTGGCGACTTAATTAAAATAGTAAACGACCTCGGATTTCGACAGATAAATACTTGTTGGAAAGCCACGGAGGTGTAGTTTCTGAATATATCATTAAAGTTTCAAAACAATGAGCCACTTAGTACAGTTTTTAGAAACAACCCAAACAGTTTTCAGATTTGACAGATTCTGCCCTCCTATTTCATTTCACGCTAAACTAACTTAAGCTTGACCGAATGAGACAAAACTTCGGCCCGAATAAAAGCATTTGAGTATAGTTTCTAATGGAAAAAGAATCGTTCAAAACGGAGTTCATTTGAGTATGTAAAACTTGCAAAAACCGACCCTTCTCATAGTTTGACTCTAGAAATTTGACTCGACTTTGGAGATTCATAACTGGAGTTACACAACTCCGAATTTAACGAAACCAGTGCCAAAACGACCGGCTTTAAGTCTATTTTCAACAACACTCAGCCACATAATTTTTGACTCAACCAAACAGTGCCAGTTTTCAAAAAGCTGAACCGTGTCCAGATTGTTTTCCAGAATTTTAGTCTAACTTGTTTCACCTATATCTTGAGTTCTACAACTCCGATTCCAACCCAATCAGTGGCAAATTAACAAGCATTCAATCAAGTTTTCGAAATAACAAACCACATAATTTTTCAATTGACCAAACAATACCAGTTCTTAAAAGACTGAAACAGCATCCAGTAACGCACAGAAGTCATACGCAAGTAAAACTCATCATGATCAATTACCAAACCAATTATAATCATCACATACTTTTGCATTTCATCAAACGCCAACACGCATAACCAATCATGCAACTAATTTAAACACACAATCCTGAAAGGTTAACATATAGGCATATTCTTGATTTTCTCCATTCCTAGGGATTGGCTAACATGTGATTTTACAATTTCCCTAGAAAATATCATGGGACATGTAATCCTACCAAATTGAATCGATTTCATATCACAAAGAATATAACCAACACATGCATCATAAAACAATTGCTTTGACTCAAGACTTGATATTAATTTAATCAAATGAAATTAATTACCCTTGTTAATACTTAGCAAGGAAAAACAATTCAAGGCATGGAAGTACACAAAAGTCTCATTGCGCAATTTTCATCATTATATTTATAAGCTTCGTAAAACAATCTCCAATAAATGGCACACAATACTAACATCAACAACAAGGCCACGGTTAAATCATAAAGCTTAACAAGTTTTCACAATTGTAATTCACACTCGTAAGGTACTTAAAATTAGTCATGTTTGTTTCTAAAATCTTTGTGATCATTTTTGAACTCACCTCCTAATATCATAAAAATTCTATCTTATCTAACCTTGCTATTAGTGTAAACTTCCTCATTTTCAAACAACGTCAAATTATAACCTAATCGATCCAAGGACCGAAGTCAGGTCACATTTTGAAATAAAATCTTAGAACAACTTGGAGACAAAATTCAACACTAATTTGACATCCCATTCGTTTTCCAAAAGCACAAAATTTTCCAAGTACCGTTCCTTTTGAAAATCATAGGACTTACAGTTTTGTCCGAAACGAGAAACTATATGCAAACCCCAAATCTTACTACTTATTAGTTCGAAATTTGATTTCCAACATAAACCCAGAGGTAAGAGAAGTTAATCGTTTAGTTTTTGACAAATCACATTATGCTCACGAAACGAGCCAAATTGAAACATTAAAATGTTAGAATTTCTAGTTATGCAATCTTAATTGAGTTAATGAAAATATAGCCTTACACAACGGTTCATTTTAGCATACTCACTTGAGACAATTAAGCACAAATCAAACTTACATTCATTTACATCACAGAGTAATCAATTCATAATGGGGCATCAATCAAGTGCAACAATATTCAACAAGTAATCATTCAAACATTGCCCAGTGTATACTTACCACATTTAGGTCATAGAAAAATTACTTTCTATATTCTAACAAGCTACTCAAACAGTCAACCAAATTAAACTTAGTGCATGCATCCTAATTTAATAACAACCACGAGTTATTATCGCCTCTTACAGTGGTGATGAGTGATTGGGGTGATCAATCCCTCCTACTCATGCAACCAACCAATCAAGGTCACAAAAACTACTTCCCTTTCAATTTATAACTACCACATTAAAAGATTTTTAACGCAGCCCGGAGTGTGAAGGCGTCGTCACGACTTTCACTCCTTTGACGTCGTTAGAACTCTTTTAATCACACATACCTTAATGATACTGCATAACATACCACGCGAGCAGACAAAATCAATGCTACAATCACGATATTGATTCGGTCACATATACATTAATAATGCAGTATAACTTTCATTCGTAATCCAACAAATAAGTCACAAGGCACGTCAATGAATGAACAAACCAACAAAAATCACAGTAATCAATATCAACATAATTATGATTCAGAACGAGTACTAAGACTCGAGGGTTAATAGACTCGACAACTTGGCCGGACGGACCGAATTGCTTTGATACCACTATTGTAACACCCCGTTCTATATTTGCTAATTAACTTAAATAAAAATCAGAGTTTTCAAAAACTTAAATTCAAACGCATCAAGTGCGTGAAATACATATCATAGTCACGTGGGTCAAGACCCTCAAAAACCTGTTTAGTGTTTACAATAATCCAGAAAATAGTTTACAACGCAGCGGAAATAAAACTGAGTTCATCGTACTCAATACATGGTCTAAATCAGTCTAATACATAACATAAAATAATGGTACTAAAACCCCATCCCCAGGTGTCACTAATCGTGACTCGATGACTCAAAGGCATAGGCACCTTCACTCGAGAATCACTGTTTGTCGCCACACGAAGCGGGCAACATAAAAATGCTAGGGTGAGTCTCTTTACATAAATAATAACAAGTATGATAAGCATTATATTAGGAAGCATCTAGCAACATCAATTCCACAACAATTAAGTCATTTACCAATCGACTATAATACCAAGAAGCAACAGTAAAGAATTAACTAAGCATCAACAAGCATTCAAGGAGAGTATGAATGTATGCATGTGTGCAAATGCATGTGGATCCATAACCACCTTAATAACCCCGTCGGGCAACCACCTTGTTTGGCCGAAGCCACCCACCATGTTTTGGCCGAAGCCATACCACCTTGTTTATATGCATATGAGTTATGCGACGCCATGACAAATGCATCACCACACAATAAAGTACATCACATCAATTATTAACCACCTTGTTGGCCAAAGCCCACCTCATTTATTAACCACCTCATTGGCCGAAGCCCACATCAATTATTAACCACCTTGTTTGCCAAAGACCACGTCATTTATTAACCACCATTTTATCATGCTCTCACCACCACACCCCATTTATTAAATTAAATCCCACCTAAGGACCAAAACACCTCATAAGGACCTTTTCCACACCTAAGGACCATTTTGACACACCAAAGATTAATTTAGCATCTAAGGACTATTTTGACACGTTATGGTTAATTTTGATACTTAGGAATTATTTTGACTCATTAGGCTTAATTGGATACTAAAGGACTATTTTATCACTCCAAGGATTAATTTAATTCTTAGGGACTATTTTGTCACACCAAAGATTAAATTAATTCTTAGGGACTAAATATGTCACTTAGGTCCCATTAAGCACCCTAGCGCCAAGGGGCAGCCACTTTGGCGCCCACTTAGCGCAAACACACACACACACACACAAAGACGTCTCACACACACACACAGCGCCAAGTTTCTAGGAGGCTGGCGCCCCCTGCACAAACTCACCCACCCGGATGCACACACTAGACACAGCGCCATATTCCCGTGGAATTGGCGCGCCCCTAAACCGAGCCGTTACGCCCGACACACCCAGCGCATAAATCCTAGCATTGGCGCCCCGCATGTGCGAAACACTTGGCCGGCAATCCAACCGTGCTCTGGCGCCATTTTGCTAGGCAAATGGCGCCTCTCTTGCCCGACCCAACAAAGCCGAGACAAGAGTCTCTGGGCGCCATTCCTTAGGGATTTGGCGCCCCTCCTTGAACTCACCTAATCAAACCACTCAACCACTTTTAAATCCAACAAATTAATTCTCCAATTACCAACACTCATCTAGACAATTATTCATCATCATTTAATTCACTCAATTTCATAATTTCCCACATTGGAGCATTTAAACAACCACTTGACATGCAAAATCAACAACTCATATTTTTCCAACAACAAACAACATGGTATCACCAAATTAAGTATCCAATACTACCACCAACATATATTTAACATAAAATTCATACAATCAAGCAACCTAGTGCTATTCCACACACAATACATATCATACCAATTATTATAAACATAAATGAGAATCCCCTAACCTCAAAATTGAAGAACCCAAGTACCCTCTCCTTCAACAACACAAAAACCACCAAAAATGGCTGCTCTCCTACTTTCACTACTAGAAAAAGGGCTTTTTATATCGGTTAAAAAAGGCTTTTCATATCGGTTCTGTAACCGATATAGATAAAGGGGATATTAAAAACAGACGCTTTCTATATCGGTTAAAGAACCGATATGGAAAATGTTTTTTATATCGGTTCCCGATAGAACCAATTATGGAAAGTCGATTTTTAAACCTATAAAACGCTTTTTTATATCGGTTTCTTAGTTTAACCGATATTGAAAATCACTTTTTATATCGGTTATTTAAAGGAACCGATATGAAAAGTCTTTTTTTTTTTTAAAAAAAAAAAAAAATTCCTCAATTGGATATACAGCAAACAACAAAATCACAACAAATACAATATTTATATAAAAATACAAAGATCTCAAATTATACTCAATATCCATATCCAAATACAAAAACCACATTTATCTCAATTGAGACTTTCTATCTCCTTTGGGAAGAAATTGCTTAAGCACTCGATTCCATGGAAAACAAATGCAGACATGATAGTTAAAATTTCCAAGTAATGTTCCAAAGTAATGTTCTTCAAAATAATTGCTTTGACATTGTATACAATATCACACTAGCTTAATTTCCAGTAAGTTAGGCTAATCCAAATCTCATTGTTTAAACACACAGTACTAAAACATAAATTTCTAGTTATAACCAAAAAAATTAAGAGGAAATTTTTTGAGGCACAGTGATTGCATGGAAGTCCAAACATAAGACCTCTCTAAACATAAGACCTCCTGCACTCACCACTACTTTTCCAGGTTTCCAAGTCTAAACATTTTCCAAACTCCAAAGTCTGTATATTTTCTTCTAAAACTTCCAGCCCTTGCAAAATCTTCTAAAAGTGAGCGTGAAATGCTAGTGACACATGCCCTTGCAAAATCTTCCAGCCTTACCATTTCCAAACATTTTACTAAGGCTCTTCTCTTGATATGGCCGCGGTTGTGCTTGAGGCTTTAGTTCCATTTCAAGGTCTGGGTTCACCTGTAGCATCAAAAGAGCAATATTGCATGAGTTGCGGACAAACGGTTTAAAAGTCCATGACCGTGAATTTGCAAGAAGATAACATCAGTAAATATAGTGATTATAATCCTCAAAGATTTTTAGCAGCACAATTATGTAAAGCAATACTCACTGTATCGTTTCTGAAGTCATACTCTTCCAACATGGGATAATTTAATGCATTTGGCAAGCAACGTTGCTTTACATTTTCAACCTGTATATAAATCATGGAAAAAATTAAATAAAACATTTTGATGAGCAGCAATTAAAATTACTCTATTCAGATTACTAATAACAATATAATATGTTCTTTGAAACTCTTAATGGATTTTTCCATAACAAAAATTTGAATTTCTAGGAACCTTTTTGGTGCGAAACTCAGGGTATGTTTTGGCACTATATTATTTGGTGAATTCTACAATACATTCCATGCACCCCTGAAATGACCTAAAGTTGACCTAAAAAGGGAGAGAGGAATTGTATCATTTTTTTTCCAAGAGAATGACTTAATCCAGCATCATTTTTTCATGACAAATGACAGATCATTGATTCAATTCTGTAGTCATGTCATGACTTGATAATATAACTCAAAATGGAAAGCAGAAGAGATTAAGAGCATTGGAGTAAAACATATTGTAACTTTTTTTGCAAAAGCTCAAACCCTAGATTACCTGAGCAGGGTCAATTTCAAATGCATGGGCTTCTTTCTCTTCGGCAGCAGCTGTAATTACAGGAAGGGCAAAAAACCAGCCAAGAATATCTAAGGATCACAGACTGTAGACACCAATGTCTACAATAATATATCCAATTATATTTATCTGGACACGTTAGAATTAAGAAGGGTCAACCTAGGCTACTCAAACACTTTCAATAGTATCCCACAAACAAAGGATATGATAACAAACCTCAGAAGTAATCCTTGCTCGAGATATAGCATCATCCTTGAGCAGTGTCTTCAATACCTGCAAAATTTGTTATTAACCGCATGAAATCTCACCCAAAATTCACGGTGTCAGGTAAGGACAACACAAGACGTGGAGACCGTGAAAGCATCATCTACATACCTCTGGAAATGGAGACTCAACAAAGTAGCGATTCTTCTTGAGGACAAGTAATGTTCTTGTGGAGAAGTTGAAAAAATTACATTACCTGGAACAAGAGCAAAATGAAATTCAAGTTCTCAACATTCAGTAATTCGTATCCTATTTATTATATTTCTGAACTAAATATTACAACTTTTCCAACTTACATCACCAGCATAATGACAAATTGTGAAGTCACTTTGTGATAACTTGGGTTTGCTAAACTTTTTATGGTTTTTGAAGGTCTGATACAACTTTTGGAATTTGGGTAAGTTTCATGTGGTGATCTAGGAAACATCCTGCATAAACAAGCACATACAGCTATCTGAGCATCAATAAAAATAATTACAAAGAATATGTGTTATCAGTACAAAGTATACCAAGCTTTGTTCAAAAGAGCAACGATGCCACCAGGTTTCTGAAAGTGAATACAAGACAATTCAAAGTTTAAGAAAAATCAAATGATAAATAATCAATTCATTAGTGACAAAATGCACAAATACAATCATTTTATCAGTCTACAAAAAAGAATAATGGCAAAATCAAGAACAATACCTTGATAATGTACACTGAAAGAAGCAAGGCAAACAAGCATTCAGTATAACACCAAAGTCTTCAAACGATTCACATCACAATGTAGCTTCTTTTCAATTTCAATTCACTTCCCCGACAACAAACTTAAACAACAAAGCCGAATCTACAAGCGATTCAATTCAACAAAACCACCACAACTTGAAAACCCTAAAACCATAACAACTCCACTATTAGGGACGAAGGTTAATGAATCATACCCGAAAAGCGATTAGGGACGAAATCGAACGAAGGAGACGAAATGGTGGTGCAAAGAAAGGCATCCTTAACAAACTTAATCAAAGAACAAAGACAACCCACACACCAACGACGACGACGCAACAACGGCGTGGGCGGGATCGGCGACGGCGCGAGCAACGGCGTGGGACGGTGGCTTCGCGTGGGTTAGGGTTTCTCTTCTTCTCTTCTCGCGTGCAACGGTGGCTTCGGCGTCGCGACGCGCGATAGAAGCTCGATCCGTTTCGCGCGTGGGTTGGTTAGATCTGTTTTCGGCGTGGGTTGGTTAGATCTTTTCGCAGAGAAGCTCGATCTTTTTACCGCTGCGACGGCAGCCAGAAAGGTCGTGCGACGGTGGCTTCTCTCTTCGCTGCCCTATCTCTCTCTTCGCGTGGGTTGGTTAGAAGCTCGATCTGTTTCTCTCTTCGCGTGGGTGTTTCTCAAGGGAAATTTTTTTTTTTTTGGTTTTCAATGTCCATCCATATCGGTTAGTTACTCAACCGATATGAAAAATGTAATCAAATGTCCATCCATATCGGTTAATTACTCAACCGATATGAAAAATGTAATCAAAATTGCAAAAATGCCACCGTCTCCTTTTCCATATCTGTTAGTGTTTTAACTGATATAAATTGCTGATGTAAAATCCGTTTTTTCCACTAGTGTTTGAGTTTCAAACCTCCATCCATGGCAAAGTGAAAATGGAAAGGAATTAGTGTATAAAATTTACACTAAAAGATAGAGGAAGAAAAATGGAGGAGATTGGTACCAAATACCAACTTACCCAAGAAAAGGTTGAATTTTCCTCACTCCTTTCCACCAAAACCCACGCACCCATATACTGTTCTTCCTCCCCTTTTTCTTTCTTTTTCTTTCTTTCTCTATTTCTCCATTCTCTCTCTCTCGGATCCCTTTCTCCCATTTTTTTATTATTCTTTGACTTTTCCTCCCTTCTTTCATTTCTTTTCTTATTCCTCCTTCTTCCTCCCCTTGCTGCTGCCGTGCGTCTCCTCCCTTCCCTCTCTTCTATTTTGCTTTTGTTTTCTTTCTTTCTAATGAGATGGAAACCCTACTCCTAGATTAAGTCATGATTTTGGGCCTATTGGGTGGGGGCAGCGCTTATTTACACCCCTTAAGATTTCACACATCCTCCCAAAATAAATAAAATACTCCCCACTTATTTACCATATCTCACTCCTTAATTTAATTAATCACACTATATTTATTTTAATATAGACAACTAAAATAATCACTTACTTAATTTAACTAAATAATCGCTTAATTGAATTAATTAAATAATCACCTAATTAAATTAGTTAAACACTCACCTAATCAATTTTTTTGGGGTGTTTATCGCTGCTTTCGTGGTGGTATTTCATTTTTAGCCAATCTGGCGTAGTGTCATTTCGCATTCCATCTTCCATCTTGGGCTCCTACACTTCCCATCGCAAGCATTCATTGCAACGACTCGACTTTCCATTGTATTCATTTAATTGCAAAGAGGCGAGCTTTTTTTTATATTGATATTTATATGAGTCTGCACTTTAGCGAGATCGGCACGGATGAGTTAATTTCATTCCTATTTCATTTGAATGCTCCACTACTTTCCAAAAACTCTTTGTAAACCACAATTGATATACCTCAAAACGTTTGTGTTTCCCATTAGATTTGCGCAACTTCAAAACCTTCCCATTGCAATAGTCATTTTGCCTCCCATTGAGAACATGATGAAAGCGAAATCATATTCTTTATTTTAACTCTGAATAGCTATGGTAATGCACAAAGCGATATTTAGATCAGGAGAAATAGAGGGAGGGAGAGGGAGAGAGAGAGAGAGATTCTTTCTTTGGCTCTTCCTTGCATATTTCTTCATATATCATATCTTTGTAGGGTAAAGGGCATATGAAGTGTAATCCAGTTGATGTCTTCCTCATCACATACAGAAACAAGATATAGTTTTCTGTTTAGATGTTGCATTGTTTGTAGAAGCATGCAAAAGCCACTATTTGGGAATAAAAACTTGAATAGCTGGCATAGATATATTTCTACCACTTTGATTTTTGTTTTTGGATACATGCGGTCATGCAGAAGCCACTCTTCTTTCAAGTTGAAATCATTGTCATGCAACTGCTAAATATGAGATGTGGAAAACTAACAGAATTTTCTTTTACTGTTTATAACATGGTTTAGTTATGTTTTTTTTTAGATAATCAAGATCTCATTGAAAAAGGAGCATGAGGGGTGTACTTACAATGAGAGAGAAAAGAAAAGGAAGGGGAGGCCTCTCTCAAAACCTTCCAAAGCCAAAACCCCTTGGAAAAAAAGACAATGGAAGGAAAAAGAGACTCATGACAAAAGATGTGCAATGATGAAGAAAAGACCCTAATTCACTGTTTCTCCCCCTACTACGCCCACATAAGTGATTACAAGCCAACTATAAATATAAATTACAACATAGAGAAGCATCCCAATGGACAATGAAACCAGTCCGACCATGTTACGCTAACATTTCTTCCCTTCCTCGCCTTGAACCAACACCACGTCTAGATGTTGCATTGTTTGTAGAAGCATGCAAAAGCCACTATTTGGGAATAAGAACTTGAATAGCTGGCATAGTTATAATTGCTCTTCAATATATATTTCTACCACTTTGATTACATGCGGTCATGCAGAAGCCACTCTTCTTTCAAGTTGAAATCATTGTCATGCAACTGCTAAATATGAGATGTGGAAAACTAACAGAATTTTCTTTTACTGTTTATAACATGGTTTAGTTATGTATTTGTTGCAACATAGAGTTTTGATAGCTTATGAGTATTCTTATGATTCTAACAAGCTTTTTTTTAAATGAAAAATGTATTGTTTCATTATTTTATTGCAATTGTTGACACTTCAAAAATTATATTACTTTTTACTTTCAAGAGTGTTTCATACAAAAAATTAAAGCTTTTTAGCATATTTTTTAAGTACTCCTATGAAATAGTTTCCTAAACTTTCTTGCGAGACAACTTAGACCTTTCTTTGTGTTCCGGCCTGGGCCAAAGGCCCTTGAGAAAATGGGTCTGGCCCAATCCAGCTTCAGGATGCGGCCAAAACGCGCACTCTGCAACGGACCTGCCTTCAACGGCCAGGATCTCTCGCCCGTATCCGACACCTTTGGTACGCTCCTTTCCTCTATAAATAGTGGTACAACCCCTCCGCTACGGTACGCTCATCACTTTCTATGCCTTTGGCAATTCACCTACTCTACTATTCTCCCTCTCTTTTTCTTTAACTCAGTCTCATACTGACTTGAGCGTCAGAGTGTCTTGCAAGTACCCCCCACCCGACGTGGAAATACAAGCTACCTCGGAATGACCGAGCTCCATCTTTGACAATCAAGGTCTGATTCTTCTCTTCAAGGACTTCTATTTCTCCATCCTGTTGTAGCTCAAGTCTAAACTTGGGGTCGATCAGGGCCACCATGTCCAAGCACCGGTGGAAACCAGCCATGGCACTAGAAGTAATATTGTTCGTCAAGTCGGCCTTCTCCTTTTTCAGCCGCTCCACCTCGGCACCCTTCTTCTCCACTTCTGCCTTAGCTTCCTCCCCGACTTTCTTCACATTCTCCTTTGTTCTGTCCAGGTCGACTTCTAGATCAGGCACCTTCTTGATTTTCTTAGCCTGCTCCTTGACTTTGTTGTGGGCCTCATTGAGTTTCTCCTCGATAGCGGACAACTCTTGCACCCTGGTCTTCAAGGCCCGATTCTCTTCAGATATTTCTACAAGATTACAGTCTCGGTGAGTTTTTAATTCGCGAGTTGTGCGAATCAACTCACCATCTAAAAAATAATTGCTGTCTTCGAACTCGGAAATCTTATCTCGGAGGCGGGCACTCAAGTTCTCAGCAATCGTCTCTTTCAATTTCTTGAAAGCTTCTTCGCCGAACCTCGCAACCTTTGCACAGGCCCGGAAGTCGTCCAAAGTGACATCGTCCTTTGGTTCATTTGTTTTTTGTTTTTTTAGGGTGGCAGGGTTAGTAGTCTCCTTAACCTCCTTCTCGGGACCTCGCTTCCGAGATGTATCCTTCTTGGAGACCGACCTCGGGATCGCCTTTGGAGGTTTCTTAGTAGATGATCCCGATTTCTTACCGTAAGCATCATGGTCGGCACCGGATGCCGACCCCGAGGGCTTTTTCTCAAAAAAATTCTCCAGCACACGCGCATGCACGGTTGCGTCGACAATGGATTGATTCAGAATGTTATCAAGATCTATGTTGTCCATTCTACCTGCAAGTAACAGAGCAAAAGGTCAGAATCTCCAACATCAAAGTACTACCGAGACCAACTCAGATCACACAATTATATACAAGAATCAAAAAGAAAATAAATCCTAAACTAGGCAATTACTGAAATAGTCTTCTAATTTGGCCCCGGACTCGGCCAAAGCGTCAATCATGGACCCGTTGTGGATCTTCATGCCTTTCTCAGCCAACTTCTTCCCCCACCAATCCATTAACTTAAAGGAAACCGCAACCTCTCCTCTCAGCAACAACAACTTTGCTGCGTAGGATTTAGTTTCAATCGTTTCCCCATCTCGGACAAAGTGTTCTTGGTCCAAGAAAAATGGAAATGCTCCTTGGACAGCTTCCCGTCTAAATTCAGAAATAGACCGTTTCGCCGCATTATTCAAAGCTTGTATGAAGAAGAAAACAGACTTGAAACCCTTATTCAAGTCGTTGGCCGGCGAAAAGTAAGAATGCTCTGTGTTACAGCACAAGCCGACGTGACCCTGCCTCGTCTTGCCCGATCTCGGCTCCGGCAAATGAAATACATTGAAAAGGCAGAAGAAAACTTTAACAGGGGGCACCCTCCCAATGCGCTCCATTGCGAGCTCAAACCCTCAGAAAAATCGCCAGCTATTCGGCACCAATTGTGAGGGGGCCACACGCAAAAAACTCAAGACTTCCTTTTGAAATTTGCTGTGGGGAATCCGAATACCCATGGTCTCTAAGGCAGTTCCATAAAAGAAGAAGTTGATGTCGTCATGCTTAGTGCACACCGGTATTTCGTTGACCAGCACCAACTTCTAGTTCTGTCCCTGAGGGGAAACGATATATTTCTCAAAATAAGGGAGGGGCTTTTCCGGCTTCAACCTCGAGAAAATCTTGCAGCTTGGAGGAAACCCAGTCGTAAACCTTCTCAACTGGTTCCTCGTACTCCTCAAGTCTAACTGCAATTTTCCGAGTCCGAGAACTGACTTCGACATTATTTCCCTCCACGCTCTCAAACATCTATTTAGCAATTTCTCTCACGAGGCTGAAACGCTCGACCTCGCGAACGAATTAGCATACGTGGAAGAAAACAACGATTGAGCTCCCTTTGGGGCCGACACCGGATGGCCTTCGGCCGACTTCCTCAAGATCGACTTACCAGGAGGAACAAAATAATGTGTCTCTTTGGTCTTAGATCAAACCATTTATCTGCAAGGGTAGGGCAGCGCCATCACTAACTAAAAAAAGAGACAGGTTCCGACCTCGGATAGACCAAGGCAGATCCATCTCCTCCCCAAGAGGCACGAACAGCGACAGTCACCAAACGGCAACGTCGGCCACAGTCAAAAACATCAACTAAAAAGCAGCTAAGTTAAACAGATGAGAAAACTAACCTTGGAGCTGATTCACGCAAGATCGACTTGAATGGAGAACTCGGGACAGTGAGCAATGAACTCGCTCCACCAAAAAATCTAGAATACACGGCGCTGCACGGCAGAAGTAAGCTCGACACGGTGGTCGGAAAGATGCAAACTCTCATATCGCCCACAGCTCTCAGAGGAAACTAGTTTCGAAAATAAAGAAAAGTGGAGAATGAATCTTCAACTCGACTTATATAGGCATGAGGGGGCGAGATGCGAAGCGACACGTCTCTTCAATTCGTCCCATCAATGCACAGCTCTGACATCACGACATGACAACTTCGGTTCTCCAAAGCGTCACCCCAATTTCTCCAAACATCACATCTCTGCTCCACCACTCACAGGCTGACACGTGGTGCGTCATCATTGCTTTTTATTCATCAAAGACACCGGACAAATCAACCCGAAGCCGACCTCCCCCTCTAGCCGACCTCGACTTGGGGGGCCACTGTTTCGGACTGGGCCAAAACCCAACAAGACTTGGGCCAGGCCCAATCCCGCATTGGAAACGGCCCAACACGCGCCCAACTATCAAGCGTTCCCATTCAACGATCCAGATTAAAGGCCGCATCCGAAGCGCCTCGTGCGCGCACATCCGCTCATAAATGGGGTGCACCCTCCATTTCTAGCACACGTTCTCATTCTTTGCATACCTCTCCATTTCCCTTGCTGACTTAAGCATCAGAGTGTTTGCAGGTACCACTCCCTAGCAAGCTCAAGTAAGCAACCCCGACGCATCCGAAGTAAATCTTCAATCATCCAAAGTACATCTTCAACCATCTGAAGCACACCTCCTAATTACCCCGTATCCAGCCTACATCCGAGATCCAGGTACTTAACACACATTGTTTCCCCTGCGTCAAAAACTATATAAATTGTGTATAGAGAATCAGTAAAACAACACAATTAATAAATACTTTATCAAAAATGATATTTGGACATAGGTTTTTAGACAAAAATCGACATAAACCAACTTACAACACCAATTAACCAAGTTTTTTAGACTATTAGCCAACTTGCCTTTTCACAGTTTTCGAGGCGTTGTTAAAAAACTTGGTTAATTGATCACTTGGCTAATAGTCTAAAAAACTTGATTAATTAGTGTTGTAAGTTGGATTTTGTCGATTTTTGTCTAAAAATCTTTGTCTATATAACATTGTTGATACTTTATCTAGAAATCACTTGGGTACACGTGTGATTGGAAGGAATATTGTTTACAAGATATCTTAATTAGAATGATTGTGTTCGTCTTACCTTAATATTTATTCAATAATAATATTTTGTTAAAATAAAAAATTATTTATTAAAACATTATATTCTTCTGACAAACTTTGTTTCTCCCGTGCATCTAGGGATGACAAAAATACCCGCACTCGTGGTTACCCGCAGGTATTATCCGTGACGGGTACAAGGCGGGTAGCTTAACAGGTATCCACGGATTGAAAAAATGGATAATTAGACTACTCGTCAATAAATGGGGCGGGACCGGATATTGAGGTATCTGTGCCCGCGGGTACATGTAATAAAATATACTTATTTGAAAAATTTGTTGTTATTATTATTATTATTATTATTATTAATTTTAGTGTTATTTATCTTCTTTCATTAATTACTATAAGCTAACTAGCAAATTAATGTATAATGAAATGACTAATTTTTTCATATGAATGAAGAGAAAAAATAGTGCTCAAAAGGTTAATTTTGGTTAGTATTTCAAATTTTATTTTCAAAAAAATATTTCAATCAATATTATATTAATATAAAATGAAATACCTAATTTTTTCATATGAATGAAGAAAAAAAATTCGTATTTAAAAGGTTAATTTTCTTTGTATTTCAAATTTTATTTTAAAAAAAATCAATTAATATTAAAAGTATCTGTGGGTACTCGCGAAGAGACAATACCCGGGGCAAGTAGCGAGTAACTACTATCCATGCCCACCCCGTTGACATTTCTACGTGCATCGCACGAGTAATGCTCTAGTTGATTTAATGAAATATACAAAAATTAACTAAAATTACTTGAAATTGATCCATTAAGCAATTTGGTTGACTAAACTTTCATTGTTTTAACCCAAGAAACATCAAATTTGAAGTTAAAGAAGACAATAACAATGAAAGTTTTAGTCAACCAAAGTACTTGAAGGATCAAGTTATTCCTTCTGATTTAAGATTATAGTAGATGACAGCCAATTGTGAATTCTTCAGTCGTCTCAAATCATATATTTATAAGAGGTAGATCTGTTTGTTTTTTGTTTACCCACCGATGTGGGACTGTTAGTTCTTGAACACAAAAAAAAAACTTGTAACAGAATTTACTCTAATACTGTTGTAATAAATAGATGAATATTCAATGAAGAGAAGTTAGTTGTTGAAGCCAATGAACAATATTGATTACACTCTGATCCCCTCATTTCTCTTCCTTCTCGCTCCCACTTATCTCTAGTGCTTCTGCCATGTAGACTAATCTCTCTCACGAGATTCACCTCATCGGAGCAACGACAACAATGGTTCTCAATTTTTGTTTTCTTTCTCAGATTTGGACCAATCATTCATAAAGATTAATGGTTCTCAATTTCTTTTATTTTTATTTAATTTTTTTAAATTCTGAAACAGATCTATGACTTGTTCTTCTTGATCTGTTGATCCTGGTAAGTGATTTTGATTTGATTTTTGCTATTGTATTTTTTCAACTTGATTTTTACCTTCTATTTGTGTTTGCAGAAATGCAAAAGAGTAAATCCGATTTCAGTATTCTTGCTTTGCCTTCTTTTCGTATATTATCCCAAATATTTTTAATCGAATATATTTTACGATCCAAGTGCTTCTTCGCGCACCCGTTGCGACACGCTGGCAAATTTTCATGTTGAAAACGCGTGCTCCAACAGTGAACGAGTCAAGGGGTGCGTTCGTAAACTTGCGAAACTCTTGAAGCACCCTCCGCTGGAGTTGCTCTAACATTACTTGAAATTGATCCATTACGCAATTTGGTTGACTAAACTTTCATGGTTAACCAAAGAAACATCAAATCAAATCAAATCTGAAGTTTAAAAAGGCAATAACAATGAAAGTTTTAGTCAACCAAAGTACTTGAAGGATCAAGTTATTCCTTCTGATTTAAGATTATAGTGGATGACAGCCGATTGTGAATTCTTTAGTCATCTCAAATCATATATTTATAAGAGGTATATCCGCTTGTTTTTTGTTTACCCACCGATGTCGGACTAGTTAGTTCTACATAGCATTCACCTTGTCGGTAATTCTTTACTAGGATGCCAGTAACAAAGAGACACAATAAATCATGGGACAAGAGAAGACTAGACATTATGGTGAAGTTATCAACAAACAAAGACTCATTGTTATAAATAGCTAGCAACACAAATTTAACATGTATGTAACGATGGTTAACTAACTTACTAGGGAAAAGCTCATGTTTCAGTGGTGTTTTTGAACATTCTTGTCATGTGATTTAGCAAGTGTACACAATAAGCAAAACACATGCTAATCCTTTCCACTAAGTCTGCACTATCTTCCACTTAAAAGGTAATGATTGCACCAAAAATATAATGGTGCAGCACCCTTCATGTAGCAGCATCATGAGCTATCAGCACACCATCCCTTACCTTGTCAACACTAGAAGATCAAGGTACTACCTGATGATATTACTCCTTTCCATCATCTATTACTTCAACTTAATTCATCCTAGTTGCCAACACCAATCTCGACTTTAGCTATTAAAGACACCAAAAGAAGTGTGCCAAAACGTCTCAAATCAGCAATCACACTTTGTTACTGCACTAACAACCAGAACTGTGCCTCTTCATCACTAACACCAGCCAGTAGAGTTCCAAGATCCGCGATGCTGACTAGCCTAGCAGATGCATTACCAGCTGCACTGTAAACCCAATTACTTAAGACTCCACGCCTTAAACCTTTAGCACTGCAACTTGGGTGATATCCGTTCACGAACTTAGCAGCAACCTGTATTTGGAGACACCTATAGAAACGAACTAATCCTATAACAGAAATAACCCAATGTACGCATCTGATCCACTCCTTAAGCATGTGATGAAAGATGCTAGTGGAAGGAGAGAGCACCTGCAAAACAAAGCAAAGGCAAGAACACAGCACAACAAACACAGCAAGCATGTAAGGGAATTGAGTGTACTTTAAGCATAGGGACAAGGAAACAGTTTAGCTTTTTATATGATATTCTAAAAGTTGTTTTGTTGTGATTTTACTTGAATGTGAAACTTGGTTTATAGGTTATCAGATTGACTTGAAGTCAATGATTCTTAAACGTTAAATAAAAATAATAGTCTTTTTGGCTTTTCGTTTTGTGGGTGTTTGTAACTTTGAATACAAAGGACGAGCTTAATTGAGCTTATCTACTAACATAAGCACTAGTGAAACTGTTTGGAAGAGCTTATGGAAACAACTTATGACAGTAGATAAATCGCCCATATCATCCAGCACCAAATTGTTATAGTAATAAATAACCAGAGTTAGGTGAAACCGATTTCAACACCAGCAAGTCTAATGAGACATCTTATTTTCTTTTCCCTAAATATGAAACAAATGGAGATAGAGTCCATACAGTTAAGGCACATGGCATGCTTGGACTAGAAGACCGCTTATATGCTTATGCAGCAAACTCAAAATAAAAAAATATAAGTACAAAAGACATAATCTTTCAATTGTGTATCATCTAATTTAAATGCCACAAAAAAAAAAAATAACAGAGGTCATCTTTCAATCAATATAATTCTTTAAAAATTGAACATAGATATGGACATAGATTCATAAAAGAGATTTAACACATCAGAAAAGTAGAAGCATACAAGTTAAGACATTTTCATAACTATCCCAAATAGATATGAACTATAGATTCATAAAAGTAGAAACATTACTTCAAGTTGGACATATTAGAAAACTTCATATTACATGTTTTGCTTTTGCCGCCACCACCCATTGCATTACCTATCCATTCTCTCAAGGCAAAAAAAAGCACAACAAAACTTCAAAACAGTGAAATATATACAATTTGGTAAGATAAAGCCACAATTAGCTTGTTACAAAGATAACTCCCATAGCCTACCTGAGGTTTGAACTAGTAACTTGAAATTTCTTGTGCTGGAGCTACTAGCTTCTATTGTGATTGTGAAATACCAGTGTATCACGTTTAACAGTAATTGATCCTTTCACGAAGGAATAAAAAAACTTGAAATTAGTGGAAGAAGAGAGCTGTTCTTTCATTCAATTCCAACCTATAAATAGAAACTTGAATAATAACTGCCTACTATGATCATGACCCTATAGTCAAGCCACCATCTTAAAACTAGGAAACTGAACTGAAAACTAGGAAAGGAAACTAATTTGAAATATTCCAAAACAGAACAAGAAATAGATTTGATCTAAATTAGCATTAGCTTTAGGCTTCTCTCTGCAATTCTTCTCTTAAGTCTGCTAATTCTCTGGTCAAGTGTCATACCTTTAGTCTCAGATAGGCCATCTGTGTCACCCAAAGGCCTTGATTCTCCAAAATATTCATCCAAATCCACTATTGCATCTTCGAGACCTTCATCCAAACCCCCCTTTATTGAAAGTTCAATGTTATCTGTTGAATAACCTTGAATATTTTCAGCATGAATATTTGAAGGTAAATTTGTAGGACCATCGGCATGAATATTTTCACCATCTTCCAAACAATCTTGTACAAAATTTTCAGAGGGAACAATTTTTGTACCATTAGCACCAGCATCAATATCATCACCCATCATAGCTTTTGAACCATCATCACCCTCAGAAGGAAATTTTGCAGTACCATCAACATGAGTATTTTCACCAGCCGGACCATCAGCAGCAGCATTACAACTTGTGTTTACTTTTCTTGAATGAGGTCTATGTTTTGATGAGCTTCCACTTCTCTTCCGTCGCACAATATTATTAACAAAGTCGCGATGACCAAATACCGATCGCTTCACCACTTTGCATAACGCGTGGTAACATCAGCCTCAAAAAATCTAGATGGAAAATACAAATTGGTATCAGATATAGGCCTGCAGTAATTTTCCCAAGCAATGGCTTTACTCTGATTGACTCTAGACACACAGCCTGGAACATCTTGATCAATTCCAAATTGCATAGCAACTCTATGTGGGAGAGATACTGTTCTATAGAGGAAATCCCAACAAGCTCAGACACTCTCAAGCAAGTAACAAAGGAGAGTACTTCTTTTTCCAAATCTGTCTCAAATGGTACCCAAGTTTCAACTTTTGGATAAAACACATTGAACTTATCAGCATATCTAACATATGGACGCCAAAGAAAATTATCAACAGCTAAGTTTAGTGCAGAGCTAACACTGTCAATTTTCAAGGCATTAACCTTTTGCCACCTAAACAATAGAGGGTTTTCATGGATGATCATGTTAGGTACTGGTTGCAAATTTTTGAACCTTTCCCACACCCAAATAAGAACCAAGTAAAAGGGTGATTGAAGAGTAACCTCCAAAGAAACTGAAAGTTTTGCCAAACCACCTATTGTTTTCCTAAGCAAACTCAAATCTTTATAAATGGCAGCTAAAACAGCTGGTGCCAAAGCAATAGGATTACCTCTAGCAAGATGAATGGCAATAGGGAACAAAGACTTGTTTATCAAATCATTATGAGGAAAAACAAAAATTGACAACCAAGTAGCAAGGAATGCTTCATGCTCAATATCACTGCCTTTATCAAAGAAAATATCCATCCATGATGTTGATGAAGCCCTACCTTTAGTTCTCCTCCAAGGTTCTTGTCTTGCAAGGATCAATTTCTTTTCAACCTCTTTCATTTCATGGTTTTCAAGTGAGATAAAAACAGGATCACCAAGAATAGGGTAACCCCCCAAAACCATAACATCCTCCAAAGTGATAGTTGCTTCACCCCATGGAAACACAAATGTGTTTGTCTTAGAACACCATTTCTCCACAACCCCAAATAGCAACTCTAGATTTTTTGATATGCAGCACTTAGTGCTGATTATAGCTTCAAAGATTCCAACTTTTTTCCACACTGATTCATACTTGAGTTGAAGTGTATCCACCCACTCAACCCATTTCTTTTGAGAGTGGTGGTTGTGGTCCCACCCTTTGAAATTGATTTTCAAAGGCAACTCCTTGTAATTAACATCAAACACAGAAGTTGATGGGGGAACCTCAGAAAGTGGTTCATTTGCAATTGGTTTGAGAACATGGGCTGTTCTGAGAGTTTGTTTACTATCACTAGCAGCAGGTGAAAGCATGAGTTCTTCTTTCCTCACCTCCATCATGATGGATATGATACTATGCCTCAAAAGCTTCAATTTTTAGGGAGAAACTATCACACAATTCCTTGATAGAAACTAATAACGATAAAATGATATTCAGAATGAGATTGAAAGTTGAAAGTTGGATGATATTCCAAAACTGGTTGCTTTGCAGTGAGAGGCTCAACCTGACAATCACACAGTAACCATTTTTTTCAGGAAAGGTAATAACTGGCAATCAAAACGGTACAATAACATGCTTTATGCAACGAGACAAGCATTATTATTGTAATTTGCAAAAGCAAAACAAAATAAGCATCTCTGAATTATGTTAATAAGGCGCTATTTTGTCCTTCCACTCCTCAAATTCACATAAAATTCTCCATGCAAAGTGCAATGTACAATGAGAGTAAACCTTTCAATTTTTCTTATCTCGTTTCTAGTAAGGTGATAAATAAATAAATAAATAAATATAGCAATTGTTGAGTCCAAATTACTTCAAAAAATGAAAAAATAAAAATAAAATCCGACCCCAAAGTCCATTAGTTTGCAAATATGAAAAGTTCTAACCTTTAATCTCACTCATAATCGCATCTGGTTTTTGTGCAGCGATCACTTGCCAAACTACTGCATGAAGCAGTGCGTGAAACGTTTAACATAGGAAGGCAACAGAACACAGTGTAGAAGAAGAAGGGTAAGGATCCCCTGTATTTGAAAGTATGAATCGCACTACGCAATCACAGAAAATAACACATTTAAAGTTTCGGTTCGTTGTTCAACCGACTTTAAATGTTTAGACACACATACATTTAAAGTTTCGGTTGAACAACGAACCGACTTTAAATGTTTATTTTCTTGACCGATCGTGAGTGCGATTCATACCAAATATACGAGAGATCCTTTTCCAAGAAGAAGTAGTGCCAAAACGTTTTTTCGGAATTTTTTTATTTCTTTTTGAAACGTTTAACATAGGAAGACAAATGACATGTAGGCTCTGCCAAAGCCACATCAGTTCTGTTAGTGCGAATTGAGCTTTTATATAACGGAAAATGAAAAAGGACTAACGATGTACAAATTATGTAACTTAAAGGACCTAAGTGGTAAGAAAAAAACTTAAAGGGTCAGCTTATCACAATTAAATAACTTAAAAGACCCTTGGTATGATTTTGCGCATTGGTGTGCAATTTCCACCGGCTCTGCCGATGACTAATCTACACCGAGGAACCTGACTGACCACAAGTACCGGCTTTATCGACCCGTGCGATTCTCCGCTCCCAGCAGAGTTTTTGTCTAACTCAAGTTTCGAATCCGAGACCTTAAAGTGGGATCCGGATGAAGGTCGGTGAGTTGAAACCATTTAAATAAATAGAATGTGATAAAGAGAATACAAAATAAAAATATTAGCAACAATCCGGTGAATCCAAAATAATTATTAAATACTGGGCTTTGATGAGTTCCATTTTTCAAATACTAGAGAGGCTTCACTAGGTCGGTTCTTAATACTCATTTCCAATTTATTCATTTGCAAGTTACTACTTTGAATGGTCTGCAGTGGCTTTCCTCCGCAGTGTATGCAAACCCCAACGGAGATCAGAAAAGAATTTTATGGTATGAATTACAACATATTGCTACTTCTGTTCAGGGAGGGTGATTTGTTGCTGGTGACCTCAATGATGTTTTCGGGAGGCATGAATGTAAGGGGAGTTGGTCTTTTAATGAGAGAAAGGAAGCAACCTTTGCTAGAAGATGATTTATTAAATCCAGGAGATATGACTGTTGATCAATATGCAGCTAAATTTGAACGACTGTCTCAGTTTTATGTACTTGGGAGGACTGCTCCAAATGATGTGTGGAAGATGGAAATGTTTAAGGAAGGGCTCCGTGCGGACATTGCACAAGGTCTTAGTTCCTATACTATGACCAATTATCATGCCTAGTGCGACAAGCAGGTGTGGCAGAGCAAGATCTGAGGAAAATGTATGCTGAGAGGAGAGATCTTTGGAAGGGTAAGAAGCAGGTAGTTGAGTCCTCAAACCCAACTGGGAAAGCAAAGAGAGATGGCAACAAGGGCAAACAAGTACAGTCTACCGATTACTCAAGGATCAGAAAGTGTGACAACTGTGGAAGATATCATCCAGGTGAATGTCAGATGGGTTCTATTCAGTGCTATTCTTGTAATGAAAAGGGGCATTATGCTAGTGAGTGTCCGACAATGAAGGCTTATAAGGAAACACCAGATGCTCCAAGGCAGGGACGGGTCAACACTCTTGATACTCAGACCATCAAGCCTAATGACAATCTACTAAGCGGTACAGTTCTCTTTTCTCTAATACTGTCAACATTTTGTATGATTCTGGTGCTACACACTGTGTTATTTCTGAAGCTTGTGTGGGACGGTTGGGACTAGCATTAACTCTGCTGTCCAAATCGATATCTATCTTAACTGCTGCCAAGGGTCGAGTCTGGACCCACTCTTTGTGTCAGAATTGTTTGCTCGCCATAGGAGGCAGGAATTTTGTTGTTGATTTCATTTTTCTGCCTATGAGAGGAATGGATATTGTTCTAGGAATGGATTGGATGACCACCAACCATGTCACTATTGATTGCTTCAATAGAACTATTGGGTTTTCTTCGGAATCAGTGGAACCAATTGTTTCCTTCACTTCAGCCAGTCGGTCTCTATTTTAAGGTGCAGAAGCTTTCATTATTATGTTATCTACATCAACTGAAACTGGTTTAGATTTGTCATCTGTACAAGTTGTTCAGGACTTCCTGGATGTTTTTCCTGATGAAGTGTCCTCTTTACCTCCGGATCGTGAAGTAGAATTCTCTATGAACTGGTGCCAGGCACTGGGCCAATATCTATAGCTCCTTATAGAATGTCTACTTTAGAGTTGAAAGAATTAAAATCCCAACTTGAAGAGTTGATTTCGAAGAAGTTTATCCGACCTAGTGTGTCTCCATGGGGTGCTCCTGTGTTACTCGTGAAGAAGAAAGATGGGAGCATGAGGTTGTGCATTGATTACTGCCAGCTAAACAAGGTTACTATTAAGAACAAGTATCCTTTGCCGAGAATCGATGATTTACTGGATCAACTTAGAGGTGCAACAGTGTTTTCAAAAATTGATTTAAGGTCGGGGTACCATCAGATAAAGGTTAGGGCTTTAGATATTCCGAAGACTGCTTTCCGTACTAGATATGGACATTACGAGTTTGTAGTGATGCCTTTCGGTCTAACTAATGCTCCTGCGGTGTTCATGGATTACATGAACCGGGTGTTTCAGCCATACCTAGACCAGTTTGTGGTGGTTTTCATTGATGATATCTTGGTGTACTCTAAGACCATTGAGGATCATGTTCAACATCTCCGCGCTGTTCTTAATGTACTCCGAGAAAAGAAATTGTATGCGAAACCTTCTAAGTGTGATTTCTGGATGCCTGAAATAAAATTTCTAGGACATGTGATATCCCAGTCAGGGGTGGCAGTAGATCCCAGTAAAGTGGAAGCGATGTTGAATTGGGAGCGGCCAACAACCGTCACTGAAGTAAGAAGTTTTCTGGGGTTAGCTGGTTATTATCGAAGATTTATCAGAGGTTTTTCGCAGTTGGTTCTTCCACTCACTCGGTTGACCCGTAAAGGTCAGTCGTTTGAATGGGATGCTGATTGTGAAGAATGTTTTCTCGAGTTGGAGAAGAAATTGACTTCTGCTCCGATAATTCTTCCAGATCCGTCTCTGGGATTCCAAATTTACAGCGACGCATCGGGGAAGGGTTTAGGATGTGTTCTTATGCAGAATCAACAAGTGGTAGCTTATGCCTCCAGGCAGTTGAAGCCTCATGAGGAGAACTATCCGACTCATGATTTGGAGTTGGCAGCTATTGTGTATGCACTGAAAATTTGGAGACATTATCTTTATGGCTCTCGTTTTGAAGTCTTCAGTGATCACAGAAATTTGAAGTATTTATTTGATCAGAAGGAACTGAATAACAGGCAGAGGAGATGGATAGAATTTCTCAAGGATTATGATTTTGAATTGAAATATCACCCTGGGAAAGCTAATGTGGTAGCTGATGCGTTGAGTAGGAAATCTCTTCACACAGCTGAGTTGCTGATGCATGAAATGGCATTGTGGGAGTCTTTTAGAGACTTAAACTTGAATGTGAAGCCAAGAAGAAATCAATTGGTGTTGAGTCATATTCAAATTTCTAGTGCATTGAGAAATTTGATCCGCTCAGCTCAAGAGATTGATGTTGAGTTACAATCTCAAAAAGAACTTTATTGAAGATAGTGATGGAGTTATTCATTTCAACGGTAGGGTTTGCGTGCCAGATAATGATGAAATCAAAAGGCAGGTACTAGAAGAAGCTCATAGAAGTCAATACTCCATACATCCTGGATCTACCAAGATGTATCGGGATTTGAAACAGTTATATTGGTGGCCTGGAATGAAAGTTGATATTGCAGAGTTTGTATCCCGATGCTTGACCTGTCAGAGGGTCAAGGCGGAGCATCAGAAGCCTGCTGGTCTTTTGCAACCACTAGAAATACCAGTGTGGAAATGGGAAGATATTTCAATGGACTTTGTAATGGGATTGCCAAAATCTCAAGCCGGTAATGATTCCATATGGGTAGTTGTAGACCGATTGTCTAAATCAGCCCATTTTATTCCGGTTCGCTTGGATAGTAAGGTGTCTAAACTAGCAAAGGAGTATCTGAAGAATATAGTGAGATTGCATAGTATTCCAACTAGTATTGTGTCAGATTGTGATCCAAAGTTCACTTCTCGTTTTTGGACGAAGATGAATAAGGCTCTGGGAACAAGGTGTTTGTTAGTACTGCTTATCACCCACAGATGGATGGTCAGACTGAGAGAACTATTCAGACCCTAGAGGATATGCTTCAAGCCTGTGTTCTTGACAGTGGTGGACAATGGGAGGAACATCTTCCATTGATGGAGTTCGCCTACAACAATAGTTACCATTCTAGCATTGTAATGACACCATATGAAGCATTGTATGGTAGGAAATGTAGAACCCCATTGTGTTGGTGGGAAGTTGGTGAACAACAAGTGTTGGGACCCGATTTGGTCCATGAAACTACTGAAAAGATCCGACAAATCAGAGAAAGATTGAAAGTAGCTCAGAGTCGACAAAAGAGTTATGCGGATAAAAAGAGAAGACCGTTGGAGTTTGAACCCGGTGATCATGTTTTTCTGAGAGTCTCACCGACTATTCGTACTGGTAGAGCATTACAGGCAAAGAAACTCAGTCCTCGATATATTGGACCTTTCCAAATTATCGAGCGTATTGGGCTAGTGGCCTACCGTATAGCTTTACCTCCAGCATTGTCTAATCTGCATGACGTGTTTCATGTATCCCAGCTGAGAAAGTACATTCCCGATCCAAGTCAATCGTTGAGTTTTGAAGCGATTGATATTCGACCAGATTTATCCTTTCAACCTCATCCAAGTTGTATCATAGAGTATGGAGAAAAAGCGCTTCGGACTAGAACAATTCCCATTGTTAAAGTGGTTTGGGATGGTTTTTCGATCGAGGAAGCTACATGGGAGTTGGAGGACGACATGAGGACAAGATATCCATACGTATTCTCTTGAGGTACGTTCGTTCAATTTTGAGGACAAAATTTCCAAGTTGGGGTGATTGTAACATCCCTAATTTCATTAATTTCAAATTAAGAAATTAACGAGTGGATTGTTATGTGAATAAATAATGAGACACATTTTAAAATGAGTTTGTCACGAAATTAATGAGTCATCGTTAAATTATAGGATTGAATTGCTTTATTGATTAAATTGTGTGAATTGAATATGAGAGTTTTGGGGTAAAAATGGGATTAGTGAGATTTGTGAGCCAAGGGCATTTAGGTCTTTCCACCCAATTAGACCCTTGACCCACTTATACACTTATAGTCAAAGTTAGAAAGAAGAAAAGAAAAAGAGAAAGAGAAAGAGAAAGAAAGAGAACCGAGAGAGAGAAGAGAGAAACCGAGAGGGAGAAGAGGAGAGGGGCGAAGGAGAAGAAAAAAGAAGGGGGTGGATCTCCTTCAATCCAACACCAGGTAAGAGGCTTTTTGTCTCATTTTCTCTCATTTTCCTTCCTCTTTCCAATGGTGTAAGTTTCATTACCTAATTCCTACCCATTTGTAATTCACCATTGTTGAAGCTTGGAGCTCAAATGGAGAGAAATGGAGGTTATGGTGACTTTGAGGTTTTGTATTGAAGGTAGGAAGCTCAACAAATAGTTTGGGGGCTGTTGGTGTTGGCTTTATTGTGGATTAGAGTCGATTGAAGCCATAGAAGAAGGGTAGGGCTGTTGGGTTCGGTTTGGGGGAGCTGGAAATTTAGTTTTGGGGTTGATTTCGCGATTTTGAAACGGTTGTACTCCGCAAAGTTTTGGTGTCTCGTGATTTTCATCACGCTAGGTGAGTTTTACTCACGTTTAGGGAATTTAAATGTTGTTTATGTATTTTATTTGACTAGTTTTTAAAATTTCAAGTTTTGTGAATTTCTGAGTCAAAAACGGTATTTTACGAAAATTACGTGTGTTGAAATTTAGATCACGTGTGGGGACCATTGTTTTATGAACAAAAATTGTGTGTGAACTGTTTATGCAGGTTCATAGGGGTAACCACATGATATAAATAAATATCATGGAGTAGATTATGTTTCGGTATGTGAATTGTGTCGAGTATGGGGGACAACCCAAAGAGTCTAGCATACTAGGCGGGGAAGTCATGAGCCCTAAACCTAGGCCCTATAAAATTTTACCATTAGGCAAAGTCCTATTGGGAAGGGGGTTCACCGGGATTTAGTCGGAGGGCAGACAGTGTTATGCTAAGAAGTTATGATTGTACTGTTTACCGGGATTAGTCGAAGGGCAGTCGGTATTGTCTAATTGATTATGTGCGTGGTTTATTTATTAAATCATGAAGTTAATGAGTTTTTATAAATGGACCGAGTGATAGGAAAGGGGTCACGGTAAGAATCACTGAGATTTGTTATCTCACCCTATCAAATGTTGTTGTTTGACAGATATACAGAGGAAGCGCAAGGCGAACAGGCACGATTAGACATTGTGGCTGGGAGATTTGTAAACATAGTAGCTTAGACTATGTTGTTTGGTTTCCCGTTTTGTTATTTTGAACTTAGATTATGACTCGCTTGTTGAGTTGTAAAACCTAATCTACTTACCTTTGTCTTTGGATATTGAATATTTTGTTGCATTACTTAAGTGACACTTAAGTACTTATGTCATTGTACTCGAAAGTACTCCAGGTTGTGAACAACTCTTTGATTGGAAAACGAGAGTTTTGTATTATTCAATATCTGAAACAGGGGTTATGTTTACTCTGATGTATGCTAATGGTGCATTTTGGTATTTCTATTATTAAGAAATATTAGGGTGTTACAGAAATGACACACCCCAATAGGGGAAGAGGTTGTGGCTATGGCCGAGGCCGAGGAAGCAACAATTTGTTGCCTAGACAAGAAACAAACATTCCTCTAATAGAGGATTGGACTACAGTCCATAGGACTAGGAATTTGCAGCAATTACCTGCACCTCCTAAAAAAGAAGATATTTCTTCTTCATCAAATAAAGCATCAACTTATAAAGATGCAACTATGAATGATACACCTCAAAAGGGAACATACTATTATGAAAATCCTCACCACAACAATAAATTAGTTAACCAACATAGGAAATAAGTAATACCTTAGTGGAGGATATAAGAGTGTGTATGCGCTGGAATACTTGAAAATTGCTTAGTGGAGGGAATAAAGCTAAGGCTAAAGCAAAAGAGAAGTAGTTTATGAAAGAAATTTTATTATTTTTCAAGTGATGATTTACAACTGAGACAAATATGCCTTATATAGAGAAACTGAGGCCTACTATTTAAGCCAGTAAAAGACTACTATTACATTTATTTCCTATGTTGGTTAACTAATTTATTGTTGTGGTGAGGACGCCTGAATGGTATCAGAGTCATTCGATGAGTGAGTTATTGTTATGAATTTATTATTCTAACAACATCTTTTTGTGTTTTATTAAAACTAAACATGTTTTTAGTGTTTTCTTAAAAACTATCATCATTTTCCTAGTGGAAGTATTAGGATGATTTTAAAAAAGAATTTTTTTGCTAAAAACATTTGACATCTTTGATTTAGGAGAAATCCTTCTATCCCATCAGGTTGATAGTTAAACAGTTTTACTGTTTGCTGTAACGCCCCAAATTTTATTAGAAATTATTTGGAGTTGATTTGATAGGGTAGTGGACCATGTTGAGAAGGACTAAAATTGATGTTATAAATACTTAATATAAGATGATTATTATTATTATTATTAATATTATTATTGTTATTATTAAAAGCAAGTTTCTAGGGAAAACCAAAGTGGTTATAGGAGGGAAGAAAAGTAGGAGGAAAAGTAGCATATGGTTGGGAATTAAAAATCAAATTAAAAAAGGGTTAGAGTGTTGATGCTCATTTAAATAAGGAGTGAGGTGTAATAAATAAATGGGGAGTGTTTTAGTTAAATAGGGAGGGATATGAGAAAGTAATTAGGAGGTGCAATTAGGGCCCATTGGAGTTAAGTGGCCCAAACCCAATTAATAAAAACATTAGGGTCTTAGGAGAAACCCTCATTAGAAGCAAAAGATCAAAAATTAGAAAGGAGAGGAGAGTGAGAAGAGTGTGACGGCTAGGGCTTGAGAGAGGGAGAGATTGCGTGAAGAACCAAGAAGGAAGAAGAAAACGTGGATTGTTGGTGTCTAGGGAGGTGTTCTTGAGAGCTTTGGTCTTCTTCTTCAATTTTAAAAGGTATGGGGCTCTCTTTCATAGTTAATAATTTATAAACCATGAAATCATAGGGATTAGGTGTTAGGAGTAGTTGTTTAAATTGATTCATGAAATATTTGAGTGATTGGGTGATTGTTTGATTTTATATGTGATTGAATTGATTGTTGATATTAAGGTGTTATAACATGAATTTAATGCAATATGATGTGTAATAGGTGTTAATTAATATGGAGATGATTGGTTGTTAAATTGATATAATTGAATAGGAGAAATATTGGTGCTTGTTAGGTGTTTGATAGATTGTTTGAATTAGAGTTGAGTAGGAGTGTGTATGTTGATGATGAGCTTTCCTTGTTTATGGTTTTTGTGTGTTTTCTGGACACTGTTTCGGTTTTTCTCAACTGGTACTGTTTGGTTGATCCAAAAATTGTGTGGCTAATTGTTTTTGAAAATAGACTTAAGGCCGGTCGTTTTGGCACTGGTTTCGTTCAATTCGGAGTTGTGTAGCTCAAGTTATGAGTCTCTAAAGTTAGGTCAAATTTCTGGAGTCAAACTGGGAGTAGGTTCAGTTTTTGCAGGTTTTGTGTGATCAATTGAACTCCGTTTTGAGTGATTCTTACTTCATTGAAAAATAGACTTAATTATCTACGAAATAGGCACTGATTTCACTGAGTTTCATTAAGAAATGAGAAAGAAAATTTGGTTGCAAGTTGGGTAAAGCGTTCTGTCCGATTTTGGTACCTCAGTGTAGTGTTTTGAAAAACTGTACCAACTGGACACTTATTTTGAAAAACTAAAATCATAGGTAGAAACTACACTCAGAGGGCTTTCCAATGAGTGGTCTTTTGTAATTTTTCGATGTCGCTTTCTATTTTAAATAATTCGCCGAAGTAGGAGTACTGCTGTAGGAATCCAGCACTTTGTGCGGGTGTTGCCAATGTTACCCAAAGTGTCAAAAATACTGTTTTGGTCCCTCTGAACTTTTTAGTCCCCAAAAATGTTATTTTGGTCCTTAGGTGTGGGTTTAGTCCCTGGTGTTGACTTTAGTCCTTTGGTGTATAATTAGTCTTGGTGATCTTTTAGTCCCTATAGAATTTCTATTTGTGGTGTGGTGTGTATTGGTGAATAAATATTGGTGAGTTGGGGTCTATGACCTTTCCTTTGGTGTTGGTGAGCCCACAAGGCTATTGGTGAGCATGCTATTGCATTATTTTGGTGATTTGGTGTTTCTGGTGCATAGTCATAGTGTCGCATAATCATATGCATTTTTGGTGAATAGGCCTCGGCCTCTTAAAATATTTTGGTGTTTGGTGAATGCCCTCAAGGCAATTTTGGTGATGGATCCACATGCATATGCCCGGTGGAGTTTTGGGTTGCATCTCATACATTGCATACATGTTCAGTGATTGATTGTGTCTTCATAATTCTTGGTGTAACTATAATTCTCGGTGTAACTATAATTCTTGGTGTAACTATAATTCTTGGTGAAACTATAATTCTTGGTGTAACTGTATTCTTGGTGTAACTATAATTCTTGGTGTAATTGTATTCTTGGTGTAGCTTGTAGTCCAGTGTATTTGTATTAGTAGTGTATTTGAATTGACCGTACCTTTGGTGTGCCTATTCTACTGTGTTTCTTGTTTTATTTATTATTATCTATGTATTGAGACTCACCCTACTGCGTCGTGTTGCCTCGTATGTCGGCAACCCGCAGTGTGATGGATGAAGGTGACTAGAGATCCTTCTTCTAGTATGGTCGAGTCGGCTACTCGATCACGTAGCACCGGGGGGGTTTAGTTGTTATTTCTTATATATTTGAACTAAGATGTTAAGTTATTATTTCCACTTCCTTGTAGTATTTTGTCCTCGGACATTGTTGGTGCTATGTATCATTTATGAAGTTTATTTTGACTAATACTTTGGAGTTTTATTTTAATTACTATTTTGGAGTTGTTTAAGGTGTTTTGTTTTAAATGTGACACCCTCGGGTGGTCTCACTGAAAGTTTTTACGCACTCTGATTTTCAAAATTAATTGAATAGTAGTTATGGTAGAAAGGGGGTGTTACATTTGCAAAGATGACAAATAAAGATATTGGGAGTATAATCTATTCATAAGTTCAACTGACTCATCTAGTTCTAATTCTGGTTAAGCGTCTGAGCCACAACAATATCTCAAACTTTTATGGATTTAGATGATTATAATCATCCAGATAATTTTATAAAAAATGAAGAGTTATTTGAATACCCAAAAAATTTGGATCAACTAAATAAATGGACAATTCCTTCGGTCCCCTCTAGCCAAATATATAAATTTGGTATGTTTGATATCAAGTCACGATATGCTGTTAAGATTATTGAGCAGACTATTCAAGTTTCTGAAAATACTCAGACAATAAAATTATTAAGTAAAAAAAGATTTAAAAGATTATAATTTTTTTCATATTGGTCTTGTGCAAATTGCCTTTAAACCTTTAACCTTGCTAGAATTAAATGCTAGTATTCTAGCATATGTTAGAGATGGTAGATGTAGAGAATTCAAATCTTCTCTAGCTGCTTTAATAGAAACAAGTCTATGTCATGGACCTGTTTATTTTGATGTGTCTCCAAATTTGAGCTTGTCTTTATCTGACAAAAATATTATTGATGCCATGCAACTCACTGTCAATACTAGTGGGTATAATTATAAACCAGGTAGTGAAATAATAGCAATATGCTATAGAGTTTATTATAATGTTTTGAATACACTTAATCCAAATGTTAAGCAAATATCTTTCCCAGGGACAACAACTCTTGTCCAAACTAATTTATTAATTTCAAATATAGTGACCAATAGGTTAATTAAATGGAATGAAATCAACTTTCCTGAGACATGATCGCTACCCCAGGCTGTGGAACCTGAACCTATCTTAAATAAAGAGATAGATCAGATTACCTAAACAAATGAAGGGAATATAGAAATAAAGTTTAATCCCCAAAGGGTTATTAGAATACCAAGAAGTCTTTCTGCAAGACATTCTGTTAGTGAGTTTTATACAACTCCTAGTGAACTACATAAACCTTCTACGTCTCATCCAATAGAAGAAATAGAGACAGTAGAAAATATTAGAATTAGTGAGAATAAAATTCCACATGGTATATATCAGAAAACCTCCCAGAGTAGGGAATCTCCTACTCAATCAGAAATGAGTTTTCATTTATAAATGGGTTACATATTAGATTTCTCTCCCGGTAGTGGAATGAGAGAACTCATTAATGATGAGTTCCAACATGATAGATATACCCAATTTAGGGAATGGTATTTCAAGAAATTCTCTCTCCCTAAACTTAATAAGTTTAAATATGATTATTATGAGGACATGACGGTAACACAGGATTATATTCCTTTTGTAAAATGGTTTGTTAGATATTTTACTAATAAAATCAAAAATGAAGTGGATAATGAGATTTTAGTCCTTAATTCAAAGAATTGAGAAACTATGAAAGGAGAAAAAATTAATAGTATTTTCCCCCTAGACAACCTATAAATTTAGGTCAAAATGTAGAAGCCAATGCTTTTGTCAGTTTACAAAAGATAGAAAGTAATCAAGTTACTATTAGAGATTTAAATTCTTTGTTAAAAGCCCAGAATTATACAAATATTTCCCTTAACTGTTTAGGAGAACAATTTATTTCTCTTGAAAAAGATTTATTATCTCTAAAGGAATTAGTTGAAAAACAATTTTTTCAACAGAAATTGATTTTTGAACAAACTAATGAGTCTAAGGCACCTATGGTTGCAGAGACCCCTATAGTACAACCTCCTTTGCCAATAAAAGGTTTTAAAATGGAAGATAATACTTCTGAATTTATTCATATTTTGGAACAAAAATTAAAGAATTTAAATATGAGTGTTTTATCTCAGGAAAATATTTCCGATAGTTCTGAGAGTTCTTCAATTTTTAACAAGGATATAAATAATATTGATGATTTAGCAAATATGTTTGCTAACCAGGATATTAATATTAATCCTATTTATCCTCCTAAGACTATAGAAAAATATTATTATAAGAGGCCCTCACCTCAAGACTCACTTTTTGAGGAACATGAACCTTATCAGAATTCCTATTCTGGTATAGCCATTTATGAATGGAATATTGATAGATTAAATGATAAGCAAATAATAGACACAATACATAGAATGATTATGTATTCTATTGTTTGTAAACAGCATGGAAATTCCGATAGCTCAATAGCTTTTTTTATAGCTACTGGATTTGTTGGCCAATTAAGAGGTTGGTGGGATCATTATCTTACTGATGCTCAGAAAAAAGAAATTCTTGACCATAAAAAGGAAGTTAAGCTAGAAACTAGTTCTAGTGCTACTAGTGTCAGTACTGGGGAAGAGGATGCGGTTTATACCCTCTGTTTATCCATACTAAAACATTTGTAGGAACAAATGTTCCTATAGGAGAAAAATTATCTTCTCTTTTACAAAATCTAAGATGTCCATCTTTTCATTTTAGATGGTATAAGGATACTTTGTTATCCAGGGTTTTCCAATTAAAAGACCCTAATTCTATCCATTGGAAGACAAAATTTGTAGATGTTCTTCCTTATCTCTTTTCTGAGAAGGTTAGACAATCTTTAAGGAATAAGAATGATGACATAAATATTAATTATGCTGACTTGATATATGGCCAAATTATTAGTTGCTGTATTAATGAAGGTTTAGCTTTATGTAATGACATAAAGTTAAGAAACCAATTGAAGAAGCAAAAGTTAACAGAAAAACACCAATTAGGTGAATTCTGTGAACAATTTGCTTTTGATTTGGGTAAAGAGCCGAAAGAAGGCAACAGAGGTTAAAAAATAAAAGGGAGAAAACCCTTTGATAATAAAACAATTTTTTTTTTACAAAAGTTCTAGAAAAAAGAATTTTAAAAGAAAAAGTTTTCAAGAGAGAAAACCAAAAGATAAGCCTTTTCAGAAAAAAAGGAAAAAGAAAGGCTAAAAAGTTGGACATAACATGCCATAAATGCGGCAAAATAGGTCATTATGCTAACCAACGTTGGACTAAAAAAGCCTTGAATGAGATTGAAGATGGTCAATTAAGGACTCAATTAGAAAAAGTTTTATTAATTGATTCTGATTCAGAACAAGAGTTTGATTCTTCAAGTGAAGGCATAGAGTGTATCAATGATACCTCTTCTGATTCATCTTCCACTAACAATAATGATTGTCAGTGTAATGAATTGAATTATTGGAAATCCATTGTTGAAATGAATGGATTAAATGTTCTCACAGAATAACAAGATGAAGCTTTAAAAGCTTTAGAAGCCATAACTGATGGTAATTTAAAAAGAAAGATGATAGACACTCTTATGAGAAAATATTATAAGAAATAAACTCATTTAATTATAGAAGCTCCTTATCAAATGAGCGACGTTTTATCTAGATTCCAAGAATATAATATCAAAGAAACACCAGTTTCTACTACTGATTTAAGAAGAGAAATAAATCTCTTAAAATCTGAAATTGCTCAGATAAAAAAGAATCATGATATATTATTCCAGAGAATATCTTCTCTAGAAATTCCTACTCAAATAAAAGAAACTGCTAATTCGAGTAGTAATTGTTCCGTGGTGTATCAGCAAAACCAAGAGGTTCCATTAGCATTGGGCCGTCGGCCCACACCAGCGAACCGGCCCAAGCTCGGTTGCTTGGAGCGCACTTCGCGCTAGCCGGCCGAAATTCTCGCAAAACGGTCGGTAATCAACAGTATAAATTCCCCATGCATTCTCATTATCAGTGCGTTATCTTTACCTTGTGATACCCCGCTGGCGATCACTGACTTGAGCGTCGGAGTGACATTGCAGGTACCACCCGCGTGCAGCCCAGACCGGTCCTTTCCCTCACTCAACGACCGGCCGATCCAGCGAACAACATCAACACTTCATTGGTCTAAGGTACGATCAATTGGCGACCACAGTGGGAGGCCCGAGCGCTATCCTACCTCGACTATGGCTCCACGCGACCGGTCCCAGACGCGGGCCTCATCTCGACTGAACCCCTCCGGGCAGCAGCATCCTCAGCAGCAAACCCCGGAAGGAGTACCCATTACCGTTCACGAATCACAAGGAAACCCTCGCCAAGAACCATCAGTGCAGGGAGGCCACAGGCCGGCGATCCAACCGGTCCAACAACCAATACCAGCCGAGCTGGCCGAGGCAGGAATCGCAGAGCCTTTGCCAGAGCACATTACTCAGGCCGTTCTTCAGGTGCTACAGAACAAGAATCAGCTCATCGCAGATAGAGACAAGTTGATCTCCCGTTATGAAAGAGGGTCAATTCCGGTCCGCCAGCGAGCGGTAGACGGAGAACCTTCTGCTCTAGGTCGTCCATCACGTAGACGCCGAACACCTCCTCAAAGGAGCATCACTCGCCGGGGAAGTACTTCCCACCGATCCCCGGCACGGCGAACCAGGGCGGACAGGTCGCCCCCAAGTAGGAACGTGCGCAGACGCCGTTCCCACTCTTATGACTATGGATACGAAGATTCCAGCTACCGTCCTGAATCCGGTCGCTCGCCCACCAGTCGTCCGGTTCCAAACGGTCGAGAAGTAGATCCTAGGATTCGCATGATGAGTTTGAAGAATATCGAGATGGAGGAATTAGAGACGTCTCGTAGCAATCCAGAAGGCACCCTCCTCAACTGCCACCTTTAGGCCAACCTGGAGGATTCTACGGAATGACGGGCAACGAGGCGTGCCTCACCATGCAGCCCTTTGGGTCGAGTGACATCCCGAACGACCATGGACCATTTACAAGAGAGATCAGGCGCTACCGTATTCCAAGAGACTTGAGGAAGCCGCCCAATCTGAACAAATTTGATGGCCGCGGAGATCCGGATAAGCATATTCGATATTTCAACAACTATTGCAGCTATAGAGAGTTGGGGTCGACCATGAAATGTCGGCTTTTCCCTCAGTCGTTGGACGACCGAGCTTTAGAATGGTGGGAATCTCTACGTCCCAACACCATCTCCTTGTGGGAAGGCCTAATCAGAATCTTCTTAGCCCACTACACAGCCAACCGTTGCCAGTATCAGTACGAGGAGCACTTGGACACAGTCGTTCAAGGAGATAATGAAACACTAAGGCAGTACATCGACCGATTCAACACTGAGGCCGAGACTATTCGCGACCTATCTGATAAGGACAAGCTGAAATACCTCAAACGTGGTATTCGATCGGACCATAGATTCGTAGGAGAGTTCACTCTGAATCACTATCAGGACCTCAGCATGTTCTTAAGGCGGGCCAATGATCATATGGCCTACGAAGAAACTCTGGCTGCAAGAAAGGGCGCCCGCGCGCGTCCTAAAGAAGATCAGAATAGACCGGACAAGGGGCAAGAAGGCCGCCGAGACAACAGGCCGGACTATAGAGAGAAGAAGTACGAGCAGCGCACTCGTTTGAACATCGCACAAATTTACATGGAATGCCAGAACAACGAGTTTGTGGGTGTGAAGCGGCCTGACCCTCTTGTGCTTAAAAAGGGGGCAAGGCCGACCAAGAGATACTGCCGCTATCACAAGAGCAAGGGACATGACACCAACGACTGCATGGCCCTAAAAGATGATATTGAAGACCTTATCCAAAAAGGTAAGTTGAGTAAGTATGTGAGGCCCGAAGAAAACGAGCGACCTCAAGAAAAGACAGGAGGACCTGCCCAGAACAGAGGAAAGGGCGTCATCGTTACAACGACCGCCCAAGACAAAGATGGATCTGAAGAAGATCGAGACACTCGGCAATCGAAAGGCCGTAATGTTGCTATGGTAATTCATGGTGGGAACCCTTTGGATCGCAGGGACTCCAACAAAGCACACCTAAAGGAAATGGAATGACATTCTCATGGTTGGGACAACCTTAGCCAAGCGACCGGTCTCGAATAGACCGCCCATTTCTTTTGGGGATGAAGACCTGCTCGATGGCAGGACGAACAGCTACGTTCCGTTGGTAATATCAGCAGTGATGGCCAACACAGAGGTTCGAAGAATTTTGGTCGACCAAGGAAGCTCGACCGACATTATGTTTGAGGAGCTAATTGACAAGCTGAAGGTAGATCGAAGTGAAATACTCCCACAGGCCGATCCTACTCCGCTAACTGGTTTCAACGGAGCGACCACTTATCCTTTGGGGACAATTGAACTCTTGGTCACATTCGGAGAAGACACGACAGAAAACACCTTGTACAGGACGGTCCGGACGACGTTCCTTGTACTTCCCATAAAATCTTGCTACCAATGCATCATCGGTAGACCGACCCTGGGTAAGCTGGAGGCTGTTGCTTCCACGGTGCATCTAAAGATGGAGTTTTATAGCAAAGACGACCAAGTGGTTACTCTGATGGCCGACATGGAGGCGGCCAAACGAAGCCATTACCTATATCAGGACATTTGTGATGAACTAGACCATGGTCCCAACGGTCAGAGTTTCAGTGAAGGTCACCAAGTTAATCTCGCCGATCTGGACGCTCGTTATGATCCAGATAGCGACCCTGAGGACAATGATGACGACTTAGCCCGCAAGCTAAAGAACAGATTAAAAAGGCCAGAGCCTCATGGGGAACTGATGGACGTTCAGTTGGGCGACGACCCAGCAAAGAAAGTAAAGCTAGGTAGCGACCTACCTGAGCAAGTTAAACAAGACCTCATGGGATGCCTAAGGGATTACGCTGATGTTACCTCAAAATTCCGACAAGGGCATTAAATTAAGCTTTAAATGGTATTGACTGCACATTTAATAAGTATACGTGGGCCATGTGTCAATGCTCAAGTCAATGTACCATAAATTAAAGCGGTGAAGTTGTACAAGTCGCGACAATGCAAGCAAACTTCAAACAGACTTGGGTCTTCAAGCTACGAAACAATGACGAAACCTTCGGCGGGAGAGGCCCAATTGTTCGACAAAAGCGGGTCCAATACTTACGCCAAATCCTTCGACAACAAGCTGGTCAAGCGCAAGGAGCAGCAGATTAGTGGGCGGTTATTTCCTAGTTTTTAGGAAGTAGTTATCGTGCTTGCCCACGATTGTATCCACGAGTATAAATACTCCCTTGTAATAGGAAAACGAGGTCACCACATTTTACAAAAACAACGAGAAACTCAACTTCCAAGCCAAAGCGAAACAAGAGTGAATCAGATTATATTATACGTGTTGGTGTACCACCTTCTTCTTTCTATCATTTTAATGCAATTTTTACTTGTTTTTACGTTTGTTGCTTTCTTACTTTCATTCTGCTTTCAAACTATCTCTTCCTACTATTTTCTGTTCTTACGCACGCTAAAAGACAGAAAACACAAAGGCAATTGTCAAAGAGATTTTCTAGTTTGATCTCACGGTCTTAATATTGAAAACTAGTGATTGTTTGCTAAAAACACCAAAGAAACAAATTGGCACGCTTGATGGGACCTTTGCCGATTATTTTGTGTCGTTTTCGTTAAGTGTATAAACTTGTATGCACTTGAGGAGTGGTAGGATGGTACGCACAAATTCTAACAACGCCTCTAGTTCCAGCCCTGTGATATCACAAGTGCAAGGAACAACGGTGAGATTCTCGCCAATGTCGGCGGTGGAAATGTTGCGGGGACTACTGACCCGGTGACATCAATAACCGCTCCCACGATGTCAATGACCAACGTTGGTTCGACATCGTCTATGGCCTTGCCACAAAGTATGGGACTTCCTTCTAGTCCTTATGTGGCAACAGGAATAGTTTGGAAACACGTTTCCAAAATATGAGTCTACCACCATACCCTTTTGGGGTATATGGCATGCCTCTTTGGAATGCCACATGTCTCGACCTTTTCTCCTTCACGTCTCTTACGAGGCGTGCTTGGTCGAAATCCTACTTGCATTAACCAATGCGCCCTTGTTGGCGTTAAGACAACAAGTAGATTTAAAGCAATCATGATATGGTTAATATGTCGACTCAACAAATTGGTACCGTGTTCAATCCTTTGATTCGAACACAAATACCGCTTATCGATGTTAGCAGACCAAATGGGTAGGATTGCGATTTCTTTTGGGGCTCCTACGGAAACAATAGGCGCTACCAAATTGTGGGAACAATATGCCTAATACCCCACGAGATCGATCGATATTTATCGAAAGCCAAGCGGTTATGGGCGAACAACAAATGGGAAATCACATCCCTGAGGTGGTTATGGTGAATCGAAACCAAAATGCTGATGAAGTTGTTCGACAAGTGCAACGAAATAACGTTTGCGCTCAAGACAACATAGCCACTTTGGTCGAAACCATAATGGCGCAAAATGGCCTTAACATAGGTTTACATAGGCCTAATTTCATATCGCCTGTGTGAGTATATCTTGCAGCGCAGAGTTGCCGAGAAATTTGGAAAATCCCTAAATTCACTAAGTTTGGGGGTGACACCAATGAATCTACTGTCGAACATATTGCCCGGTACATGACTGAGGCAGGAGACATAGCTCAAAATGAGAGTTTGAAAATGAAGTATTTTCCAAATTCTCTAACTAAAAATGCCTTTACGTGGTTTACCACTCTTCCCCCTGGTTCCATATATACATGGGGGCAGTTAGAAAAGGCTTTTCATGAGCAATTCTACATGGGCGATCGAAGATTAGCCTTAAAGAATTGGCGGTGTTCGACGTAAAGTACCGAGGCTATTGATGATTATTTGAATAGATTCAGTTATCAAGGCAAGGTGTTTTACACAAGTGGTGAACATGAGCTCGTCGAAATGGTGCAGTGGCCTTGACTATTCAATTCGAAAAGAAATTGGATACGTCTCATTTGAGAGACATGGCCCAACTAGCTGATAGAGTTCGACAAGTCGAAAGGCTTAAAGAGGTTAAGGCTAGAGTGAATAAGTACAATAAAAAAGAAAACTCAGTGGGTTTTCACAAAAAAGAAAAGATAGCCTATGTAGATGAACAATTCGATTTTGCATTTAGTGATGTCGAACTGAGGAAATAGACGTATTTGAACTTAAGCCTGGTCCTCCTTATGCTTGTAAATTATTAAGGCCTGCAAATGGGAATAATCCTGTAGAGCCTAAGAATGATAGATTTGTGCCTAAAACGTACACTTTTGATGTTACTAAATGTGACGAGATCTTCGATTTGCTAGTAATCGATGGCCAAATAATAGTGCCAAATGGTTCGAAAGTTCCTCCTCTCGAACAGAGGAAGAAAAAGGGTTATTGTAAGTTTCATAATTTTTTTGGGACATACAATCGACCGCTGTGTACTTTTCAGGGACATGGTTCATAAAGCGATCGAGGAAGGGAGGCTCAAATTTGGAGATAAAAAGAATAAAGCACCGATGCAAATTGATGCTGACCCCCTCCATCAAGTGGAGGCGATGTATGCGGAACCAATTGAGATGAGTATCAATATGGTAGACGTAAAAACGGTGGATTCTCCTAAGTCTACCAAATCTCCTGCTGAAAAAATCAAAAGTATTGTACAAAAGAGTGGTGCTGTGCAACAGGTTACTCAGGAAGAATACGAGGAGAAGGTGCAATCTGTGTACCCCAAGGCTGAGGAAGATCTGATAGACTTCCTAAACCGGTGCAAATTGAGCTCTGAGGTCATGTTATGTCCAAGGTGCAGTGCGGTGTTTGATAAAGAAGCGGCTAAAAGTGTCGAATGCTGTGAAGTTCGACAACCCTTAAAAAGGAAATGGCCAGATAAGAGGCCAAATTTCAGCTTCAAAAGAGGGGACCTCCCTTACAAGGTAAAGAATTCGAGCAAGGCTTCGACAAGCAAGCCGCAGTTTGCTGGTAAGGGTGTAGCCAAGAAGGAGTTTGTGCTATCTCGCCTCTGCCTAAACCATTTTTTCCAAGAGCAGCACTCCATCCAATGAGAAGTGGATACATCTTTGGATGTAGACACTACAAGAGTGCTGCTCAACAAGCTGGAAAGGCCAAGCCAATCACAGGTGAGGCCTCAAAATATAATTACAAGAACAATTATAAAGGGAAGAATCCCATGACGAAGACCCAATGGCGTCGTTACAGCTCTCGAAAAAGAAGGCAACACTGGTTGCCAACGAGCAAACGCCAAAAACGGTTAAAGGGTGTGACTCCTAAAACCGTGGGGAACACAAAGATAAGTATAAGTCTTTTGCCAATCAAGTGAGGGTTGGAAATAAGGCTAAAGGGAAATCTATTGTGATAGAGGAACCAAGAAGGCACGCTATGGAGAGGATTTTCCTCCATTAACACCTTTAAAGAAGAAAAGTGCTTCATTCGACATGGATGAAGATGTTACTTCAGATTTCGACGACTGACGAGGCTAGTTTCGACGTCATCCGCAACGTGGTGTCTATCCCGCCGAGTGAGTATGATGTCAGCATTACGGTCCCCAAACGACGTCGAAGAGGACTTCATTGGGGATATGGCTAACCATAAGCAAGTATGCTACTATGTCATGAACAATGGCTGCGTAGAAGAACAGATGGCCACTTTTGAGAGAGGCCGGACGAGGGCATGCAACACCATTTGAAGCCCTCATGCGATGGATAAAGCCAAAGTTAATGGCGTAGGCATTAATAAGATCTTGGTCGATGGAGGGGTCTGCCGTTAACTTAATGCCTCGAGCCATGTCAAGACAATAGGGTCGTTTGATACAGACCTTAGACCTCATAATATTATGTTAACCAATTATGAGGGAAATCTGGTCATCGTTGGGAGTCATCGAAGTGGAAGTGGTGGTAGGTATGCGTTAGAAGAACCACCACGTTCTTTGTTATAGCATCAAAAGCAAGCTACAATCTACTCCTTGGGAGAGAGTGGATACATGGCGTAGGAGCTGCTCCTCAAGCCTACACCGTAAATTGGTAATGTGGAGGATGATGGTGCCGTGGAGTACGTCAAGCGGACCAAAGTTATTTCCTCACGGCGTAAATAACGTCACCAGGGAGAATTTCGAGAAACAAATGGCGAATATTGCGCCATGTTCATCTTCTAGCCAAGCATATATCTCTTCAGATAATGTGCTTTCCTCCATTCACTTATACCCAACACATGGTTTGTGTGGGAAAGAGAGGAAATAGAAGGTGCAAATGTCTATCCCGATGGTGTGCTACCTCCACAGGATGGGACACCGACTCTTAGAAGGTTTAGATGTCGCACCGGTGTTTGGGATAGAATTACGGCTTACATGGCCGAAAATAAAATAAAACGGCTTTGGAGGCCGAGTTAAATCAACAAACAATGGTCATCGAAGCCATAACTTCATCTCAAGAAAATGGTGAAGTCATAAATGACAAAACTGGATTGCATTTATGATGACGAACCATTGGGTTTTGAAAAAGACCCCTAGAGATTCTACAAAGCGCATGCAAGCTCAAGATCCGATCGAAGAAGTGGATTTGGGAAATGGCTTGATCAAAAGGCCAACATATATTAGTGCACATCTTGATCGCCTTCGTAACCCAAGTTATTTCACTTGCAGGAGTTCAAAGATTGCTTTGCTTGGGAGTACAAATGAAATGCCCGGGTTGAGTCGAGAAGTGGTGGAATTACAAATACCCATTCGACTGTGGAAGAAACCAAGTGAAGCAAACGCCAAGAAGATTTGCTCCTCGGATATTGGCTAAGATCAAGGAAGAAATAGAAAGGTTTGTTCAAAAGCAAATTCATCGAATCTGCGTGTATGTTGATTGGTTAGCTAATATAGTTCCAAAGAATGAAGAAAAATGGAAAACTTAGAGTTTGCGTGAGACTTTAGGGATCTAAATAATGCAACACCTAAAGATGAATACGCTATGCCCGTGAAAGCGTAAATGCTAATAGATTCGTAGCAGCAGATTCGATTATCTCGATTTGCTAGATGGCTACTCGTGGTATAATCAAATCTTTATTGCCGAAGAGGACGTGTAAAACAAACTTTTCGATGTCGGGGCATTAGGTGTTTATGAATGGGTAGTCATGCCTTTTGGTTTAAAAATGTCGCGCCACTTATCGAGGGCAATGAATTCTATGTTTCACGATTTTATTGATGATTTTATGCAAGTATACATAGATGATGTGGTGGTTAAGTCATCCTCGAGAAAGTGGTCATTTAGACCATCTTCGACGCTCTTTTGAACGAATGAGGAAATATGGATTGAAAATGAATCCAACCAAATGTGCTTTCGTGGTGCGTGCGGGTGAATTCTTGGGTTTTGTAGTACACAAGAAAGGCATAGAGATCAACGAAAATAAGACTAAAGCAATTATGGAAACGAAGGCCCTTCGACTAAAAAAAAAGAACTTGATCACTACTAGGGAAAATCAACTTCCTTCAAGATTCATCTCAAATCTAAGTGGCAAAACACAAGTTTTTTCGCCATTACTCGAGATTGAAGAAAGAAGATGAATTCAAGTGGGAGCAAGTTCACCAAGATGCTTTCGACGCAATCAAGTCTTATCCGGTCAAGCCACCAATTTTATTGCTCGTTATTGGAAACAAATTGCTAAAATTGTATATAGCAACTTTCCGATAACACAATAGGTAGCATGTTAGCGCAAGAGGATGATAGTGGTGTCGAAAGACCCATTTATTACCTTAGTAGGGTTTTGATCGATCTTTGAAACTAGGTATAGTCCAATTGAGAAACTATGCCTTTGCTTGTATTTTTCTTGTACAAAATTGAAGCAATATATAAAATCAACAGATGTTTATGTTTATTCGCATTTTGATGTTATTAAACATATGTTGTCAAAACCAATGTTGCATAGTCGAATTGGCAAATGGGCTTTAGCTTTGCTAGAGTACAACTTAACTTACCAACCCCTCAAGTCAATTAAAGGACAAGTGGTCGCCGATTTTATAGTAGACCATTTCGTTGTCGAATGTGAAATACATTCGTTAGACATACGCCCTGGAGATTATACTTGATGGCTCAAGCCATAAAAATGGAGCAGGTATTGGAATTTTGATTATCTCACGGAAAATACTCCAACGAAGTATAAATTTAAAATTCGAGACTCTTGCTCAAATAATGAGGCTGAGTATGAGGCTTTAATAGTAGGCCTTAAAATTTTGCTCGAATTGGGGGCAAGTTATGTCGAAATAAAAGGTGGTTCTCAACTGGTGGTCAAACAATTGACAAAAGAATACAAATGTATTAATGAACACCTAATTAAATATTTCGTTATTGCCAATACGTTGCTAAAAAGGTTTACGCTGTTCACCTAGAGCATTTACCGCGAATTGAAAATCACGTGGCAAATGAATCGCACAAATTGCTTAGGTTACAAAGTATCGAAGCAAAGCCTAGAAGAGTTAATTGAGATAAAAGATAAATTAATCTCGAAGACTCTCTCCATAATACTCCTTCGACGTTATTGTCAACACCAAAAATTGGGGGCAATAAATACAAATGAAGTGCTTGGCTTAAAAACGCCACATTTTTGACGCAGATTGACTTAGCGTAAATTTTTGCTATTGACAATATGGTTGATGATGATTGGCGAAAACCCATTGTAGAGTATTTACTGAGAATCCTACAGGGACACTAACAAAAAGTAAAGTACTGAGCTCTAAGCTATGTGTTAATTGGAAACGAATTGTACAAGCAAACTCTCGAAGGGTACTACTAAAATGTCTTAGTGAAAACGAGGCATATTTGGCGCTTTCGATACACATAGTGGAGCATGTGGCTCACATCAAGTAGGCCACAAAATGAAATGGTTGTTATTTCGACAAGGAATGTATTGGCCAACTATGCTAAAAGATTGTATAGAATTTGCCAAAGGTTGCCAAGAATGCCAAAAACATGCCGAATACAACACGCACCGCAAATGAGTTGCATTCTATAGTGAAACCTTGGCCATTCAGGGGTTGGGCTTTAGATGTGATTGGAGAAATAAAACCAACCTCGTCGAAAGGCCACAGATACATTCTAGTAGGATCGATTACTTTACTAAATGGGTAGAGGCAATACCTTTAGCCAATGTAGATCAAGAAGCGTTGATAAGGTTTATTCAAAATCATATCATTTATAGATATGGAATTCCAGAGACCATTACTACGGACAAGGTACTGCTTTTTATCGGGTCGAAAAATGGTAGATTTCACTTTGAAATTGGTTTCAAGTTATTGACTTCGACACCATACTACGCACAAGCCAATGGTCAAGTAGAGGCTGCCAATAAAATCATTATTAACTTGATTAAAAACACGTGGGACGTAAGCCTAGAAGTTGTACGATTCTCTTGACCAAGTGTTGTGGGCTTGTCGAACTTCACCTAAAGAGTCTATAAATACCACTCCCTACAAAGTTAACATTTGGGCATGATGCGTTGTTACTGTCGAGATCTGCTTACAATCAACAAGGATTGAAACAATGTGAAATCCCTTTTGATCATTATTGGAATATGATGATTGATGAATTAGTTGATGTAGACGAATCAGAGGTTGTTAGCTTTAGAGATGCTTATTCGAAAGAAAGAAAGAGTAAGCTAAAGCCTACAATAAAAAGGTTAAGTTAAAAACCTTTGAGGAAAGGGAGTTAGTGTGGAAAGTCCTATTACCTATGGATAAAAAGATAGAGTTTTAGGCAAATGGTCACTGTGGTGGGAAGGTCCATTTCAAGCGTGTTGCGATGCTTTTCGAATGGCGCTTATGAAGTCGAAGAGTTAGGTGACGAAAATAGAATCTTTAGAATAAATGGCAAGTATTTAAAACGATACAAGCCAACATTAATCGAGATAAAGATTGAGCAATTATAAGTGAATGAAAGTTGTTCATAAATGGCAATGTATAAAGAAATTGTTAAAGTTACACACCATTTTTAGAATGCTAAACTATTACAAAACCTCGGAATGTCGACAAGGTAGCCTTATGCCTCTCCATAATGCTAACACTTAGAGAAATAGAGGTGTCGAGAAGGTATGACTCTTTGTCGAGGTCGGCGAGAACAAACTTGATGCTTGTCAATCTTCTCCAAGTGCTCTATAGCCGCCAATGCTTTGGTGGTTTTGGTGGACGAAGAAGCGAAGACTCATGCGCTCAACGATCGAGCCCTTCCGATGCTTAGCGTTTGATGATTTGAGTTGAAGGGTCTTTATCTCTTCATCAATGCGCGCAATCTCTGCATCCCATTCAGCGATTGCTTTCTCATCATTAGTCGCTTGAGTTTCAAGGGCCTCGTTGTCGCCTTGATCGGCCTTAAGAGAGGCGTAGTTCTACCTCACGAGTCGAGTCTCTTGAACCTTGTGTTTGGAGGTGGTCGACCGCTGGTTGATTAAAAGAGAAAGTTGCTCAAGATGGGGCCAAATTCCATGAAGAACGAAAGGACGTTTTGAGGAGGATCTAATTTGGTGATCTTGTGAATGAGGATTTTACCTCAAGATACACAGATGGTTCATTCTCAATGGTTGCCACCAAGTCCCCTTCTAACACCTTCGTCTTCACCGTGAAGCGTGCTTTCGACCAATCTCTTGGTTGATAGAACTTAGAGAGTTGTTTGAGGAATCGCAAATCAAACGGCTCGGACGAGCTCTTGAGACTTAACATGATCTTCAAGGCACGCCAAGGATCCGTCTTCTTTAGCTCAACCAATTCTTGATGGCACGACAAAGACTTTGTTAGATGACTCTTTGGTAGAAGCACCTTGATCCGCAGATACCCCACTCTAAGCTCCTCCCGGTTCTTGATCGACCATATTTGCTTCAGTGAATTTCGACGAGGTAGCCACTACTTCGGGTCCTTCGCTTGTTGGAATGGTAAGTTACGGAACTCGAGCGCTTCTCCAACAACAACCTCCGCTTTCGACCCTATCGCCAGCGATGGAATAGCCTCCTCCATAGCAGAGCATTCTCTTCGACGATCGACTCTTGTTCGACATTTCCAAAGACTTGGAGCAAACTCTCAAAACAGGATTTCGTGGTTATCCAACGTTTGGGAAATTTCTTCAGCAGCTTATACCCGAGGAGATGAAGGAAAAGGGAGCATGGGAGCCGACAACTCTAGATCGCAAAAGCCTCAACCATAGATCGAACTTCGTGTTTGTCCACGAGCGATCCACCCACCTATGCACAACAAGGTATATCGCTTAAGTTAAGGATTGGAAAGATGAGACCGAATAAGTCTAAACTAATGTCGAAAGGAGTTTACCTCTTGTACCTTAAGTCTCTTGATTGGAGGAGAAGAAGGTGATTCAGAGCCTCATTAATAATGATGCCTTGAGCTGCCCTTTGAATCTCGTGAAGGTTTTCTTCTTCGCCTCCGAGTGAGGGGATATTATCATCACTTTCTGTCCCGCAAAAAGAATTTGGGTTATGACAAGAAAGTGAATGACAGAGGAAGAGAAATTTCGACGGATTAACAAGGCAAGAGTATAGTACCTCATCACCGGGAAGGACCATTTTCTTTTTAGCTTTGGTCCATTGAGGGGATTTTGCCAGGTTGTTTTCTAGAAAGAAGGTTTTCGACATAAGTAAAAGTCGTAATCAAAAATAATTTGAAGCTTAATAAATGGCAACATACCTCTTTAGGACAATGTCCGGAGTAGATCTCGCGCCCACTATTTTCTTTGTTCTTTGGAGGAGATTTTCTTGTGGTAGCCTTGCCTACTTTGATCTTCACTTTGGTGCGAGTTGATCCGATGTCGAAAAACATTGGTAAGAAAACAGTAAATAAAACTAAGTTACGAGATGTTTAAGACTCGTAAAGATTTGGATATATCAAGTAAATACCGGGTTGTTTGAAAGGAAGGTCGCCACCAATTTCTTGAGAATATTTCCTGCAAAGGTATCACTAGCCTCTCCAAAGCAGTTAGGTGGTGTAGTAATCACCCACCATTCATGAAATTTCTTGGTGCATGAGAATCGGGGTTGAATTCGAGAGGTTCAAATTCAAGGCCCTATAGTGAAATTTCTTGAAGGCTTGTTTGTAGGCTACCGCTGTGTCTGGATTCGAAAATTCTCGCCTATGAAAACACACTGGCGCTGGTCGAACCTGACAAAGGCCAAACTGTTTGGCAGAATAACTTGGGAAGTATCTCTTAATTAGAAGCTATTTTTAGCTTTGCCAGGGGTGAGTCTGGTAGAAAGAATAGCAGGAGAGAGGTAGGCTTGCCGATTTGGGTAATCTCCTCACTTGGGTCGATGTAAGAAGAAGGAAATGGTTGCCGAAACCAAGTTGGACCGAAAGGCCTTTGCACAAAGGGAGCCATAGAGTCTACGAAACTTGTGCACTTCAGGAACATGTCGAAGTGAATTTCGAAAGACTCTTCTGGAGGAATATTTATCTGTTTGGGTTTCAACTGAGCTAGTCGAATCCCTTCAGTCCTCCTAGACTTTAAGGTTGGGTGAACAGACTTAGGGATATACAGACCTAGTCGAGACTCAAAAGTGGCTAGCAGCCACAATTGCAATAGCCACAATGGGCCAGAGGCCAAGAACTTGTTGGTGGGTTCGTCTTCTTTCAGTTCTAGAACAGCATTGTCAAGCTCCTGATAGAGAGAACCCAACAACAGTTTGGCAAGATTAATGTTTTCTTTCTCGTGGAGTTGGGCTGCCAGTGGAATATAGGTTTTAGAAACCTGGAGTGAACGAGTACAGAAAACAAAAAGGGATAACCAAAGGGTTAAGAAGGCTACGTGTTCTTTAGCAGACACCGTGTCATTGTCACGATTGTGGTGTTCCGTGATGTAAGGAGCAAAAGTGGCATTGTTGAAAGTGAACGGGTATACATAATCAGGATTAGCAGGGTCAAAAGTCTCACCTAGGGGTTTCAGACCTGTGATGGCAGCAACATCTAGTAAAGTGGGAGTCAGCATGCCACATCTCAAATGAAGGCTATGAGTGGCACAATCCCAGAACTGCATAGCAGCCAATAACAAGGTAATCATCATACCAGGCCCATACCTAGACAATCTGGATAAGGTCAAAAATACCTTGTTTTTTCCGGATGTCGGCCTTTTTAGCCTCTACCTTGTCGAGCCAATCTATGTAAATCTGTTGGTCGAGCCTAGGAGCAGACCTGAAAACCCTGGAAGGACTATTCAGAAATTCTAAATGGAAATGGGTCTTAGTGAAAATTCTGGGTTGAAGACAGGCATGACTGGGGAAAATTTCAGAAACTTCAGTGTTTTCTAATAGGATATCAGGTAGAGGACCTAGATATGCATGAGTATAAACCCTAGTAGAAGGAATCAAGCACTGGTTTGCCATTGAACTGCTCGACTATCGTGAATGTCAGGCTCATCAACAAAGCCATCAAGGGTTTTAGGTCTGTTGGTTTCGTCCTGCTTCGTTGAACATTCAGCAGCAGATGAAGAAGCCATGAGGGATAAAAAGCAAATGCGAGACGAAATTCGAGCGTAGATTGAAGAAAAGGAATGAAAGTTTGAAACTTTAGTGATTTTGGGATTTTTGCAAACGCAGAGAATGAAGAATGCAGAGAGACTTCACAAAAGTTCAAACCGAGTAAAGAGGAGGAATATGAAGGGTGCAGCCGTTTATATATGTTGGGAAGCTACGATTATTGGCACGTTCGCCATAACTCGCACGTTCAGCGACGTGAGAGACGCGTGATGGCCCACCAACTATGCAACGTGTGCCAATAAGACTCGCTTCGCTTTACTGTGCAAGTAATGATAGTTGTCTTTTCGACCATCGTTGAAATGCAAAAGGCAGTAGAAATGACCATTGCCCAAGATTCAAAAATACCTTTTCTTCCCTCCATTCCTTATTCCGTCGAAAAAGCATTTTTGGGGGCAACTGTTACCTCAAAATTCGACAAGGGCATTAAATTAAGCTTTAAATGGTATTGATCGCACATTTAATAAGTATTCGTGGGCCACGTGTCAATGCTCAAGTCAATGTACCATAAATTCGACAGTTGAAGTTGTACAAGTCTCGACAATGCAAGCAAACTTCGGCAGACTTGGGTCTTCAAGCTACGAAACAATGACGAAACCTTCGCTGTGAGAGGGCCCAATTGTTCGACAAAGCGGGTCCAATACTTCGCCAAATCCTTCGACAACAAGTCGGGTCAAGCGCAAGGAGCAAAGCAAGATTAGTGGGCGGTTATTTCCCTAGTTTTTAGGAAGTAGTTATCGTGCTTGCCCACGATTGTATCTGAGAGTATAAATACTCCCTTGTAATAGGAAAACGAGGTCACCACATTTTACAAAAACACTGAGAAACTCAACTTCCAAGCCAAAGCGAAACAAGAGTGAATCAGATTATATTGTACGTGTTGGTGTACCACCTTCTTCTTTCTATCATTTTAATGCAATTTTTACTTGTTTTTACGTTTGTTGCTTTCTTACTTTCATTCTGCTTTCAAACTATCTCTTCCTACTATTTTCTGTTCTTACGCACGCTAAAAGACACAAAACACAAAGGCAATTGTCAAAGAGATTTTCTAGTTTGATCTCACAGTCTTAATATTGAAAACTAGTGATTGTTTGCTAAAAACACCAGCAAACAGCTGACCTATTTGCATGGCAGGCATCAGATATGCCAGGTATTCCCATAGAGATTGCATGTCATCAGCTTTCAGTCGACAAAGAAGCTAAGCCGGTCGCCCAAAAAAGGCGAACGCAAAGTGAAGAAAAGTCTCAAGCAGCAGCAAAGGCCGTTGAAAACCTAGTGAAGGCCAACTTCGTCGAAGAGATTAAATACACGACCTGGTTGTCCAATGTCATGCTGGTAAAGAAAAAGAATGGCAAGTGGCGTATGTGTGTAGACTACACCGACTTGAAGAAGGCATGCCCGGAAGGATGCCTTTCGTGCCCAACATTAACAAAGTCGGGTCGATGGTGCCTCGGGTTACAAGTTATTATCTTTTCGGATGCCTACTCGCTATAATCGAGATCACTATGTATCCTCCCGACGCTACAAGATCGCTTTATGACGGATCGTGGCAACTTTTAGTATAAAGTGATGCCTTTCGGCCTGAAGAACGCTGGGGCGACATACCAGCGTATGATGAGTAAGGTCTTCAAGAAACAGATTGGCCGAGTAGCTGAAGTATACTTAGATGATATGATCATTAAGAGTACGACCGACCAAGACCACTTAAGCGACCTGAGGGAGGTGTTTGGGGAAGCCAGAAGGAACTCACTAAGGTTGAATCCAGAGAAGTGCACTTTTGGTGTGAGGGCGGCAAGTTTTTGGGCTTTCACCTAACAGAAAGGGGGATCGAGGCCAATCCCGATAAATGTAGGGCGGTCGCCGACATGAGGCCGCCCACCACCAAGAAAGAGATTCAACAACCGAATGGCATGGTTCTTTGCCTTGTCAAGATTCATACCCAAGGCGCTCGGAAGTCGCTTCCTCTGTTTAGACTCTTGAAGAAAGATGCAGAATTCGAGTGGACCGACCAATGCCAGCGAGCGTTGGATGAACTGAAAGAAGCCCTGACCAACCCGCCAATCATGACTAAGCCGTCGCCAGGGGAAATCCTGTATCTATACTTAGCAATAACGAAAGAAGTCTTGAGTACTGTTTTAGTCGGGAGAACGACTCAAACAAAGCCGGTCTATTTCATCAAGAAGGTAATCGCAAGGCCCGAGCAAAGGTATCGAAGATAGAAAAGTTAGCCTTGCACTTTTGGTGGCGCGCTCAAGATCGAGGCCCTATTTCGTAGCCCACTGTGTCGTGGTGAGAACTGATCAACCAATAAGGCAAGTCCTTCATCGACCAGATCTGGCGGGAAGAATGATAAAGTGGGCAGTGGAACTCAGCGAGTTCGGTATCAAGTTTGAATCCAGGTCGGCCGCTAAAGCACAAGTGTTGGCCGACTTCATAGCCGAAATGACCCCAGTTCCAGATGAACAACCGGCGACAACCTGGACTTTGCATGTGGATGGCTCTTCTAATAGTAAAAGCAGTGGAGCGGGCCTGATCTTGGAAAATTCAGAAGGCCTTGCTGTGGAAGTATCCTTGACTTTTACTTTCCACATGTGAAACAATCAAGCCGAGTATGAGGCATGCATAGCCGGGCTACAGCTCGTCAGGGATTTCAACGTCCAACGTGTGGAACTGCATTCAGATTCCTTACTGGTCGTCTCACAAATTAAAGAATTGTACGACGCTAAAGACGACGTCCTCAAGAGCTATTTGGCTGCAGTAAAGGAGCTCAAAGAATTCGACCGAAGCGAGGTAAGACATGTGCCGAGAACTCGTAATGTCCGGAAAGACATCCTCTCAAAGTTAGCAAGCACCAAAACCCCGAAATCACGAAGCTTGATCCAGAAACTTTAAATCACCGAGCGTATCGACCAAACCAAGCCCATCATTGGCCGTTCTTTGTGTTGACCAAGATAATGATTGATCGCCCCATTCTCGCGATACATTGTTGAAGGAAAGAGCCAGGCGATCAAAAGCAGGCAAAATTGATCAGATTAAGGGCGACCAAGTATTTCAGTGATAGAAGGAAAGTTGTATCGAGGAGGATTCTCATCTCCATTGCTGAGATGCCTGCCGTCGGTCGAAGCCGACCATGTGCTAAGAGACATCCACGAGGGTGTTTGTGGGAGCCATCAGGGTGCACGATCCATAGCGAAGAAAGCGCTTTAGAGCTGGTTATTACTGGCCGACCATGGACGAAGACGCCAAGAAATTAGTCCAGAAATGCAAAAAGTGTCAAGTGCATGCCGACGTCCATGTTGCACCTTCCTCAGAGTTGCAAAGTCTTCTCTCACCTTGCCGTTCGCCTGGTGGGGCATGGATCTGCTAGGCCCGTTTCCACCTGCTCCAGGCCAGTTCAAATTCTTGATCGTGGCAGTCGATTATTTTACTAAGTGGATCGAGGCCGAGCCTCTTGCGACTATCACTTCAACAAAGGTGAGCAAGTTCTTTGGCCGGAACGTCCTAGCCCGTTTTGGAATTCCGCAGCAGTTAATAACAGATAATGGTACCCAGTTCGCAGACAAGAGGTTCAGGGAAATGTTGGCCAACTTAGGTGAAAAACAAATGCTTCACTTGATCGAGCATCCACAAACGAACAGCCAAGCCAAGCGCCAACGAGTCATCTGCGTGGGTTAAAGAGAAGGTTGGACGAAGCAAAGGGAATTGGGTCAAGAGTCTGCAATCCGTTCTCGGCGATAGACGACCCCCATTCATCGATCGGAGTTGCCCTTCGTGCTTGTGTATGGAATCGATGTCGTTATACCCATAGAAATGGGTGAGGTGAATCGAGAACTTTGAATCCCCAACAAGGCCGACAACGCACCAAGCCATACGAGAAGAGTTGGACTCGATCAAGAATTGCGCACCCAAGCATCACTAAGAGAACAATTGATAAAGCGTAAGGTCGCAGACTAGGTACAACGCCGTGTTCGTAAGAGAAACTTCTCAATCGGCCATCGCTCGAGACGTGCAGACGCGGAAACAAGAATGCTCGCCGTGGAAAGCTAGCACCTAATTGGGAAGGTCCATACCAGTTGTTAAGAAGAAGGCAAGGGGGCATACGAGCCGAGACCATGGAAGGGCGACTATCCCCGAACATGGAAATGATAAACTTAGAAAGTATTATGTTTAAATGTAACGAACGACTTATCAATGAATGAAAGACAGGAAAACGCTCTTTTTCCCACTGGGTTTTTTACCGAGGCCTGACCTTTGAAATCAGATTTGTACTTTACTTTTGCAAAGAATGTATGCCCGGCCGCTTCAACATGCTTGTGGCGCAGGAGCGACCGGGCGGTCACTAAAACGAACGTGGGCCGACGAAACGGCCTACAACGAAAGTGCCACCGAAGTTGGCCCAATCAAAGGTCACCGAGTTGACCCAAACGAAGTGCCACCGAAGTTGGCCCGATCGAGCGCCATCGATTGGCTCAAACGAAGGTCACCGAAGTTGACCCAAACCGAGTGTCATCGACGACCCAAGGGTCAAGCAATGACCCATCAACAAGCGCATCACGAGCGGTCTACAACGAATGCTTTCGAAAAAAGCACGAATCGATCGACGATCGACCTAAAACGAGAACCTTCGCAAGGTTCCTAAGCAAAGAGCCCATGATCGCCTAAAGTTCGTAAACTTAGAAAAATGCGAACGAATAAAGTAAGTAAATCCAAACAAGCGAAATAAGCAAAGTGAAAAGTCGTTTCATTACAAAATGAGGATGCCTAATAAACCGAGCGCCTAAATCGCCAAGGCGGGCCAAGAATATTGTTATGCCCGAAGGCTAGTCAAAAGGTTACAAAAGATACACCGCCGCAGCGGGCTTCAAAACACAACCGCGGCGTGGTCGAATGAGGTTACCTCGCTTCGCTTGGGTCTCGCTTCAGCAAAGACGATCTCATTGTTTTCCACGCAATGCTCGCCTCAACATATTATCGTCGTAAATTGATGCTCGTGATCGTAATTCAAAGACGCACACCGGTCAAGAGCATTTTGAAATTGGTAGACCATCGCGTCTTTTTGCAAGCCCGACCACCTCCTCGTAACTTATTCTCCAAATCGGTCCTCTCTTTTCCGTGTCGGCCTTGTCTTTTTCCAGATATCCACATCATTCTTCAACCCCTTCACCGAAAGCAAACTAGCTCCTTGTTCCTCTTCACCGGCCTTGGCTTTGTTCCTCCTCGGCCTTGTCCTGGCGCCCAAGGCTTCCTTCTTGAGCTAACGGCTTTCTCCAACTTCCTCCTCGCGACCTCAAGGTTGGCAAGGGCAAAGTGTCCCTTTCACCGAGCCTCAGAAGAAAAGCAACAGTTATTCAATCGACCGACAGCAAACAAAACCAAAGCGGGCTAGAAATTTAAAATACCTTGAGCTTCGTTTGACATTTCCTGCATAGCCTTCCCAACGCCCATGCACAAGGAAGCACAGACTACCATAGGTTCCCTCCTAAATCGCTCAAAGTCGACTAGCCCTAAGCTCTCAATCGAGACGACAGGAATCTCACCATCAGGAGCCTCGTGGATCTGCTCGAGAATATTTCCTCTGACCCGTTTAGGGGTTCGAGCGTCCTGGTGCGGAGGGGACCGGTCCTTGGAAGCCATTTTCTTTCCTTGATTTCGGGGGGTCTGTGGCGTCTTAGACGGGCCATCCAAATCGACCACTTTGGGATTTGGCTGAGAAGAAGAAGGATTTGATGAGGATTTCAAGGCCAAAGTTTCCAACGATTTCCAAGCTGCTCCGACCATTTTTCCTGCAAAATAGTACGGCTCAAAGGTTAGACAGAACGGTCGATAACCAAAATAAAAAGATGAGTTAGAAAACAAACCAAGCTCGACCTCCAAAGCACGACCAACGAGCAGTGTGAAAGGACGACAAGGTAGGTCGCCTTTAGGATCAGGGGGCATAAGGCTCGACAATGTCTTGATTATCTGCAGAGACTCTAGGTCGACTGCGCTTAAATCCTTGGTGGTGTAAATGTAATCACCAGCCCGCCTAAAGAAATGAGCCTCGTTCCACATGATTGGGAAATAAGGTTCACCGAGCAATCCATCAGGCTGAGTCTCGGCGATAGCTCAAGGCGATCTCTGGCCTGAACGACCTAAGTAATGACTTTTCCATGCGCGCCAAACGATTCTTGGAACGCCCTGAAGTATCTATGCGCCGAGTCTTCTCGAGTTTTGAAGGATACCTGCTCCCTTTTCTATTTGTTGGCCTTTTCCCTAAGCCAACTCAACTCAAAGATGGTAAAGAACAATTGGATTGATACCGCCTATCGAGCGCCCGTAAGTACCTCGGGTCTTCTTAAACGCCCACGCATTTGGGTGCGGTTGTGATGGGCGATTCCCAATATAGCGCAAGACATCGCGCTGAAATTCAGTAAAGGGTGGGACGATCCCCATCTTCTCGAACACGATCCGGTGCATCATGAATTTAAGATTCTCGGAGTAGGTCGCAATATCCTCTCCGTCTTTCATACCTCTAACCCTCCAGCCCGGCGAGTTGTTGAAATGGCATTGCAGCTCGGGCAACGCCCAGTGGCCGACCGTGATTATGGTTTTGTTAGAACGGAGGGTCTCGGACACCCAAGACATATCGGACCAGTCCCGAGCTATATCTGGTAAGACATCATCTCCTCCTTCAATCGACTCTCCAACAGCATTCACCTCCCGATTGGAGGAGCTTTCGACAGGACGATCGACATTCTCGCTTCGGCCGCAATTTCGCCATGGTCTGCTCTCCGCATTGGCCGATACTTCTTCGGCGGCCTGAGTCATATCCTGCACTCCGCCATCGATGTCTACTTCCCCATCGTCTCCTGCGTTGCAGGCCGGTGAAGGGGGTGGGGGTGGGAGAGAGCAGAATCGGGTCTCAGAACTGGTAGAACTCGTGTCGGAGCCGCTTGGGCTAACCGACCCTTTGGTAGAAGAACTAGAACTCGTGTCACACGATGACGACCCAGGATTTTCCTCGTGAGTAACGATCTCGGCTGGCCGCGTCATATTTTGAGCTAAAGACTACGATGGCCCCCCGGGAAGACATGGGGTTTGTTTTAACCGTGGCATGCAAGTACCTGTGAAAAGGGGATCGGGTCAGTTGGCCGAAAGAAGGCACTCGTGAGAGGGGCGACTTGGTCGCCCCTGCACTGACACCCTATCACAAGGCGCGAAGCTACAATTAAAGGAAAACTAAAGAAACTAAAACTAAGAGAAAGGTCGGCTCATACCTGTAAGAATGTTCGAGATCGACTGATGAAGCTAGGTTGCTCGGATACAAGGATTTGCATCGAAAGCAAGTCGGCTGCAGACAGGTCGGTCGGCAGCAGAACACTTCAGAGGAATGTGGGAAATAACTTCTCGAGGGTGTATTTATAGCACAGTCTAAAGGCGCGGAAGGATCGGGAGACTAAACGCCGCAACGCTTCACCTTCGTGATTAACCGCCATTGAATGGCCTCGAGATCACCAAGCGCCACGCCATAAGTGACAAAGAAACCAACCGTCGTGTCGTCAAGACGCCCGACGACTAACGGCAACGCACCGGGTCCATCAATAACAAAGGCCGAGACCGTCCCATCGAAAGCTGGCGGCCGTGACCGTCTCGCTATCTGTGAAAGTTCGTCAAAATAGCATGACCCCTGGGGGCAGCAATTCAAGCCTCAGCCCGCCTTCAAGCGACCTAGGCTTGGGGGGCAACTGTTTCGGGGTGTATCAGCAAAACCGAGAGGTTCCATTAGCATTGGGCCGTCGGCCACACTAGCGAACCGGCCCAAGCTCGGTTGCTTGGAGCGCACTTCGCGCTAGTGATAACTCTATTTTATATAGAGTATTTCATATGTTTAAACTTAGTATTTGCTCTCTTTCAAGTAATAATAAAGAGTTTATATAGTATTTAGTGTGATATATGATAACTTGAGTGATTTGAATGGTTATAGTTATTTATAGGCCATTTTGGATATATTGTGGTATGTTTGATGTTTTTGTTCAGTGCAGTCTCAATGCTAACTGCATCAAATGCTCCTGCATTGATCCTGCATCAAATCTGCACTACTTGGTGAATAAGCAGCCTGTTTCATATGCATCCACTTGAAATTGATGACCTCATGCTTAGTCTTCTGAAGCCATCCCACCTTGTCTAGTAGGCGCCTACCATTCACACATAGCTATAGGCATAGCTTTGAAGAGTCATCAACATAGGGACACATGTTCATACATCATGAGACCTCCCTATACACTTGTCAAAGATCTTATCCATGCAAACAACTGCTGGAAAGTAACTACAGCTATAATCCACTCAAGATTACTTCAACATGAAGGAAGGAAGCACCTCTCTTGAAGGCTATAAAAGGACCTCACATCTTCATTTGGAAATATATCACAATCCATAAGTTAGATCAAAATTTCAATATACATAGTTAGTTTTTATATTTTTAGAGGAAGAGGAAGGAATTCATAAATCCTCCTTAACTCGTTTTCATAGTGTTTGTATAGTGCTAAGGAGTAATGCTAGTGCATTGCTAGAAGATTTCATACAAAGGTTTACAACATTTGTAACTTTTCTCTTGTTGTTCTCTTTTGGAATGTTCTAATCATTTAATGAGCTTTTAAGTAAGTATGATGCATGTATGTATGTTTGTACTTTAGTTCTTGCTTGATAATCTTTCCAAACTTATTTTGAACTTGATCACTTAGAATAAGTAAGAATTGTAAATGACCAGAAATGGCTTACAATTAAGAACTCAAGAACTAATATGGGTGAGTGTTTTACATAAAGAAAACTTTGTGAAAACCATGCTAAGTCTTAGAGATAGGATAGTATAGTCCATAGGATAATTGTGGGTACTTAAAATACAAGAGTGAATTTATTTAAGCAAATTGGATAATTGTTAGGAGGCAAGATTGGCATTAACACCCTTTCTTTCTTGCATAGAACAAGGATCATAAGAGCCGGTAATGATACTCAAGAAAGTGACCGAGAGGCACATAGCTAATGCAACAAAGATTCAAAGGCATTTGCATCACATAATCGCATCAAACACTTATAAGTAAATTACTTGATAAAGACATTCCAACTAGCTTTTCTCTTTTACACTATCAACATTTTTACTTTGCTTTCTAACTTAGTTGTGATCATCAAACAAAATCCAAAATTATTTTGTTACTTAGTTACTTTACACTTTTTTATTTTGTATTGATTTTAAAAGTGAGTTTTTCAATCTCTGTGGGTTCGATCTTTTTACTACTTGTTTTTGGACAGTGAATACTTGCACACAAGTGTATGTGTTTTCCATGCACCAAGTTTTTGAGCCGGCCAAAATTCTCGCATAACGGTCGGTAATCAACAGTATAAATGCCGCATGCATTCTCATTATCAGGTACGTTATCTTTACTTTGTGATACCCTGCCCGAGCGATCACTGACTTGAGCGTCGGAGTGACATTGCGGTGTACCACCAAGGCGTGCGCCTGTGCATCGGTCCTTTCCTCACTCAACGACCGGCCGATCCAGCGAACAACATCAACACTTCATTGGTGTAAGGTACGATCAGTAACTATTTGTCTATATTAGACAGAGTAACTTCACAAAAATGGTTTGTGAGAATTACTTTAGTTGTCAATAAAAATTTTATTTTAGAAAACGAGATAGTGTAACGCCCCAAATAATTTACTTATTTATCTAATTAAATTATTTAGGTATTGTATTAGTGTAGTCATAGAAAAATAATAATAGGGTGCTTCATTTAAATCACGGGTGGTGTTTAGTAATTAAGTAAGTGGTAGAAAGAGGCCCATGACCCAATGACCCATGATATAAACACTAGGGTTAGATCCAATTGCTCATTTAGAGAGCAAAAAGAAAAAGAAACGAAGGAGAAGAAAGAGGGAACGGCGCAAGGAGAGGAGAAGAGAGGGAGAGGGAGGCGCACAAGCAAGAGGAGAAAGGGGAAGGGAGATCGTGTTGCGGTGGTTCTTGGAGTTTCGCGGAGAGATCTCTCAGACCGCGAAAACCTAAGGTAAGGGTGGGTTCTTGCTCTATAATAGGGTTTATGATGGGGTTTATGTGGGAGTTAGGTCCTAGGTTGTGATTTGATTATGTTTGATGTGCTATTTGATGATTTTGATTGTATTTGTGATGATTATAATTGGTTTTGGTGATTGATCATGATGAGTTTTACTTGCTTATGGTTTCTGTGCGTTTCTGGACACTGTTTCGGTCTTTCTGAAACTGGTACTGTTTGGTTGATCCAAAAATTATGTGGCTGATTGTTTTTGAAAATAGACTTAAGGCCAGTCGTTTTGGCACTAGTTTCGTTCAATTTGGGGTTGTGTAGCTCAAGTTATGAGTCTCCAAAGTTAGGTCAAATTTCTAGAATCAAAGTGTGAGTAGGTTCGGTTTTTGCAGGTTTTTTGTTCTCAATTGAACTCCGTTTTGAATGATTCTTGTTTCATTGAAAAGTAGACTTAATTCTCTACGAAATAGGTATTGGTTTCACGAAATTTCATTAAGAAATGAGAAAGAAAATTTGGTTGCAAGTTGGGTAAAGAGTTCTCATCCGATTTTGGTACCTCAAGTGTAGTGTTTTGAAAAATCGTACTAACCTGGATACTTATTTTGAAAAACTAAAATCATAGGTACAAACAGAGCTTTCCAATGAGTGGTCTTTTGTTGAAACCGATGTCGCTTTGCCATTTTAATTAATTATTTGAAGTAGGCGTGATCGTCAGAGGGAATTCAAAGACTTTGTGTTCGGTGGTCATGTCTGCGCGCTCGTGGTTGCGCTTTGTGTGTCCAAATCGTGTTGTGTTTTGTGTCTAAAAGCGTGGTTATGCTTTTGTGTCCGAATCTGCGTTAGCCACGCCGCCATGTTGTCGCTACTCGCTTGGCGCCCAATGTGGTCGTGTTGCCACTGGGCACCAGTTGGTCTTTGACCATTTTATTGTTGATGTTGTTGATGATGATAGATCTAATGACCAAATTATGATGATGATTGTAAAGCCCCAAAAATAGTTCAATTATTTATTTAATTGGGTTATTTAAGGCTTACAACATTTTAATTAAGTCAAATAATTAATTTGGAAGTTTCATTTCATTTAGGAGGTATTTGAGTAACGGAGGAGGTGTGATTAGAGGCCCATGATCTATTAAGAGGCCCATATCCATGATATAAGTGAAGGTATCGAAGGTGAGAGAATTCATTTGCAATCAAAACAAAGAAAAGTCAAAGAGTAAAGTAAGAGAGTAGAGAGAGAGAGGTGTGATAGCCTTAAGGAGGAAGAAGAGAAGATCTTGGCGTGGAGAGTTCAAGTTCAAGGAAGAGGAGCTTCATTGTGGGGGATCTTGAAGTCTTGGTGGAAAGAGTGCTTATTCTTTAATCTATTGAGGTAAGGGGGCTCTCTTTCACCTATAATAGAGTATATGATGAGTGTTATGTGTGAGTTAGACTCTAGGATGATTTTTGAGTTGTTTGTGTTTGCTTGTTGTGTGATTGATGTTGTGTTTTGCTTCACTTTGGTGAAATCGTGAAGTGTGTATGTGTTGTTGATGATGGGTCATATGAGAGACCTAGGAAAGAAATGGGATTTAAGGAACCCTAAGTGCAAGGACATTATTGTTGGTGTTGGCACCTTCGTTGATTACTTTGAGGTGTGTTGGACAAATTTTTAATGAATATGTGTTGTAGTAATTGTGGTTTAAGTTTGATCATAGTATGAGAATCAAAGGTAAGAGGGAAGATGAAGGTTAGGTGTCTAGGGCGCCATTTGGAGCGAAGTGTAGTTGCCTAACCGTAGATGAGTCGAGTATATGGAAGTCGACGGTAGATCCGTCGATGTATATGGAAGTCGACGTGTAGATGTGTCGAATTATATGGAAGTCGACGCGGTAGATGTGTCAAGGCATATGGAAGTCGACGATATGTGTGACGAGGTGTAGGTGACGGCGTGTAAGTGTGTGAGTCGAAGTGTAGGTGTCAACTTGTAGTTACCAAAGTGTAGAGTATGTATACCGAAGTGTAGTTGCTGAGGTATAGTGTATATGTATACCGAAGTGTAGTTGCTGAAGTGTAGTTGTCGAGGTATAGTGTATATCTACCGAGGTGTGGATGTACCGAGGTGTAGTGTATGTATGTCGAAGCTAGTGTTGTTGAGGTGTAGGTGTGTTGAAGTGTAGGTGTATCGAAGCGTAGTGTGTCGAAGTGTGGTGTACTGAGGTGCAGTGTGGTGTGCCGAGGTGCAATGTGAGTGTGCCGAGGTCCTGTTTTGATGCCAGTGTGGCGCAGATTGCTGCCAGGCGCAATTTTGAGTGTTGTTTGGTGCCGAGTACGTCTAAGTGGCTGAATGGTGGAGCCAGTTTGGTCCTTAAGTGACGGTTTAGTCCTCAGGTGACGGGTTTGAGCCTTGTAGTGATAAGCAGTAGTCTACTACTTTTGGTGTCGATGTGTCAGGTGAGTGGACATTAGCCATAGAGATATTGATCGATGTATTGATGTTAGCCATAGAGCTATTGATGGTGTCAGTGAGTGTAACGATCGTGTAATGACGGTGGAATGATTCGGTGGAATGACGGTGGATTAAATGACGGAGGTAAATCCAAAGGTGGCGGTGTCAATGCATACATGGTATGATTGTTTGTGGTTGATACATTGTTCATGGAGTCACATGCTTCATATGCATTGCGGACGGTGATGAGCTTCATTACTCGATATTGTAGACTTTGGCCTTCATATCATTAATGACGGTGACGCCCGAACGGCAAAATAGTGACGGTGGTGGTACCACATGCATTATACCCTTGGTGTGGGTTGCATTCATGCATACACTCAAAGCGATTGGTGATGTTTATTGTTGATTTTGAGTTGATGTGTTATAACTTGATGTTGTGTGTTGTTTATTGAGCCGAGGTGTTTCTAGTTGTTTTCCTCTAACATGATGTTTAGCATACATCCTATTATATGTGTTAGAGACTCATCCTTCTCGCTTTTATGTTGCTTCTTATGCTGACAGCAACGCACGGTGTGATCCCGAGTGAAGGTAGTCCTCATACCTTCTCCTAGTCGGTTGTGGCGCCTTGCTCCTCGATATGTAGCAATCGGGGATGAGTAGTCTATTAGTGGTTTTAATTTAAGTTGTTGAATTGTAACTTGTGGTGTAATTGAATATGTTATTTCGGCCTGCGTGGTGATTATGTGGACTGTTATGTCCTTAAACCGATGTGGGTTGGGACTTCGTCCCTTTTGACCGTGGTGCTATATATCTCGCTGTTGTTTGTTGTATTGCGCCATTGATGTTTGTTGGTTTTTCATGAAGTAAATGTAGCACTCTCTTGTGGGTGATTTTCGAAAATATGATTTTATCAATTAAATGGTGGTTAATTAGAAGCGGGTGTTACAATGATGATGGGTCTATGACCTTTTATTTGATGTTAGTGTTTGATGTGGTGGTCGTTGAATGAGTGAAAGGACCGGTCCTGGCTTCACGCGTTGAACACCTCGGGTGGTACTCGCAAAGACACTCCGACGATCTAGTGAGAGGTCGCCGCGAGATAGCACAAGGTTAGAGAACGCATTCGAAGCCATATGCGAATGGCGATATATATCGCGAGGTCCGACCGCTTTGCGAAGATTTCGCCGGCGAGAATTGCGCTCAAGCCGTGTTCTGGGCCGATCGAGATGGGTCGGGCCGCAGTCCAATTGGCGCTGGCGATCCTCGATTTGCTAATACACCCAGAACACGTTGCCCCCAAGCCTAGGTCGCTTAAGAGCGGGCCGAGGCTTCGAATCGATGCCCCAGGAGTGAAGTTATTTTGATGAAGCGCGCGCCGCGCTCGCTCAGTAGGGCAGATCGACCGCTTGTCAACCATTGGCCGCGGTCGTTGTTGTGACGGTTGGTCTTACCGACATTTAAGACGTGACGTTTGGTGTTTCCGAGGTCGCCTCGAGACAACCATTGGTGAGAAGATGAAGCGTTGTGACTCTTCAGATCCCTGGCCCCTTCGCGCCGTAAATCGCACTATAAATAGCCCTCTCTCACAGTTCATTTCTCACACTTCCAAGAATTGCTCGCTAACGACCGACTCGCCGCCGCCGACTTGCATCCAAAGTCTTTTCGCCTACTAGCGACCGATCCACCACATCTGCTTAAGGTACGGATCGATCTCTCCCCTTACTTTTTTAAGCTTGAGTTTTTACTTGAAAGTACTTCGCGCTTTTCCACGCCTCGTGATAGGGGGTGTCGTCGAGGATGGCCAAATCGCCCCTCTCATGAGTGCTCGCGCTCGGCCGACCGACTCATTCCTTTATCACGTGTGTTTTTGCATGCCACGATTTAAACCGACCGCTCAGATATTCTGAAAACCACCGCAATCTTTCGCTCCATACATGTCGAGGCCGGGCGAGCCCAATCTCCACGAGGAAGAGCCTAAGTCGTCTTCGGGCGACAAAGGTTCTTGTTCTTCGAGTGGTTCCTCGAGCAAAGACGAGCTCGACTTCCCATTCCTCCGGCCAGTGGTCCACCAGGCCCAAAGAGCTCTGGGTCAAGGTCCGCTCATTCCGAGGAGCGGCCGCAGGCAACACTCCAGGCGGAGAGGAAGACGCTGAGGTGGTGATCATTGATGATGAAGAGCCTAGCGCCGCCCCATCGCAAGCGACGAGAGATGGTAGAGGCCAAGGCGCCGAGAGGGAGGCGACCCACGAGGAAGAAGTGATTCACCCGGCCGCGATTTCCGTCCGAAGTCAACATCGAGGTCGAACGAGCGGTCGGCCGATGTCCAAGCCGATGTAGCTCGAGATATATCCGACATGTCTTGGGTATCGGAAACTCTTCGCTCTAACTGAGCATTACATCGCTATCGGCCACGATGCTTTGCCCGATCTACGGAGCCGCCTTGAAGACTCACCGGCCGAGGGTAAGAGGCATGAAGGGCGGCGAAGATATCGCAACTTATTCTTCCAACTTCAAGTTCACGATGTATCGCTCGTGTTCGAGAAGATGAAGATTACCCTCCTTTTACCGAATTCCAACGCGACGTCTGCGCCATATGGGGGTCGCCTTCTCGCCTTCATCCAAACGCTGGGCTTTTTAAAGACTCGAGGTGCGGTCGGCCGACCAAGCCGGGTCGGCCGGTGTCGATGATGCTTTTCTTTGCTCTCTTTGAGCCGAAGTGGCTCGTGGAAAAGGCCAACAAGGAGAAGAGGAGCAAGTCTCCTTTAAGATGCGAGAAGACCCACCACCGGTTTTTCAAAGCATTCCAGAGTCGCTGGGAGCGGCTCGGAAAAGTCGCAGATTTCGGATCGCTCCCACCGAGGAGGCTGGCAAGGCCGTGTCGAGGTCCAACCGGACGGAATGCTCGCCCACCTTACTTTCCCATCATGTGGAACGAGGCCCACTTCGCAGCGGCCCGGGATTACATTTACTCAACCAAAGATTTGGGGGGAGGCCGACTCGCAATCTCTCGGACATGATCAAGGCGCCGCGGGCATGATGCGCCCAGATCCCAAGATGGGTGACATACCATTTGTCGACCCTTTGTCTTGCTCGAGGGCCGTGAACCGAGGCCGAAATCGGTTTGCTTTTGAACTTTGCCTTTATATTTTTGATGTCAATCTTTTCTCCTAACTCATAGCTCGTTATTTTTGCGTAAAGAATGGCGGTAGAAAAATTGGGCCGTGCTCGAGCCGCTGGCTTGAACCCCGCTGCAATTCCGCAGGAGCTAAGAGGTATGACGGATCTCGCCGGGGATGTTCTGAGTCGCCTCCAAGGTGCCCCTACTCCCAAGGGCCAAAAGAAGAAACCAAAGACAAATTTGCCAAGTCGTTCTGGTCGCCCATCGTGGCCGATGATCGCCCGCCAAGCGGATAAAGCTCGACGACCGGAACATGGACTCGCCAAGGCCGACCTTCCTATTCTCGCTCGAGGGGTTAGGACAGTAGAGCTCGATTGGTTCAGAGGAGGCCGATGGAGGTCTGCAGGCTTTCTGCGCTCGGGATAGACAAAATCATGGCCGAGGTTGGGGCGAAGCCGAAGGTATTTTACTCTTTCACCGTTATTTCTTTCACCTTAGGTCGACCAGGACTAATACCGGACGATCTCATTTGCGAGGGCTCGAGTCGCTAAGGAGTCTTTGACCGAGCCGCAGCGGCACGACAAGCTTCGTCAAGGCCAAGAAAAAGCCCCTTCACGGGCGGAGGAGAGGACCGCTAAACTTGCCAAGAGGAATAAGGAGGTTCGCCGCCGGTGAATAGTCGAAGACCGACCTTGAATCCGTGGAGAAGGATAAGGCCAGCCGAGGCCGAGAATGCCGAAAGCTGCGGCGAAGATCCAAATGGTTGCCTGTGCCGGGCGGGGAGGCAAAGAATGAAAGCGCTTTATAACGCTCTTGCTCAGCGTGCTTGAATGCGGATCTCGAAAATCAACTCGATGAGAAGATGATTAAGCCCGCCCATTACGTGGCGGAGAACAAGATCATGCTCCCTGAGCAAAGAGATGCAGATGGAAATGTCGTTCGACCGGCCACCGTCCTTTTCTGAAGCCTCTGAAGCCCGCCTGCGAGCGGTGTAATTCTTATAATAGTTCAACTTGCCTTCGGGCACAACAATTTTTCCCGCTGCGCTTTTTTCAATTAGTGGGCGCTCGGCCGGCCCAAGGCGTCCCTTGTTTGTAATGACAATTTATTTCTGCTTAATTTGTTTGTTTGCTTGAATCTGATTGTTTCGCATTTATTTTTCTAAGTTTACGAACTTTGGTTGACGGCGCCCACTCGGTGACCCTTGCTTGGGCCGTTTTGATGGCACTCGTTGGGGTCATTTTGATGACTTTTCGAGATAGGTCGCCTGACGCCTATTGCGATGGGTTATAACTTAACCCTTGGGCCATTTCGATGGCGCCGATCTAGATCGCTTCGACGACCTAGCGTTGTGGGTTGTTACTTAACCTCGGGCCATTTCGATGGTTTCGAGGTAGATCGCTTCGACGATCAAGCGTTGTTGGGCCATTTTCGATGGCGCTGCTCGAAGTCAACTCGGTGACCGCCATTTGTGCCGCTCGGTGGCACATGCCCGCATCGCTTCGACGACCGAAGTTTGCGGGTTATCTAACCCTTGGGCCATTTCGATGGCTTTCGAGTAGATCGTTTTGACGATCTAATCAACTTCGACGCTTCCTTGCCACGGGCAATCTTGAGCGACGGCCATACATTCTTGCGTAGAAAGTAAAGAACACATCATATTTCTAAAGTCGAGGCCTCTCGTAAAAACCCGGTGGGAAAAAGAGCGCTACCGCGCTTTCATTATAGGTCGGTCGCTCATTACATTCAAATTGTTCATTACATTCAAACGTAATATCTTCTAAGTTTCTTCTCGCATTCCATGTTCGGGATAACGCCCCATCCATGGTTTCCACTCGTGAAGCCCCTTTCGGGCCTTGTTGATGACCTCAGTATGGACCTTCCCAATTTGGTGTGAGCTTCCCTTGGCGTGCATTCTTGTTTCCTACGTCGGCGTCTTAGAACGAAATGACCGATCGTGAAGTCTCTCTTTTGCACGCGAGTATTGTATCCTGGTCGCGACTTCTCGCTTTGATCAATTGCTCTCTTAGTGACGCTTGTGTTCTGGGTGTATTAGCAAATACGAGGATCGCCAACAAACAATTGGACTCGCGCCCACCCCATCTCGATCGCTCCAAACACGCCGCTGAGCGCAATTCTCGCCACAAATCTTCGCGAAACGGTCGGACCTCGCAAATATATATACGCCATTCGCATATGGTATCGTGCACGCTCTCTAACCTTGTGCTATCGCCCGAGCGACCTCTCACTAGATCGTCGGAGTGTCTTTGCGTGTACCACCCAAGGTATTCAACGCGTGAGCAGGACCGGTCCTTTCACTCATTCAACGACCGCCCATTTGATTTAATCAATCAACACTTCAACTCTTCATTGGTCAAGGTACGATCAATTGGCGATTACGATGGGAGGCCCCGCGCGCTATCCTACCTCATTCATGGCTCCACGCGATCGCCCCGCACGCTGGCCACTTCTGACTCAATCCCTCCGGGCAGAATCAGCAGCAGATTTCCCGGAGGGCGTGGGTCACACACCACGAGTCTCAAGGACTTCGCGACAAGAACCTTTCATGCACAACTGGCCGCGACCTATCCTCCAACAGTTCAACCGCCGTTCTCGGAGACCTCCACCGCCGAAAGCCGATTGAAGCGGGCATTCAGAACCTCTCGCGACCATGTCACTTCGCCGCTTTTGCAAATCCCGCAAAACAAAAATCAGTGATCGCATCGAGACGCGCCATCTCTCGCAAGACGAAAGAGGTCGGGTTCTGGGCCGCCGCGCAAGCGAAGATGGAGAACCTGCCGCCGCCGCCGGGCGCGAAGACACCGCTTCCTCCACGAAGGAGCATCTCTCACGGAGAGCACCACCCACCACTCTCCAAGAAGACGGCAGACGCACTGTGTCGCCTCGAGCAGACGCAGCCAGACGCTGCTCGATGTCCGAGACTATGAAGATTCGACTACCTCCTCGACACCGCCGCTCGCCCACCGGATACTCTTCCAATGAGTCGTCCGGTCGCGGCGGCCGAGAAGGTGATCTTGGGATTCTCGAGAAGAGTTGGAACATTACAGCAGGTGGAAGAATCGGGGACGCTTCCACATCGCCAAGGAGAAAGCCAAAGCTTAGCGCCCGTAAGGCCTCCTCGGCTTCCACCAACCGCCCATCCGGAGGATTCTATGGAATGCCGGCAACGAGGCGTGTCTCGCAATGCAACCCTTTGGGTCGAATCGGCGATTCGAATGAACACGCCCGCTCTCCAGGAGATCGGGACGTTACAAAATTCGAGAGATCTCCGCAAGCCGCCTAATCTTAACAAGTTTCGACGACCGGGGATCCGCATAAGCATCTCTCACTGTTACTTCAATAATTATCACGCTTATAGGGAATCGGGACCACCATGAAATGCGGGCTTTTTCCCATCCATCGGACGGCCGAGCATTGAATGGTGGGAGTCTCGCGACCCAATTCCATCTCTCATGGGACGACTGATCGAGAATATTCTTGTCTCACTACACCGCAAACCCGCCAATATCCGTATGAAGAATACTTGGACTCGTTGTTCAAGGAGATAATGAGACGAGAGGCAAGATATCGACCGGTTTAACACCGAGGCCGAGTCCGCTCGTGACTTGTCGACAAGGACAAGCTAAAATATCCGGCGTGGTATTCGACCGACCACGGTTCGTCAGAAGAATTCACTCTTAACCATTACCAAGATCTCGCCTACTTCTTAACGAGGCTAACGCCCACATGGCGATGAAGAAACCTTGCAAAGCAAGAAAGGCCGCCCGTGCACGACCCAAAGAAGAAAAAAGCAAGTAAGCGGCCAAAGGACATGAAGGTCGCCACGCGACAATCGGCCTCGACTTTCGCGGATAGTTAAGTTCGATCATCGCACTCTGGCTAAACACCTCTATTGGCGCAGATCTATAGCGAAAGCGAGAATAATGAGTTTGTGGGAGTAAAGCTACCGATCCACTCGTGCTCAAGAAGGGGCACGACCGACTAAAAGGTATTGCCGCTACTACAAAAAGCAAGTGGTCATGATACTAATGATCAGATGGGCCTCAAAGATGATATCGAAGAACTCATCCGTAAAGGAAAGTGGGAAAGTATGTGAGGCCTGAGGAAGGCGACCGACCAAGAGAAGCGTAGTAAAGAAGTCGATCCAGATCGGCAGGAAGGGTGCTCTAGTTGTTTCAAGCACCCAAGACAAAGACCGGTCCGAGGATCGAAGCTCCACGATCCGGGGGCCGCAACGCCGCGAATGGTCATTCACGGAAATCCGCTGGATCGTAGAGAATCAAATAAAGCTACAAAGAGGAAGTGGGACGAGCTCTCGATGGTCGGTTCAACGTCACTGGTCCCACCGGTCTCGAATAGACCCCATCTCGCTTTGGAGATAGCGACCTACACGATGGCAGCCGAACAGCTTATGTTCCGCTGGTAATCGTGGCGCTTATGGCCAATACTCGGAAGTTCAAAGAATTCTAGTCGACCCGGTAGCTCTGGCCGACATCATGTTTGAAGGCTTGATTGACAAGATCAAGGTCGATCGGCGAGATAATTCCCCAAGCCGAGCCTACTCCTCAACGGGCTTCAATGGAGCAATCACCTATCCGTTGGGGACGATTGAGCCTCATGGTCACATTTGGTGACGACACCGAGATAGCACTTTGTACAGACTCGGCCCGCACGACGTTCCTTGTACTCCCCCTCAAATCATGCTATCGTGCATCATTGGTAGGCCGACGGGCAAGCTAGAGGTCAGTGGCATCAACAGACATCTGAAGATGAAATTTACAAAGAAGCGACGTACCGTAGTTACCTTGGCGGCCGACCTAGAGGTCGCAAGACGAAGCCACGACTGTATCGACAAATTTGTGATGAGGTAGATCTTGGCCCAAACGCTCAAAGCACCGTGAAGGCCATCAAGTCAACGCCACCGATTTGGGATGCTCGGTATGATCCAGACAAATGACCCAGAGGATAACGATGATGACTTAGCCCGTAGAACCAAAAATAGGTTGAAAAGGCCGAACCTCATGGAGAACTAATGGATGTGCGGTTGGGAGACGACCCAACAAAGACGATGTTCAAGTTGGTAGCGACTCTCCACCGGAGCAAGTGAAGCAAGACCTTGTGCAATGCTTTGAGAGACTATGCCGACTTGTTCGCATGGCAAGCATCGCACATGCCCGGCATTCCCATCGGAGTAGCTCGCCATCAACTTTTTCACGATGAAGGGGTCGGCCGCCGCCAAAGAAGACGACTCGTAACGCAGGAAAATCTCAAGCCGCCGCAAGCGCCGCTGAGGACCTCATAAAGGCCAATTTCATAGAAGAGATCAAATACACGCACCGGGCCAGCCCAATGTCGTGGCCGGGTTAAAAAGAAGAATGGAAAGTGGAGGATGTGTGTAGACTACACCGATCTAAATAAGGCATGCCCGAAGGATGCCTTCCCGCACTCCAACATCGATAAGTCGGGTCGATGGGGCCTCGCTACAAACTCTCGTCTTTTCTCGACGCTTACTGCGATACAATCAGATCACGATGTATCCCGCCCGATCGGCACAAGACAGCCTTCATGACCGATCGGGGAAATTTTCGCTAAGGTGATGCCTTCGGCCAAGAATTTGGAGCGACCTACCAAATAATGATGAACAAAATTTTCAAGAGGCGGACGGTCAGATCTCGTAGGTGTGTATTTGGACGACATGATCATCAAAAGCGTGAACCACCCAGCATCATGTGAGCGATCTCGGAGAAATATTTGAAGAAGCTAGGAGAACTCACGTGACTGAATCCCGAGAAGTGTACCTTTGGGGGAGAGGCCGGCAGATTTTTGGGCTTCCACCGATCGAAAGAGGATAAAGCAAACCCCGAGAGAAGTGTGGTATGGCCGCCGATATGAGGCCGCCACGACTAAAAAAAGAGATACAACGGTGAATGGCATGGTGGCCGCTCCGTCTGTGTTCATTCTGTGCGGCGGCTCGCAAGTCGCTCCACTATTTAGATCGGCCAAGAAAGAGGTGGATTTTGAGTGGATCGACTCAATGCCCCGAAGCGTTGGATGAATTGAAGCAAGCTTTGACCAATCCGCCAATTATGACTAAGCCGTGCCGGCGAGACATTGTAATTGCATTTTAGCTATCACCAAGAAGTTTTGAGCGCCGTGGTTGGTGGAGAATGCGAAGTGAAACAAAATCCGGCCTACTTTATTAGTAAAGTGCTGCGCGGCCCGAGCCGAGGTACCGTAAAAATAGAAGTTTGCCTTGCACTCGATCGGGCCGTCAAGGTTGAGGCCCTACTTTGTAGCCCACCGTGTCGTGGTAAGGACCGATCACCAATCAGCAA
>JAJHUT010000010.1:0-58918 GCA_020916435.1 Oxytropis ochrocephala
AGTTACGTATTACTGAATTATACATTATAATATATAGGTATTGTTCTGCATCGATCTCTGAAATTACCGCATCCGGGGGTACTTGTGTTTCTTGCTTCGTGGACTCTTGACGGTGAGCCTCTCAAATGTTCAAGATCGAGCCTTGGTCGTTCCGAGGTGGTCGCACCTCCACGCTTCGTGGGGGGTACCGCAGACACTCGATGCCTAAGCCAAGATTTGCATGAGGCGAATGTGTGCAAGGAATGGAAAGCATACCCGAAATGGGTCAGCACTTCTATTTATAGACAGCCGCGACGATAGAGACGCCGAATAATGATCGTGTTAATCGGGTCGTTGAAACGGGATTCAATGGATGAGTTGGGCGGTCGGGTCGCTCGTCGACGCAGATTGGGCCCAGCCAAGCTTCGTCGGTCTTCCCCGATCCGATCCGAGTCAACGCCCCAAGTCGAGGTTAGAGGAAGTCGGTGAGCTCGACTTCTGATCGACTCGCCATATTCCTTCGACTGGGAGCAGTCCGCTTGGGAATTCATCCACCTTTCGTAGCGGAAGGAACCCCGAGGCGCCCGCGTTTTCAACCTCGAAAAAGCTTCGACAGAGCATCTAAGCTCTAATCAAGGAATCTTGACCGAGCATTTGGCTTCCTGAGTCAATTAAGTCTTCGACAAAGCATTTGTGCCTCTAATCAAGAAGGCTAAGCCGGCTGCGGAACTTTTTCCTTCGTCCCGAATTTGAACATTTAAGTTCATTAACCACGAGAAGGCCTGGTGTCAGAGGGAGCACTGCCAGTCAAGTCCGCCTCTTTTGACTTCTTCTTTGGCCTTTTGACTTGACATTCAAGGCAAGCCAAAGAGGAGGCCGATTCAAGCACTTCGCCTCCGCCTCGCGCTTTGCTAAGGCGAAGTCGGGCGGGGATGAATAACACGGCTAAGCACTTTGGGTGTCGGGCCAAGGACCGATTTTGCGCACCGTGGTCGAGAAAGCATTTAAGCTCTGTCGATTCACCTTCCGAGAGGGCGCCTACGAACGCAACCTGAGCCAATGTCGCCGCGGTATCTTGTTTGTCAAAAACAAGGTTATCCAAACAAAGGTTATTTCATTCCACGGTGGAAACAACGTGGAGTCGTTACATTTAACAATTGGGCGTACAATTAACTGTGAAAGTAGATCCTAAGTTTACCGCATTCCATGTCCTTGGAATCGATTTCTTTGGAGAGCTGCTTCAGCTGGTACGCCTTTGTCTGGGCCTTGGATACCACACCGTGATGGGGCCTTCCCGCCACGCCTTCCCATCTCTAGCGCTTTTGTTACCTACATCAGTCACAAGAACGAGGTCCCCAACATTGAAATCTCCGTGATGACCTCTTTGTCAGAAGCGCCACGCTTATTCGGCCTTGACCATAGCTTCGGCCACCGGGCCCCTATCCCTGACCTCTCGGACTAGGTCAAGTTTCTCTTGTGGTCTCTCGCTGCTTTCCTCCATATCGGTGGGATATAACATCTCTCCTGCTGGATTCGCCGACCTCCACAGCGTATAATCGCCTCGGGCCCGTATGTTAAACTGGAAGGTGTCTCGTCGGGTGGAGTGTGGCGTTGTTCAGTATGCCCATCGACGACGATAACTGGCCGTCGCCATTACCCTTTTGCCCCTTTAAACCTTTTCTTCGGGACTTCGAGCATCACGCCGTTACCGATCTTACCGACCGCTGGTCCGAGGGTGTTCAACGTGAGGTGAAGTGTTGTTTTATGTTTAGGTCCGCCAAAGATTGTCTTAACTTTGTCGCTGAATTCGGTTCCGCTTTTCGATGATGACAAAGGGATGCCGACCGCCAAGATGTTCTTTTTGACAAATTTAATGCGCATTCGTCGTAGTTATTCGCACGTGCTGGTCCCGCTTTCGATCCACTTGGTAAAGTAATAAGACCAGAGTACAATAAGAAATTGACTCACCTGGCTGCTGGGAATGGTCCAAGAAAATCTATTCCCCACCTAGCAAAAGGCCATGGTGCCGGCTAAAGAGGTGAGCTCGGCCGAGGAGCGCCAGGCACGCTGGGCATATCATCGCGTGTTGTTTACCGCGGATTTTGGCAAACAACCGCTGGTCTCAAATTAATTGCTTCAGAGATCAACCAAAGGAATCTCAGAGCATTTCAGGTTAATTGCGGTAAGGTTATTCGAATGTTTTCCGTAAAAGAGAATTGGTTTGAAAGGATTGAAACTCTTAATTTGCCTCTGAGCGCCAAGGAGTTCAGAGAATTGCGTAAAAGTAAAATGAATTGGAAAGAAAAGAAAAGAAAGTTTGAAAGTAAAACTTAGATTGCATTAAAATGGAAAGAAATGGCACGCAGTTGTTCATACATTGCTTCATCTCGCTTTCTCAGAACTTGGAAGTTAGAGCGTGAGAATTTAGTATGTCATGGATCATGACCCTTTTTCTTCTAAGAAAAATCTATATATACTAAGTAAGAGGGAGAAACTCACCTACAACTAAGCTAACATATTTAAAATTTAAACTAATAACCGCTAAACCTTCAAACAACTTGGTAACCAAGGTCTTCGATAGATTGTGATCGCTTCATCTTCTTAGCTTAAATCGCTACCATCTTCTCGCTTTCATACTTTTGTCGAATAAATGCACCTTCAAGCCTCTTCAAACCTACCAAGTTCCTTCAGTGGTCGGTAAAATAACCTTCGACACTCTCTTATTGTCGAAGCACTCACATTGCTTCCTTTAGAGCAAAAGTGGTCAACCCTCGTTGATCGCAGTGATTTATTTAGCCTCGCCGTAAAATGGCCAAGTTAACAAATTACCCCCAAAAATGTCATTTTTGATGGAGGTTTGAGCAAAGCGTAAGATGACATTTTTTGAATTCTCTTCGACGCAGTCAATGTCGAGATTGTAACGTGCCGTGAAACGAAAGAAAATGACATTTTTGAGAACAACAAGGTAAAGGTCGAATCGCCGATGCCATCACTCGTAAATAAGCTATGAAGTGGATATATATATATATATATATATATATATATATATATATATATATATATATAAAAAACTATATGAATGACAATTGGTCGAATAACAAACACTAAAACCGCTCAAAGACTTGCATATTTATCTATTCTGCCTGCTCCATGTGTTTTGGTCGGTGATCAGCGTTATACTTGATGTAATACCTTGACTTTGACTATCAGTTATGACTTAATCTTCTTGAAGTTATTATGCTTTGAATTCTCGACGCTTTTAGTGCAATCCATTAATGCCGCCAATAAGAACTTACTTCTTTATCTTCGTATATATAAAGGAACAGTCGACATTTGCTTTCATAACTCCGCTAAAAAACCTTTCTTGCAACTTCTCTATCTTCCTATCTTGTTCTCATGATGAATTTGCTTTATATAATCGTTGTTCCTACCTTTGGATCCTCCATGTAATCTTAAAGAGCTCGTGTTTTAGGATTATCGAGGACTCAAAGTAGTGAGCTGCAGCACTTTCGCTTTATGGAGATTTTCCCGCAGCCGCCGCAACTTCTTCTTGATCGGAGATTGCGTGGAGATCCAAACGTCGCCAAGCAGCCTCATAGACCGAGGTCGCCACAAACCGGTGGTTGATTATTCTCCTCCAATGTAGGGGAATTTTCCATCTGAGGCGCTCTTTATGTGCCACTTCCAAATTTTTCATTGTCTCCTGCCACAGGCCGTATGGTAGCTTTGGAGAGGTTTCCAAAGATCGTGGACAATAAGTAACCGCTTCTTCTTCTAGTGGGTATTCCTCTCGTAAGGTCGGGCTTCTTTCTTCCGTGGATCTACTTGATGAAGAAGCGATCCCCTAAAGAGGATTCCCCACCTTGCCGACCAATATTGTTGTTGACGTTAGTCATGGGCGCGTCCTATATAAAGAGTGGGAGCACTAGTAGTCTTATTTTTGTAACCACTTGCGCACTTCATTTTCCTACTAATAAACATTAGTTTTCGACCAGAATAATAGCCTGTGGAATCTTAAGCTTGTATACCATGTGATTCTACATAAAAGTGATTACATTTCAAACAACGTTATTGATATTACATTTCGCATTGTATGATTTCGACAACGCTTTTTACTTTCAAAGACCTTAATTTATCTTTTATGCATCTAATATTATGCTATCTAATCAGCTTTTACTTCATGCGTTATTTTTACTTCTTGAAGCATTGGCTTGTCCCTTTTAAGTACTTGCCATTTATACGCATAATCTTGTTATCGCTATCTTTTCGATCTTATAAGCGCCGCTTGAAAAGACTTCATGGAAATTTTAAATTGTTATTCCCAATTTTGGAGACCATTTTCCTAGGACTCTATCTTTTTATCCATAGGCAAAATGACTTTTCCAAACTAAGTCTTCTAAGTCGAAAGATTTCAACTTAACCTTTTATTATAAGCTCTCAAATTAACTTTCTTTTTGCCTTGTATGATTTCTAAGTGCTAATAATCTTTCTTCATCTATATCAATCTAATTCATCAATCATCATATCCCAATAGTTATTTGATTCGATCTCAAATTGTCTTTGAATTCTAGTTGATTGTAAGTAAATTTCGATCGGCAACACCGCATCATGCCCAAACGTGAGTCGGCGCGAGTGGTATTAATAGATCTCTAGGAAACTCTACAAGCCCCACAAAACTTGGTCAAGAGTGTTATGCCAATTCTTTTGGTTTTGGTCCAACATGCTTTTTATCAAGTTAATAACAATTTTATTCGTTGCTTCCACTTCTTGATCATTGGCCCGAGCGTAATATGGTGTCGGTTAATAATTTGAAACCTTTTTCAGAGGAAAATTCTACCATTTTTCACCAAGAGAAAACCGAACCTTGGTCCGTTGTAATGGTTTCGAATTCTAAACCTATACAAGATGTATTTCTAATAAAACTCATAACCTATTTCTCTTGGATCAACATTAACCAAGGATAACTTCAGCCCATTTAGTGAAGTAATCTATACCCACTAAAATAAAACGATGACCTTCGAGGAAGTTGGTTTTATTTCACCAATTATGTCCAAAGCCCAACCCTCCGAATGGCCAATGTTTTATTATTGAGCGTTAACTCATTTGTCACACATGTTGAATTCCTCGTCATGTCTCGGACATTCTGACACCCTTTGGCAAAATCTATGCACTCTTCAACATAGTTGGCCAATACACACCTTGTCGTAAATAAAAGCCATTTCATCTTTGTGGCCTCGCTTGACGTGGGACCCACAAGCACCACTCACGAAGTATCGGATACACCGCTAAATAAGCTTCATTTTCACTTAAACACTTCAACAAGACACCTTCAGCAAGCTTTCATGATTAATTCATTTCCAAAGAATCATGTAACTTAAAGCTCTATACTTAGTTTTTCGACAAGTTACCCTCATTTGGGTTCTCTCTAAGTATTCAACAATTGGCCTTCGCCAATCACCACTTGGCATATTGTCAATGGCAAAACTTGAAAATTTTGAAAATCATCTAAATTATTGTTTTCAACTAGAGAGGAGTAACATTTCTAACTCATCCTCTCATTCCCCAAGTTTTTGCATTGACAATTGCCTAATGAACTCTCCTCATTTAAAGGAGTTTCTTTTTATTTCTATGAGTTCTTGTAGTTTTTCCTTAAGTGACTTATAACCCGATGCTATTTAGGTACACCATTAGCCTCTTGGTTCTTTACTCGAGGTACATGTTTTATTTCAACATGTGTGAACTGTTTAAAGAATGTATTAGCAAATGATTACAGTATCTACTAAATTTTCTTCATGCATTTGTATTCTTTGTCAGCTTGCTTAACAACCAGTTCAGAGTCGCTTTAATTTTCATTGCAGATGTTGCTCTCCTGTTTCAACAAAGAGCTCTAGTCCTCGTTATTAAGGCTTCATATTCTCGCCTCATTATTGAAGCAATTTCTTGTATTTTTGTACTTAAACTTTGTAGGTTTCGATCGCACTCGACCAATCGGTGTTGAAGTAGTTGGTTGTTTCACAAATGGGCTCATTGTCGTTGCGGGTGGAAAGGACCGGCCCCGCTTCACGCTGAAAGCACCTCGGTGGTACTGCGCAGACACCTGACGATCCAGTGAGGTCGCCGCAGATATAGCACAAGGTTAGAGAACGCACTGATGCCATATGCGTAACGGCGATATATCGCGCGAGTTCCGACCGCTGGCGAGATTTTCGGCCGGCGAATCGCTGGCGCCCAAGCCGCGGCCTGGGCCGATCGAGTCGGCCGGGCCGCAGCCCGCCTGTTGTGGCGCTCGTGATCGGCCGATACACCCGTGAACAAGCTCGCCCTGCCTTCAGTCGCTAAGAGCGGGCCGAGGCTTCGAATCGATGTTCTCCCCAGAGTGAAGCGTTATTTTGACGAACGCGACGCCGCCGCTGTTTTCTCGAGCAGGGACGGCAGGTCGACCGCCACAACCACTCCGCCGCGGGCCGCCGCGGACGGGCTGGTCTTATCATGACATTTAAGACGTGACGCTTCGTGTTTCCTGAGGTTGTCCGAGACAACCATTGGTGAGAAGATGAAACGCTATGACGCTCGCCTCCCGGCCCCTTCGCGCCATCCGTCCGCATTTTATAAATAGCAGCCCTTCACCGGAGATTATTTCTCACACTTCAAGAATTGTTCGCCAATGACCCACTCGTCTGGCCGCCGACTTCTGCATTCATAGTCGCTTCGCCTATTCGCGATCGATCCACAACATCCTGCTCAAGCGTATGGATTGATCTCTACTTTTACTTTCTAAACTTGAGTTTTTACTTGAATGCACTTTTGTACTTTCTCCACGCCGTGATGGTGTGTGTCGCCTGGGACGACCAAATCGCCTCTCTCATGAGTGTTCTCGCTCGATCGACCGACCGATCCCTTTATCATGTGTGTTTTTGCATGCTACTGACGGTTGACCGCCTCGACTCCGTGAAACCGTCCCAATCTTTGCTACACACATGTCGAGGCCTGGTCAAGGCGAGCCTAATCCCCATGAGGAGGAGTCTAGGTCGCCTTCTGGCGACAAAGATTCTCCGGGTTCCTCGCAAGCTTCGAGCAAGACGAAGCTCGAAGTTCCCACTCTTCGTCGAGGATCGCCAGCTCGGCTGGCGTCTCAGTTCTAGATCCGCTCCATTTCGATGAGCGGCCGTAACATTCCACCCCTCTGAGAACATCGTGATCTCTGCCAAGGAGAGGAAGAAGATGTTGGAGGTGGTAATCATTGACGACGCATGAAGTGCAGTAGTGCCGGCCCCGCCGCGGATGAAGAGATGGTGGAGGCCGAGGTGGCCGAGCCTGAGGTCAACGAGGATTTAGGTAGTTCAAACCCCGCAGCCTAGCCTCCTCCGGTCAAGAGGTAAACATCGGCGAGGTCGAACGGCGGTCGGGCCGTTCGGCAGCAGACGAGTTCCGAGACCCATCCGACATGTCTGGGTATCGTAAACTCTTCGCTCACACTGTGAGTATCATTATCGTTCACCATGTTGCTTGCCCGACTGGGCGAGCCGCTCTGTTTAATCACCGGGCCGAGAGGGTAAGAGGTATGAAAGACTGAGAAGACATTGCAACTCTATTCTCCCAACCTTAAGTTCACGATGTATCACCGTGGTTCGAGGATGAATATCACCCTCCTTTCATCGGACTTCAACGCGACGCCTCGCTGGCCACATTCTGGTCGCCTCCTTCTCAACTCCACCCTAACGCACGGGCTCAAAACTTTCAAGTCCTTCCGACTAAGTTGGGTCGCCTACTGTCGATCATGTTGTTCTTTACTCTCTTCTGAGTCGAAATGCTCAGTGGAGAAGGCTAATAAAGAGAAGAGGAGCAGTCTCCTTTAAGATGCAGTAAAACTCATCATCTGCTTCAAAGCATACCAAGAATCATCGGGAGCTGCCCGAGAGGTTAGTATTTTTGGATTGTTCCCACCGAGGAGGCCAGAAGGCCATATCCGAGGTCCAACCGACTAATGCTTGGTCCCTCTTACTTCCCAATCATGTGGAACGAGGCTCACTTCGCAGGGAGGCCAAAGCGACACATCTACTCCGCCAAAGACTCAAGCAGGCCGACTGAATCCTCGAGATGATCAAGGCGTTAGCGGAGCATGATGCGCCCGCACTTCTGGCATGGCGACATACCTTGCCGTCCCTTTGTCTTGCTCGAGGCCAAGATCCGGAGGCCGAGACTGGCTTGCTTTTGAACTTTGCCTTTATATTTTTGTTGTCGCATCTTTTCTTCTAACTCATAGCTCGTTATTTTGCGTAAAGTGATGGCCAGAAAACTCGGAAGTTGCTCAGCCGGGGCTTTGAAATCAGTGGCATTCAGTGGCCAAGAAGTATGAAGGACTCGCCGTGGATGTTCCCGACCGCCCTCAAAGGTGCCCCCCCACTCCCAAGAGCCAAAAGGAAAGCCGGGCTGCCTCTGCCGCCTCAGCACGACGATCGTCAAAGCAGCGTAAGGCTTGACGATCCAAACATGGATTCTCGCGCTAAGGCCGACTTCTCCCTATTCTCTCGCCGAGGTTTAGGACAGTCGAACTCGAGTGGTTCGTGAAGAAGCCAATGGAGGTCCAGGCTTTCTCTCGCTTGGGAATAGATAAAATCATGACCGAGCTTGGGGTCAAGCCGGCTGTACTTTTACTTTCCACTTGCTAGTTCTTTTGTCTTAACTCTCTGACCGACTAATAGTTGGACGATCTTCACGTCATAGGGGTCTGTGGTCGATAAGAAGAAGGCTTTGGCCGAGGCGCAACAGAGGTATGACAAGCTTGCCAAAGCTCCGTAAAGACACTCTTCGTAAGTGGGCGAGGAGGACCTGCCAAACTCGCAGAAGTTTAATAAGGGAACTCACGCCAGTGACTAACTGAAGGCCGACAATCCCTAGGAGAAGGATAAAGCCGTGTTGAGGCCGAGAAGGCCGAGCCGAGGCAAAATCCAAATGGTAGCCTGTGCTTCCAGGGAGGCAATGGATCGAAAGCGCTTCTAATAACGCCTGCCGTGCGCTGGCAATCAATGCAGACCAAGATTAACTTTGATGAGAAGATGATAAATCCCGCCCATTATGTTGTGGATAACAAGATCATGCCGCCTCGAGCAAGTCGATGAACAAGGAAATGTTCGCCCGCCACAATTTCTCTTCTCAAGCTCTACCGCGAGCGAGTTACCTTGTAATAGCTTAGATTGCCTTCTGGCACGATTATTTTAAATGTCGCTTTCGAGCAAACTGATATTCGGGCGCCGCTTCGACCAGCGCCTCTATTTTGTAATGATATTTTAACTTTTCTTTCATTTCGCTTACTTGAATTCGCGTTGTTATGTCTCAGGTAGATTTTGTACATTTATTTGTCTAAGTTTTTTCGAACTTATAGCCGCTTCTGGCGAATCGCTTTGCGTTATTTCGAAAGCGCATGGCTGCCATGGTCGCTATTTCGATGGTCTCGAATCGCCATATTTTGATGGCATCCGCTGGGATCATTTTTGATGGCTCGTTACACGCGGGATAGCTCGGGCTTGGGAGAGCGCTGCATCAAGATCCAAGGTCGCGTGTTCGATCCACGCCGTTGTAGACTCATTCGCTGGTTCACGCTTGTTTCTCCCTTCATGGCACTTCGCTTGGGTCAACTCCCTGACCTTCGACAAGCCAACCTGGCGCTCGACAACAACTCGGTGGCACTCGCTTGGGTCAACCTGGTGACCTTCGACACAACTCTGCGGCGCGGCTTTGTAGACCGCCTGACCTACGCTTTCGGGTCCTTCCACTTTGGGCCATTTCGATGGCGCCGATTGGGCCAACTCTGGCGCTACAGACCGCCGGCCTACGCTGTTTGTGGGTCCTTCACCCTGGGGCCATTTCGATGGCGCCGATTGGGCCAACTCTGCGGCGCTGCTAGACCGCCGGCCCACGCTGGTTGTGGGTCCTTCGACCTGGGCCATATTTCGATGGCGCCGATTGTAGACCGCCTGGCCTACACTTTGTTGGTGGGTCCTTCTCGACTCCTGGGCCATTTCTCGATGGCGCCGACAGACCGCTCTGTGGCCTACTCGCTTTGTGGGTCCTTCTCGACTGGGCCATTTCGACGGCTCGATTGCATCGCCGCATCCCTGAACGACGCATACATTCTTGCGATCAGCACTTTCGAGTTTTGCCACTTCGCAATCTTGAGCGACCGCATACATTCTGCAGAAAGTAAAGAACACACCATATTTCTAAAGGTCGTGCCTCAGAAAACCCGTGGGGAAAAAGAGCTCACTGCTTGCTTTTTCATTTATGATCGCCGCTCATTACATTCAAATCGCTCATTACATTCAAACGTAATGTTTTCGTTACTCGCATTCCATGTTCGGGGATAGTCGCCTATCCATGGTTTCCACTGACACTTCTTCCATTTTCTGATGACCCCAGATGGCCCTTCCCGGCCATGCCAGCTTTTCTCGTCGCGCATTCTTGCTTTCCCACACCGCGCTGCCTCGTGACGAAATGACCGACTCGAGAAATCTCTTTTTCTCGAACTCGAAGCGTTGTATCCGGGTCGCGACCTTCCGCTTGATCGGGCTTGTTTCTTAATGATGCTTGGGTACGCCAGCTTCTTCCACTAGGTCCAACTCTTCTCGTATGGCCCTGGCCATTGTTAACCACTCGCAGGGGATTCAAAGTTCTCCAATTCGGGCCATACCATCTCTACGGGTATCACAAAGATCCGTCCCATATACAAGCCTTCAAGTGGGGACTCTGGCCGTTGAATGAGGGGTCGCCCAGAAGCCCATAGAACGGATCGCACTTTTCTACCCGGGCCTTTCGCTTCATCGAGCCTTCGCCTAACCCACGCAGACAACTCGCTGGCCGCCTTCACTTTGGCCGTTGTTCAGGGTGCTCGACCGAGGTGAAACGCCGTTTTACCCCTAAGTCGCCAACATTTCTTCCAACTCTTTTGTCTCGCGAATCGGGTGCCGTTAGTCGCTATTAGTTGCCGAGGGACTCAAACGGGCCAACACACACCCACAAGAATTTGCTTACTTTTGCCGAGGTGATAGCTTAAAAGAGGCTCCACTTCGATCCACTTTGTGAAATAATCTACCGCCACGATCAAGAACTTGAACCGCCTCGGGAGCAGTGGAAACTGCCTCAGCAGCATCCATGCCCCACCAAAGTAACGACTCAAGGTGAGACAAGATTTCGTAGCTTCCGAGGAGGGCGCAATGTGGACATCAAGATGCACTTGGCATTTCTTGCACTTCTCAAATGCTTAGCTGCCTCGGCCCATGGTCGGGCAAGTTAATAGCCTACCCGAGAGCCTTCTTAGCTATGGAACGTGCACCTTGGTGACTTCCACAAACACCTTCGTGAATATCCTCAACACATGGCTCCGGCCGACCGACGTAAGACATCTCAACAATGGAGAGGAGAATCCTCTTCTGCATAACTTTCCTTCTATTACCGAATACTTGGTCGCTTCCGAGTCCGACCAACTTAGCTTGCTTTTGATCGCTTTCTGGCTTCTTCCCTTCAACAATATATCTCAGATAGTGGGCGATCCAATCTCAACCGTGATGATACACACGTAATCCGCCAACGATCGGCTTGGCTTCGTCGACACGCCGCCGATTTAGGTCTCCGAATCAAACTTCGTGGATTCTCCGGGTCTTTGTACTTGCAAGTTTCGACAGGTATCGTCCGCTTCGAACATTTTCGTCCGAGGCACATGAGTCACTTCTCGCCTTGGCCGAACCGCTTGAGAAGCTTCTCTTACTCTAGCTAGGTAATTCTTCAAAGACGCTGCCCCCGCATCATATATATCCTTTGATTCGCGACAACAAGCAAGGAGTCCGACGTGGTTCGACCTGGCCGATATTGAAGTCCTCCGCGAGCCGCAGTCGCGCTATGCACGCCATACTCTACTCGATTGCTCGATGTATGGAAAGCGAAAGTCAAAGACACCTCCACAACAGCCTTCTGTAATTTTCTAGTATTAGGCCGCTTCCACTTTCATTGCTGATCTACCCATCGATACGGAGGATCCAGTCGTTTTCGCACTGGTCTTCGGGATAGAGTCATTTTAAATATAAAGCTCGGCCAACACCGCGCTTTTCCTACCGACCGATTCAAATTTAATCCCAAACTCACCGAAGTTCCATCGCCCACTTTATCATTCGGCCCCGCCAGTGTCCGCCGATGGAGGACTTGTCTCGACAGGTCGGGTTCGGCCCTTACCACGAACTGATGGGCCACAAAGTAGGTCTCAATCTTCTAGCAGCCTATTAGGAGTGCAAGGGGCAAACTTCTATTTTGCTTCAAGTCGTTTTCTCGACTAACACCGCACTTAGACTTCTTCCTCGTTATGGGCTAAGTATAAATACAACGCCTCGCCTGGCAAATGCTCGGGTCATAATCGGGCATGTCGGGTCGTTTTGTTTCAACTCGCCCAATGCTCGCTAGCATTGGTCTGGCTCCACCTAAAATCCACTCTCTTTCTTCAGCAAATAAATAAAGGAAGCTTACTTGGTGCAAAGCCGCTTGGGGAATGAACTCGACAGGCGTACTACCATGCCATTCACCGTTGTATTTCTTTTAGTCATGGGCGGCCTCATATCTACGACCGCTCGCATTTCTCGTGGTTTGCTTCTATCCTCTTTCGCTAGGTGGAAGCCCAAAAATCCGCCTACCACCCCAAAGGTACACTTCTCGTGATCTGGCACTGAGTGAATTCTTCCTAGCTTCTTCAAAGATTTCAGGTCGCTCACATGATCCGATCACTCCCACTTTTGATGATCATGTCGCCCAAGTACACCTCTCGAGATTCGACCGACCGCTTTCTTGAAAATTTTGTTCATCATTCGCCGGTAGGTCGCTTCCAAAGCTCGTTTTAGTCGGTAAAGGCATCACCTTTGTAATCAAAATTTCCGATCCGTCATAAAGGTCCGCTTTCAGGTCGATCGGGGGATACATCGCGGATATGATTGTATCCCAGTAAGCCGCCCAAAAAGACAATAATTTGTAGCACGCAGGCACCATCGACCAATTTGTCAATGTCATACTCTGGAAGGCATCCTCTTCGCATGCCTTATTTAGGGCTCGTGTAATCTACACACATTCTCCATCTTCCGGCTCTTCTTTTCACCAACACGTACATTGATAGCCGTGTCGTACTTGATCTCTTCTATGAAATTGGCCTTGGCGAGGTCCTCAACGCCTTTGCAATGGCTTTGAGATTTTTCCTCGCTCGAAGTTCGCCTTCTTTGAGCGATCGCTTAGCTCCTTCATCGACCGGAAGTCGATGGCAGCTACTTGATAGGAATGTCTGCATGTCCGATGCTCGCCATGCGAACAAAGTCAAAGATAGTCTTTCAAACACCGCACAAGGTCTTGCTTTACTTGCTCCGTAGGTCGCTACCGAAGCTTAATCGCCTTTGTCAGTCGCTCTCCCAACCGCACATCTATCTCGCTCTCCATGAGGTTCTCGCCTTTTCAACCTCGCTTTTTCGCCTCGCTAAGTCATCATCAAGTATCCTTCGTCGTCGCCGTTCGATCATACCGAGCATCCAAATCGCTGACGCTGACTTCGATGGCCTTCACCAAAGCTGTTTCGGAGCATTTGGGCCAAGGTCTACTCATCGCAAATTTGCTGATACAAAGTTGTTCTCGTGTGTAAGAAATACGTAGAATCGCTAACAAAGAATCGACTCGCGTCCACCTCAACTCGGGACGCCCAATACGCCGCTTTGAGCGCACTTCGCCAATAAAATCTCGCGAAAACGGCCTGACCGCAAAGATATATACGCCATTCCTATACGGTATCGTGCACGCTTTCTAACTCTTGTGCTATTCCGCCCGAGCGACCTTCTCACTAGATCGTCGAGTTGTCTTTGCGGGTACCACCCGAGGTGTTCAACGCGTGTAGCCGGACCTGGCCCCTTCATCCATTCAACGACCGCCCATTTGATTTAATCAATCAACACTTCAACACTTCATTGGTCAAGGTACGATCAATTGGCGACTACAGCGGGGAGGCCCGTGGCGCTATCCTACCTCCTTCATGGCTCCACGCGACCGCCCCAAACGCTGGCCACTGACTCAATCCCTCCCGGCGAATCAGCAGCAGACTCCGGAGGGCGTGGCTGCCACCGTCCACGAGTCTCAAGGCCTTCCGCGACAAGAGCCTTTGCACAACGGCCGCGACCTATCCTCCAACAGATTCAACCGCCTGCTCCTCGAGACTTACCGCCCGAAGCCGATTGAAGCGGGCATTCGTGAACTCTCACGGACCATGTCATTTCGCCGCTTTGCAAATCCTCGCAAAACAAAAATCGTGATCGCAGCATTTGACGACGCGCCATCTCTCAAGACGTAAAGCAGGTCGGCCCGCCGCGCGCGGCGGAAGACGGAGAACCTTCTCGCTGGCCGACCGATCGGGCGAAGACACCGCCTTCCTCCACGGCGAGCATCTTCGCCGGAGAGCACCACTCATCGCTCTCCTCCCAAGAAGACGGCTGGGTGCGAGGTCGCGACCAAGCAGAACGCGCAGACGCCGCTCGATGTCCTATGACTATGAAGATTCTAGCTACCGCCCCGACACCGGCCGCCACTCCACCGTGTACTCCTCCAATGAGTCGTCCGGCCATGTCGGCTACGAGAAGTTGATCTTGGGATTCTCGAGAAGAGTGGAAGATTACAGAGATGGAAGAATCGTGGACGCCGCGATCGCCAAGAAGAGGCCAAAGCGAAGCGACCCGTAAGGCCTCCTCGCCTTCCGCCAACCGCCCATCCGAGGATTCATGGAATGCCGGCAACGAGGCATGCTCGCAATGCAACCTTTCGGGTCGAACGGCATTCGGGGACGAGCACGGCCCGCTCTCCAGGAGATCAAAGCGTTATAAAATTCCGAGGATCTCCGCAAGCCGCCTAATCTCAACAAGTTCGATTCACGAGGAGATCCGCATAAACATCTCTCGCTACATCAATAATTACCGTCAAGTAGCAGGAATTGGGACCGACCATGAAATGCGTGCTTTCCCTGGGCCACCGGACGGCCGAGCATTGGAATGGTGGGAGTCTCGCGACCCAATTCCATCTCCTCATGGGACGCACTGATCGTAATATTCTTGTCTCACACTACACCGCAAACCGCCAATATCTGCATGAAGAATACTTTGACTCTTTTTGTTCAAGCGAGATAATGAGACGCCGAGGCAAAGATATCGACCGCTTAACATCGAGGCCGAAGTCCGCTCGCGACTTGTCGACAAGGACAAGCTAAAATATCTCGGCGCGTGGTATTCGACCGACCACCTGGCTCAGAGAAGAATTCACTTCTAACCATTACCAAGATCTCGCCTACTTTAACGAGGCTAACGCCCACATGGCGATGAAGAAACCTTGGCAAAGAAGAAAGGCCGTCCACGCACGCACCCAAAGAAGAGAGCAAAGAAGCCGCCAAAGGGCATGAAGGTCGCCGCGACAACCTGGCCCCCGACTTTCGAGATAAGAAGTTCGATCATCGCACTTGGCTAAACACCTCTATTGCATGTATCTATAGCGAGTGCCAAAATAATGAATTTGTGGGAGTAAAGCGCCCGATCCACTCGTGCTCAAGAAGGGGCACGGCACGGCTAAAAGATATTGCCGTTACTACAAAAGCAAGCGGTCATGATACTAACGATCAGATGGTCTCTCAAAGATGATATCAAGAACTCATCTAGAAAGGAAAGTCGGGGAAAGTATGTGAGGTCCGAGGAAGGCGACCGACCCAAGAGAAGCGTAAAGAAGTCGATCTGCATCAGGTGGAAGGGTGCTCTAGTTGTTTCAAGCACCCAAGACAAAGACCGGCCCGAGGATCGAGAAGCTCCACGATCCAGTGGGGTCGCAACGCCGCAATGGTCATTCATGGTGGAAACCCATTGGACCGTAGAGAATCAAATAAAGCCACAAAGAGGAAAGGACGAGCTCCTCGATGGCTCGGCTCAACATCGCCAGCCCCACCGGCCTCGAATAGACCCCATCTCGCTTGAGATAGCCACCTACACGATGGTAGGCCTAACAGCTATGTTCCGCTGTTAATCAGGGCGCTTATGCCAATACCGGGTTCAAAGAATTCTAGTCGACCAGGGTAGCTCGGCCGACATCATGTTTGAAGGCTTGATTGACAAGATCAAGGTCGACGGAGCGAGATAATTCCCTGTGCCGAGCCTACTTCTAACGCTTCAATGGAGCAAACACCTACCCGCTGGGGACGATCGAACTCATGGTCACATTTGGTGACGACACCGAGATAGCACTTTGTACGTGACGGTCCGCACGACGCTCCTTGTACTCCCTCAAATCATGCTATCGCATCATTGGTAGGCCGCACTGGCAAGCTGTAGAGGTCGTGGCGCCAACAAAGACACCCAAAATGAAGTTCTACAAAGAAGGATCGACGTGTAGTTACCCTCGCGGCCGACCTAGAGGCAAGAAGACGGCCACGACCAGACGCAAATTTGCGATGGAGGTAGACTCGCCCAAACGCTCAAAGCATCGTGAAGGCCATCAAGTCAACGCCATTGATTGGATGCTCTCAGATGATCCGCATAAATGACCCGCAGGATAACGATGATGACTTAGCCCGAGAACTCAAAAATAGGTTGAAAAGGCCGAGCCTCATGGAGAACTAATAGATGTGCGCTGGGAGACGACCCAACAAAGATAGTCAAGCTCAGAACACCTCACCGAGCAAGTGAAGCAAGACCTTGTGCAATGTTTCGAGACTATGTCGACTGCTCGCATGGCAGCATCGCACATGCCCGCATTCCTATCAAGTAGCAGCCGCCATCGCCTTCACGAGGAAGGGGTCAAGCCGGCCTCTCAAAGAAGACGACTCAAAACGAGGAAAATCTCAAGCCGCAGAAGGCCGGGCTGAGAGACCTCATAAAGGCCAATTTCATAGAAGAATCAAGCACACGACCGCCATCCAATGTCGGTTGGTCAAAAAGAAGAATGGCAAATGGAGGATGTGTGTAGACTACACCGATCTAAATAAGGCATGCCCGAAAGGATGCCTTCTCTCACTCCAACATCGATAAGCCGGTCGATGGGGCCTCGCTACAAATTATCGTTCTTTTCGACGCTACTCGGGTACAATCGATCACGATAGTATCCCCGATCGACACAAAACAAATTCTTCGCAGACAGAGGGAAATTTCAAGATAAGGTGATGCCTTTCGGCTTAAAGAACGCTGGAGCGACTCTACCAACGGGATGATGAACAAAATTTTCAAGAGGCAGATCGGCCGAATCTCGTGAGGTGTACTTGGATGACATGATCATCAAAAGCAGAACCGACCCGCATCATGTGAGCGACCGTGAGGAAATCTTTGAGGAAGCTAGAAAGAATTCGCTTAGACTAAATCCCGAGAAGTGTACTTTGGGGTGAGGCTCACAGATTTTTGGGCTTCCACCTATCCAAAGAGGATAGAAGCAAACCCCGAAAAATGTAGGGCGGTACGCCATATGAGGCCGCCCACATCGAAAAAAGAAATACAATACCGAATGGCATGGTGGCCGCTCTGCCTAGGTTCATTCCCAAAGCGCACCGCAAGTCGCTTCCATCGCTTAGATCGGCCAAGAAAGAGGTGGACTTTGAATGGACCACCAATGCCAATGAGCATTGATGAATCGAAGCAAGCTTTGGTTAGCCCGCCGATCATGACTAAGCCGCCGCGAGACATTGTATCTATACTTGGCTATCACGTAGAAGTTCGAGCGCCGTGTTGGTCGAGAGAATGCGAATCAAACAAAATCCTGGCCTACTTTATTAGTAAAGTGTTGCGCGGCCCGAGCCGAGGTACCGTAAAATAGAGAAGTTTGCTCTTGCACTCGATTGCCGCCAAGGTCGAGACCTACTTTGTGGCCCACTGTGTTGTGGTAAGGACCGATCACCGATCAGCAAGTCCTTCATCGGCCAGACCGCGGGACGAATGATAAAGTGGGCGGAGCTCGCTGAATTTGGCATTAAATTCGAATCGTGATCGGCCGCAAAAGCGCAGTGTTGGCCGACTTTATAGCGGAAATGACTCCTACCCCGTAAGATCAAGCCGAACGACCGGATCTTGCATGTAGATGGGTCGCCTAATAGCAAAGGAAGCTGAGCCGCCTAATACTAGAAAATTCAAGGCCCGGCCGTGGAGGTCTCTTTATCCTTTGCAGATTCCACACTTCGAACAATCAGCCGTAATATGAGGCGTATAGCCGGCCCGAGCTCGCCAGAGACTTCAACGTTGACCGAGTTGAACTCCGATCGGACTTCGGCCGTCGCCTCGCAGATCAAAGAATTATACGATGCTAAGGACGACGCGGTCAAGAATTACCTAGCCAGTGGTAAGAGAGCTTCGCGCGCTCGACCGCAGTGTATGACCCATGTGCCTTGGACCGAAAATGTTCGAGCAGATATACTATCAAAGCCGGCAAGTACCAAAACTCCGGGAATCACTGTAGTGTGATTCAAGAGACTCTAAATCGCCGAGCCGCTTCAACCAAGCCAAGTCACCGCTGGTCGCCTGTGTCAAAGACGGATTCGTGATTGGATCGCCTCTATCCTAAGGTACATTGTTGAAGGAAGAGCCGAGCGATCCGGCAAGCTGCTGGTCGTGCTCGTGAGCGCACCAAGTACTGCTATATGTATGAAAGTTGTACGTAAGAGGATTCTCCTCTCCATTGTTAAGGTGTTCCACGCCTGGCCGGCTTCCGACCACGCGGCCGAGGGACATTCATGAAGGTATTTGTGGAGTCACCGTGGCGCTGCTCCATAGCTAAGAAGGCTCGTGGCCGCCATTATTGGCCGACCATGGACGAGGATGCCAAGAAGCTCGCTCAAAAGTGCAAGAAATGCCAAATACATGCCGATGTCCACATTGCACCTTCCACAGAGTTGCAAAGTCTTGTCTCACCTTGGCCGCTCGCTTGGTGGGGCATGGATCCGCTTAGGCCCGCTCCCACCGCCTGTGCCGCCTCAAGTTCCCGATCGTGGCGGTAGATTATTTTACTGCTGGTCGAGGCCGAGCCTCTTGCAACCATCACCTCGAAGGTAAGCAAATTCTTCTTCACGTGTGTGTTGGCCCGCTTTGGGGATCCTCAAAGAACTAATAATGCATAACCGGCACCCGGGCCACACGACAAGAGATTCAGAGAAATGTTGGCCGACTTGTGGGTAAAATAGCGCTTCACCTTGGCCGAGCACCCTCGCACTAATCTGGCCGTCGGGCGCCCAACAAAGTAATTCGCTGGTGGGTTAAGGTAAGACGGACGGGGTTAAAGGAATCGGGCAAGAACCGCGCATCCGCTTCTATGGGCCTCACTGTGACGCACCCTCACTAACGACCGGGAGTCCCCTTCGCACTAGTATACGGGATCGATGTCCGGATACCCATAGAGATGGGCGAGCCGAATTGGAGAACTTCGGAATCTCTCTACGCTGGTTTCATAACGACCGAGCTATTCGGGAAGAATTGACTTAATCAAGAGTCGCGCACCTGCCGCCACCGAGAGAGCAGCTTGATCAAACGTAAGGTCGCAGCCGATACAATACTCGCGGCAAAAGAGAGACTTCACGGCCTGGCCACCGTTTCTAAGACGGCCGACGTAGGAAACAAGAATGCACACCAAGGGAAGTCGGCACCAAATTGGGAAGGTCCATACAGGTCATCGTAAAGATCGAAAGGGGGCTTACGAGCCGAAACCATGGATGGGGCGACTATCCCCGCAACATGGAATGCAAAAACTTAGAAAGTATTACGCTTGAATGTAACGAACGACTTGAATGTAATAAATGACCGACTATTAATGAAAAGGTGCAGCGCTCTTTTCCCATCGGGTTTTTTACAGAGGCCCGACCTTTAGAAACATGATGTGTTCTTTACTTTCTCGCAAGAATGTATGACTGGCCACTCAAGGTTGCCCGTGGCAAAGGAGCGATCAAGATTTATCAAACTTGATCGTCGTAAACGATCTACCTCGAGCCATCGAAATGGCCCAAGCGGTTAAGTAACAACCCACAACGTTAGGTCGCCGAACGATCTATATCGAGCGCCATCGAATGGCCCGCGGTTAGATAACCCACGTAACCTCGTCGTCGAACGATCCGCAGCTGCAGCCGCCTAGGACGGCATAAGCAACGGTCACCGAAGTTGACTCCAACGAGTGCCATCGAAATGGCCCGGCGGTTAAGTAATAACCCATCGTAATGTGCCGTCGAAACGACCTACCTCGAGCGATCATCGAATGATCCCAACGGATGCCATCGTAAATGGCCCAAGCAAGTGCCATCGAGTGGGCACCGCCAACGAGTGCCGAGCGACCTAAATCTAAAGTTCAGAACTTAGAAAAATAAATGCGAAACAATCGATTCAAGCAAACAAACCAAGCAAACAAACAAATTAAACGTAAATAAATTGTCGTTAGAAACGGCGGACGCCCTGGCCGGCCGAAGGCCCACTAATTGAAAATCGCACGGCAGAAATTGTTGTGCCCAAGGCAAGTGAAACAGCCATAAGAATTACACCGCCGCAGCGGCTTCGTGAGGTTTCGTAAAAGAACGGCGGGCTTGGCCGAATAACGTTTCCATGTTCATCTCTTTGCTCAGCAAGATGATCTTGTTCTCCGCAACGAATGGGCGGATTTATCATCTTCTCATCGGTTGATTTTCGGGATCCGCATTCAAGGCACGCGCGCCGAGCAAGAGCGTTATAGAATTGCTCGATTGCCGCCTTCGACCGCTGGGCCACCATTTGATCTTCCGCAAACTCGCATTCTCGCCCCAACCTCGCCTTATCCTTCTCCATGGATTCAAGGTCGGGCTTTCAGATCGTTTCACCGCCAAGAAGCTCCTTATTCCTCTTGGCAAGTTTAGCCCTGGCCCTCCTCGCCCCGAAGAGCTTCTTTCTTGGCCTTGGCGAGCTTGTCGCATTTCACCTGGCACTACCACAAAGACTCTTAGCAGCCATGAGCCTCAGAATGTAGAGATCGCCCGCCTATTAGTCTGGTCGATCTAAGACAAAAGAAATAACGGACTGAAAGAGTAAAGTACCTTCACTTCGCCCTCACTTCTGGCCATGATCTTATCTATCCCCAAGGCAGAGCTACATGCACTTCCATCGCTTTTTCCTCAACCACTCGAGCTCGACCGCCCTAAACGCCAAGCGAGAGGATGGTGAGGTCGGCCTTGGCGGAATCCATGTCCCTGGCCGCCGAGCCTTATCCGCTTGGCGGAGCGATCGTCAAAGACGATGGGGCGACCGAACGCCTTGGCAAACTGCGGCCGGTTTTTTCTTTGGCCTCGGGAGTGGGGGGCACCTCGAGGACGACTCAGAACATCCTCCGCCGAGATCCGTCATACATCTTAGCTCCTCGGCATTGCAAGTGCAGGTTCAAGACTCGACTCGAGCACTTCCCAATTCTTGCCGCCATTCTCTCTCGCTAAACGACAAATCAAAAGGTTAAAAAGAGCATTAACAATAAAATGTAAAGGCAAAGTTCAAAAGCAAACCGATCTCGGCCTCCGTGTCCTCGCCCTCGAGCAAGACAAAGTGGCCTGCAAGGTATGTCGCCTTAGATCTGGACGCATCATGCCCGCCAACGCTTTGATCATATCCAGAGACCGCAGTCGCCTCCCAAGTCTTTGACAAGGTAAATGTAATCCCTGTGCCGTCGCGTATGAGCCTCGCTCCACATGATGGGAAAGTAAGCGGGGACCGAGCATTCCGTCCGGTTGAACTCCGACACGGGCCTTACCAGCCTCCCTCTGGGAACAATCCTAAGCATCAAGCTTCTCCAGCCGCTCCCAAGGATTCTTCGTATGCTTTAAAACCTGATGATGAGTCTTCAGATCTTAAAGGACACCGCTTCCTCTTCTCTGTTAGCCTTCTCCTGCGAGCCACCACCAAGAGAGTGAAGAATAGCATGATCGACACCACACCGACCAATTTTAGTCAAGAGGACTTTCGAAAGTTTTGAACGCCTGCGTTAGGATGGAGCCGAGAAGCGGCGACCCCAATGTGACGCAGACGCCACGCTGAAACTCGCAGAAAAGGAGGGGTAATCTTCATCCTCTCGAACACGAGCCGATACATCGTGAACTTGAAGTTGGGAGAGTAAGTGGCAATATCTTCACCGCCCTTCATGCCTCGCACCACCTCCAGCCCTGAATCATCAAGGCGCTCCGCAGACGGGCAAAGCATCGTGGCCGATAAAGTAATAATGCTCCATGAGAGCGTAAGAGTTTCCGATACCCAAGACATGTCGAGACATCTCGCTACATCGCTGACTTCGGCCGACCCTTCGCTCGACCCTCCAATGTTTACTTCTAGACTCGTGGCACCGCCTCGGTCAATCACCTCTTCCCCGTGGACTTCTTCACTTCGGCGCCGCCGCCTCTACCATCTCTTCGTCCGCGATCGACGGGGCGCTAGGCTCTTCATCATCAATGATCACCACCTCATCGCCTTCCTCTCCTCCCGTGGGAGTTGTCGCAGTCGCTTCTTCGTAATGAACTGACTTTCACCCGCAGCTCTTGAACCGGCCGACCTTCACGGAAGAATGGGAAGTCGAGCTCGCATCGCCGAGGAACTACTCAAGAACAAGAACCTTTGTCGCCCAAGACGACTTAGACTCTTCCTCGTGGAGATTGGGCTCGCCGCCCCGACATGTATGTAGCGTAAAGATTGCGTGGTTTTCCCGGGAATACGGGCGCGCTTTGGTCCGTGGCATGCAAAAACACCTGCGGATAAAGGGAACGAGTCGCCTGCCGAGCGAGTAGCACTCATGAGAGGGGCGATTTGGCCATCCTCGACCGACACCCCTATCACGAGGCGTGGAAAGCACGGTACTTTCAAGTAAAAACTCAAGTTTAAAAGTAAAGGAGAGATCGATCCATACCTTAAGCAGATGTGGTGGATCTGGCCGCTAGTAGACGTAAAATGCCTTCGATGCAAGTCGGCGGCGACAAGTTTCTGGTCGCCGCGCAGAGCAATTTGGAAGTGTGAGAAATGAACTCACCAAGGACTATTTATAGTACGTAATCATGGCGCTGGTGGGACGGAGGCTGGCGGGCCGCAACGCTTTCACCTTCTCACCAATGGGTGTCTCTGCATGCCTCTAAACACCAAACGCCACGCCTTAAATGCCAGAAATACCAACCGCCACGATAAGACGGCCGATGGTTGACGAGGCGGTCGACACCGCCCTATCGAAACCGAACGCCGCGCTCGCTTTCGGCCAAAATAACTTCACTCGGGCATCGATTCAAGCCTCACCCGCTTAAGTCACCTAGGCTTCGGGGCAATCGCTCGGGTGTATCAAGAAATACGAATCGCTATCAAAGAATCGGACTCGCGCCCAAACGCCTCCAACTCGACGCCCAATACGCTTGAGCGCACTCGCCGCCGAAAATCTCGCAAAACGGCTTCTGACCGCAGCATATATACGCCATTCGCATACGGTATCGTGCACGCTTCTCTAACTCTTGTGCTATCCGCCCGAGCGACCTCTCACTAGATCGTCTGAGTGTCTTTGCGTACCACCCGAGGTGTTCAACGCGTGTTGCCGTGGACCTGTCCTTTCATCCATTCAACGACCGCCCATTTGACGAATCAATCAACACTTCAACACTTCATTGGTCAAGGTACGATCATTGTGTCGTGGCATCGCTTGCGACTCTCTAGTCGGCCGCCGTGGTAACCACCGGTCGCCTTTGTCAGAATTTCATCTTCGATGTACCGCTGACGCCACGGGGCTCTAGCTTGCCTAGGGTCGGCCTACCAATGATACAATCGATAGCATGATTTGAGGGGGAGTACGAGGAACGCCGCACGACCGCCCCGCATAAAGCGTCGTTTCAGTGTCGCCACCAAATGTGACCATGAGTTCGATTGTTCCCACCCGCAGGTGATCGCCCATTGAAGCCCGTTAGGGAGTAGTTCGCCCGGGAATTATCTCGCCCGATCAACCTTGATCTTGTCAATCAAGCCTTCAAACATGATGTCGGGCCGAAAGTTACCCCGGTCGACTAGATTCCTTTGAACTTCAGATGGCCATAATCGCCTCGATTACCAATGGGACATAATCGTCATTCTACCATCGTAGGTCGCTATCTCCGAACGAGACGGGGTCTATTCGAGACCGTGGGATTGCCGACGCCGAACCGACCATCGTGAGCTCGCCCCATTTTTCTCTGGTGGCTTTGTTTGATTCTCTACGATCCAATGGGTTTCCGTGAATGACCATTGCAACATTGCGACCTTTGGATCGTGGAGCGTCTCGATCTTCGCACCAGGTCTTTGTCTTGGGCGCTGAAACAACTAGAGCGCCTCTTCCTCCGTCGATCAGTTTCTTTCTTTACTTTTCTGAGGTCGGCCGCCTTCCTCCGACCTCACATACTTTCCCAACTTGCCTTTCGAATGAGCTCTTCAATATCATCTTTGAGGCCATAGGCGGTCGTTAGTATCATGACCCTTGCTCTCGTGGTACCGGTAGTACTTTTTAGCTCTGGCCGTGCCCTCTTCTTGAGCACGAGTGGATCGGCCGCTTTACTCCCACAAATTCATTATTCTCGCACTCGCTATAGATCCGCGGCAATAGAGGTGTTTAGCCGAATGCGATGATCGAACTTCTTATCTCGAAGTCGACCGATTGTCGCGCGACCTTCATGCCCTTTGGCCTTTTTATCGCTTTTCTTCTTTAGGTCGCACACTGACAGCCTTTCTTGCTACTAAAGTTTCTTCATACGCCATATGGACGTCGCCTCTTGTTAGGAAATAATCGAGATCCTCGATAATGGTTAAGAGTGAATTTTTCTACGAACCGGCAAGTGGTCCTGGCCGAATACCACGCCAGATATTTTAACTTGTCCTTGTCCGACAAGTCACGAACGACTCGACTTCTGTTGAACCGGTCGATGTAATCGCTCTCGCCTCGCTGTCGCCTCAACAATGTAATCCGTATTCTTCATACCGATATTGACAATGGCTGTCGCGGTAGTGGGACAAGAATATTTCGATCAGTCGCCCCACGAGGAGATGGAATCGGGTCGCAGACTCCCACCATTCCAATGCTCTACCGCCCAACGATCGGGGAAAAGCTCGCATTTCATGGGTCGGTCCCAATTCCCTATAACAAGCAGTGAATTATTGAAGTAACTGAGATGTTTGTCCGATCCCCTACCGCCAAACTTGTTGAGATCGGGCGCGCTTACGAGATCTCTCGGAATTTTGTAACGCTCGATCTCCCCGGAGAACGGGTCGTGCTCGCTCGAATGCCGCTCGACCCAGTGGTTGCATTGCGAGGCATGCCTCGCTGTTCGACATTCCATAAAACCCGGATGGGCCACTTGGATGATGTTGAGAGGCCTTCTAGGTCGCCGCTTTGGCCTCTCCTGGCCGATGCGTAAACGCCCCCGATTCTTCCATCTCCGTAATCTTCTAGCTCTTCTCGAGAATCCCAAGATCTACTTCTCGACCGACGTGACCGGACAACTCATTGGAGGAGTACTGCGTGGGTGACCGCCGTGTCGGGACTCGTAGCTAGAATCTTCATAATCATAGGACATCGAACGACGCCTCACGCACGTTCCTCGCTTGGGGCGATCTGCAGTGAGCCCCGCTCTTCTTGCCGGAGAACGATGAGTAGTGCTCTCTCGCGAGAAATGCTCCTTCGAGAGAGGGAGCGGTGTCTTCGCTACGGCCGGGCGCGAGCGTATGTTCTCCGTCTTCGCACGCCGCGGCCCTGGAATTGACCTCTTCGCACTTCTGTAACACCCCCTTAATTCAAACATTACTTAACAACTTTTAAATCGTAGTTTTCACAAGTCTCTACTCAAGAGAGTGCTACATTTTAATTAAAAGGAAAACAACTAGCATTAATCTACAAGCAAAACATCAAACATCGTATGACATATAGCAACTCTGGCCAAAGGAAACAAACCCAACAAAACACATGTTTTTAGTTTACATCACATCGGAAATATACATGTTCAAAATATACATAGAGTTCACAAAGACATTAATCACGAAGACTATCGCTTACTCTACTCGGCCCCTGCTACATATCGTGAGCAAATGACGCCAGAACCAAAAAGAGTAAGAGAAGACCACTACTGTGGTACTGCAAGTCAGTTGCCACATGAGAGCAACATAAAACAAACTAGGGTGAGTCTCAGAACACATATAATAAAGTTTTATGACAAGTATCATGCTAAGCAAACACACAAAAACACTCTCGGCACAAAGACACAATAACGCAAGTATTTAGTGCATGAATTAGATGAATGATGCACTCCATCCTTTCGTGGTATATGCATGATGGATCCATTAAGACCAAGTCTTCTGCTATCACCTTTGGATCAAGTCCTAGGACCAAGTCCTCTCTGCTATCACCTTAGACCAAGTCCAAGACCAAGTCTTTCGCTATCACCTTATGCTTATGATTTATGCGACGCCATGAACAATGCATAACACACAACATACACATTATTCATTTAGATCATAACACCTTTTTCGTTGATTCACCTAATATCGCAACCTTTCATTCACAACTCGACCAAGTCCCTCGCTCACCTCTAGGACCAAGTCCTCTCGCTTCATCATTTTCATTCACCAATGCCCCTCGTGGACTTAAACGCTTATTTAGCTTTCTACTCAGAGCTCCTACGGCCAACGCAGAACTCTCGACGTCATTACGCCCTGGCGCCGACGCCCTGCACCGCCTACGCCTTCTAAAGATCGTCGCCCACCACTAACCACCCTGCGCGCCTAGTAGTGGACCAAACGGTCACCACGAGGATCGCCATGACACTTAGGACTAAAACGTCCATTAGGGACTAATATGACAACGCATTTAACCTCCCCACGCACTTGGTACTCCAACACGACACTCACAATCGCACAAGAACGACCTTAGCGCCGCTTAGCGTTAAAACCCCACCCGGCGCCTATAGCACCTCAAAGACGCCCGGCACCTCTAAGCACTGGGCACCTCGGCATACCTACTCTCGGCTTCATTCTTAGTCACTCCACCTCACACTCAACGCACACCTCACCTCGTCAAGTGCACCTAGGTATGATGTACTCTATATCTCTACCATAGCACCCTAAGCATTTCGACTACACATTGTCAACCGGCACTTCAACAACTAAGCCTAAGTGTTTTACCTCGGCCCAAGCATCTCGGCCTATCTACTCTATACTTCAGCAAGCACAAACCGATCCTTATACCTAGTCTTACGCACTGCACACTTAGGCATCGGTGCTCTATCACTCACCTCGACTTCTATGACCTCGTTGTTTACGCTCGACACTCATGTTTATTCACTTAAGTTCTAACTTACGATGGAAGTGACTTCACCTCGGCAATCCTAACCGACTACTCCATTTGACTCAAACGCACGCCTGCTACTTTAGGATGTACGTTTCCGCCTACTCCTCAGTATCCTAGGCTTACTCTTTGAGAACCTCCTCACTTATGTTACTCACTCGCCACTCTAGCTCACTCTAGCTCACTGAGACTGAGAAGTCTCAGCTCCCATTTCTCTCATAGTCTCTCAAGATTATCACCTCAACCTCTCAACACAATCTCACTGGAAACGAGCTAAAACACAACAAAGAAACATCAAAAAACACAACAAGCATGCAAAGCAACTCAAAGAAACATAACTACGCTTCTACTCACACATCACGACTCATCATACTACAAATTTATACGTGAAGAGAGCTCCCCTAACCTTGTTCGCTTGAGCACAAGATCCTCTCTTCACCGATTCCTCCAGCTTAACACTCGCAAAGCAACACTTCTCCGCTGAACTTGAGCTTCTTCCTGCCAAAATGCTCTCCCTTCTCTCTAGAATTTCCGATCTCACCTACCACTTCTCTCTTACTTCACTTTGACTTTTCTAGATTCTCTTTGGTGGAGACATGTCTCATTTCCTTCGACACACTCACTTAAAGCTCACACTTGGGCTTCTAATGGCTCATGGGCCTTCAATGGCTCATGGGCCTCTACGTCCACCTTCTCCTTTCACTTAAGCATCCCCTAAATGAATAAACTTCTAATTAGTACTTAGCTTAATTAAAAAGTTGTAAACCTTAAATAATTCAACTAATTAATTAATTGAACTATTTTGGGGTGTTACAGTACTGAGAGATGAGCGCGTCTCTGTCTGCGATCACCTGATTTTTGTTTTGCAGGATCTGCAAAACGGCTTGAGTGACATGGTCCGGTAGAGGTTCCTGAATGCCCGCTTCAATCAGCTCGGGCGGCAAGTCTCCAGGAACGGGCGGTTGAATCTGTTGGAGGACAGGTCCGCGACCGTTGTGCACCGAAGGCTCTTGTCGTGGAAGTCCTTGAGACTCGTGGACCGTGATTCGCCACGCCCCGGTCCTGCTGTTGATTCTCGCCGGGAGGATTGAGTCGAGGAAGCGCGCGTCTCGGGGCCTGTAACACCCCTTATATCTAATGCTAATTCAATTAATTAAAAATCGAGTTTTTCAAAAGACTTTCCACGCACTCTCAAGAGGTGGTACATTTCAAATAAAACATCATCAAAACATAATTAAAATCCAAACGCATCAACGCCGTATCATGCATACATAGTCAAGTGGGTTACAATCCTCAAAATAACCTCGCTTAACGCTTACATTAGTCCATTAATTAGTTTGCAACACAATGGAAATAAAATTGAGTTCACATACTCAATACATAGGTTCAAAATGAGTTTAATACATAACCATAAATAATACTAAGACCCCAACCCCTGTTACTATCGAGCCGACTCAATAAAACCCCGCAGGCACAAAGACCATCACTTGAATCACCCGCTTGTCGCCACGAGAGCAGCAACAAGAAATGCTAGGGTGAGTCTCTTTACATAGATAATAAATGTAAAATAAGCCATATAGTAAGAACTAGCTAACAACAGAGATTCACAGAACAAGGCATTTATCATTCACATGAGATATCACGCAAGCAACCATAACAGATTAATTGGACATTAACAAACGGCTAGGAATGTATGATTATATGCATGTATGCAACATGCATGTGGATCCATATTCACCTCACCACCCCGTCGCGTATTTCATCACCACCCCGGCGGTATTCCATCACCTCCCGGGCGGTATTCCATCACTGTTGGCCAAGCCATGCATATGATTCATGCGACTTTATGACAATGCATCACTCCACACCAAGCACACCACCTCAATTATTAATTAGCACATCATTAATTATCAATACCACCTCACCGATTAATTAGCATCACCTCACCAAATATTTATTAATTCTCACCTAAGAACCAACACCACCCCATGTGGGTTTTCTCCTCACTATAGGACCATTCTCGACACACCAATAATTAATTTAGAGAACTTAGGAATTCAACAAAGACAAGGTTTTGGAAAATCCTCACCGAGGCGCGCACAATCGGCGCGTTAGAAGCAGGCGCGCAAGCGCGCGCGTAGGTCGCTTCTAACTCTCAAAAGTTTCGCCCTTCGAAGTGAGAGGTGTGCACGAGGTTACGCTGGGCAGGACGCGCGCGCAAGATGGCGCGCAATCTTGATCAATCTTGGCCTTCTTGCGCGTAAGTTTGCGCAAGCAAAGACACCATTTCAGACACAGCGCCAAGTTGCCCAAAGAATCGCGCCTCCCCGCACACACACACACACACAGTTTGATCCCTCAGCGCTAAGTTGCCCAAAGAATCGCGCCTCGCACAACCCCACACGCCCAATTTCAAGAACCAGCGCCAAAATGCTAGGCATTCGCGCCCCTTCCAACCTATACCCAACACACTTCAAAAGCCTAATTTCTTCCAAACAAATTAATTTTCACATAACCACACCAACATAGCCAATGAATTATTAATGCTAATTATCATATTTACTTGTTCATGCTCATATGACCAAATCATCAAACATACACTATGCATATATCACAACTCATGCTTCCAAAACAACAATCAACATGCTATAACCAAATTCAAGCATTTAAACATCAATCATACAATCAACATACAATCAACATACAATCAACACAATCATTCCTAGAGCTATTCTCACTATAATACACATCCTACAAGCTATAAAAGATGTATGGAGAATCCCCTAACTGGGTGAGCTTGAAACCTCCAAACAATCACCAAAGTCACCAAACAAAACAAGCCCCTTCAAAGTGCAAATGAAGGCCGATTGTTTTCTCTCTAGGTGGAAATGGAGTTCAAAATAACAAGTGTGAGCTTATGGACTCATGGAAGTGAAACAAGGAAAGGAAAATAAGTGGTGTTTAGACCAAAGCCTTCACTTACCAACACAAAACTTGAGGAAAGTCTCCTCCTTTTTCCCCTTCAATGTCAAAACGTGACCTCTTGCTTGGGTAGCCATGGAAATTCAAAATGGGAAGGAATAAGCTCAAGGAATTAAGGAAATGGAATAAGGAAAGAAAAGGATGAAGATTAAGACCAAAAATCACTCACCCACCAAGAATCCAAGAGAAAGTTCTCACCTTTTCCTTCCTCCTTTCCACGCCTAAGTCACGACCTCCTTCCCTCTCTATTTCCTTCGAAAGTTCCTTTCAATTGGGGGTTATGTGACCTTGAGTAGGGTTTTGGGGTTTTAAGGTAATTGGGCTTGGGTCATTTAAGTGACTTGGGCCCTTTTATTTGCATCACCTATTTTACTTATTCACATACTCCCCGAAATTAAAATAAAATAACTCTAACTCAATTATTCCACTTAATAAACTAAGCCCCTTTTTGATAAAATAACTTTGACTATTTAATTTAACTTAATTAAATGTTGCAAGTTCCAAATAACTTAATCAATTAAATAATTAAATTATTTTTCATGCATAACTCTCCCCACTTAGAATATTTTCGCCCTCTAAAATACTCACTAAGCAATACCCAACTTCTTCTCACCTCTACCCATACTCATCATAATCTATCGTACACTAAGGTAACAAACCACCCACTTTCTCTACACTCTTACCCTTAGCGATAATCTAACCCGTAGGTATCCAGATCCTACTCGACTACTCAAATACCATCTATTCCGATGCAGACACTATACTCTCAACTACGATTTGCGATTAGCTTACCCTATTTAAGTTTCCAATCTCTCGTGCTCATCTCCGAACTCAACCTACTAACCTAACCCATCGCTTTCATCTAATTGACCTACTCGCCTTCATTACTAATAATTCCACACCGAAGTTCCCTAACAACCGCACTCCTGCTTAGCAACAATCCTCGAATCATGTTAACAACAAACGGCATCTATACTTAGGTGTATGCACACTACAAAGAATTACCCTTCCTTGCTCCTCGCTACTCACCTTGGTTACACTACGCTGAGCACAACACTCTTAAACGCAACATTTCATCCCTAGAGATATACAAGATACTTAAACACCCACTCCTTTACACTTAGTTTATATACATCCCACTATACTTTCGACAACTTCGATATTTCGACACTTCCACTCTAACTTAGAGAAATATACTTAGACATTACTCATGTCGACAACTCAATACTTCAACTTACCTACGCTTCGACAAACACTAACTTCGACTTACACTTTACCTCAATATCTCCATAATCGTACTCATACTAGATTTCGATATACTTAATTGCACATACCTAATACTAGACTTTCTAATAATATATATACTTCGGATGCACATACTCCTCACTTAGATATTTACACCTATTTCAATAACTCGCTCTTCGCCCATGCTTACATTTCGACTCATCCATACTTAGTTAACACCACACTTCGATACCTATACACTTCGACACTCACTCATCAATCACCTTTGTATTTATAAAGACAAAGAATGAACCGCACCCTTTTTATCTATAAGGACTACTAAAATTCAACTTCAAAAACAAAGAACGCTTAAGTTGCAAACCAAAGATTTTTTTAGATAACAAAACAAACAGACAATTTAAATCACTACACATAACATTTTCTCAATTTCATTTACCTTCTAATCACACAATTCAATTACCACTTTGAACATATATCAAAATTCCTAACTAAAATTTCGCAGAGTTTCCAAATATGGACATTCCAAAAATATTTTTACTGTATAACCAAATCCAGACATCAATTCTTGTTCAAAACTCATTAATGCTCGCACATATATAAAATTTACGGTTTTCCAAAAGATTTGTAAATTCAACTAACACGTGACTCGCAATCTAAATCCATATTCAAGCATAACAATTAAACAATCAAATCTTTATGGTTTCGCCCTTAAGTTTCAAACAAACATAATTTCTCAAAATAGCGCTTTTGATTCGAAAATTCACGAAACTCCAATTTTCAAAACCGCTCAAACATAACATAAACAACATTTTAAAATTTCTAAACGTGAGTAAAACTCACCTCTTTGTTTTCAAAAGATTTTACCTCACAAACTATGAAATTATTGTAAGACCTTGTCATTTTCAAACAACATCAATCCATGACCTAATCGGTCCTAAAGCTAAAATCACGCCACATCTCGTAATAAAATTTTAAACAACTTGGAAATGTAATTTAACACAATTCTTGACATTACGCTCATTCCCAAAAGCATGTAATTTTCCAAGTTTTGCTTTTCAAAATTATAGAATTCACAATTTTGTCCAAGAAGGAAAACTATACGTAACCCCAAATCTCTTTATAAGACGAACACGTTGCCACACAAAACAACCACTTATTATTTTCAAAATTTAGTTTTCCGCCATAAACTCAGAAGTTAGAAAAGTCAATCATTTCATCTTTGCCAAAAAGGAGACTATACGCTGAATCCTAACCTTAATTGTTATAACCGAGCACCGCATTTCATTTCAAGACATACTTCAAACAATTTAGCACTAATCAAAATTAAACTCACGGCATTACGTAAAACATCAATCTATAGCAAAACGTCAATCAAAGGTAACAATATTCACAAGCAATCCTTCAAATATTGTCTATCCACTACTCTTACGCTTATTCACAACTCACTTCATCAACTACACTTAGTCACTTCACCTTTGACTATTACACTTAGGCACACTACACCTAAGAACTCCCTAACCTCGGCCATTACACTTCACAACACCTCGGTACACTCTTTTGGTACCTCGGTTCTCTACACTACGCCACGCTAAGCTTCACTACACTTACTATTCAAACGCACTCCAAACCTCTGTACTACATACTTTGACTCCCACATACTACGCCGCATGCCTATTACATTTCCACACACCTATGGTTAGCAACTACACCTTAGCTCATATGTAGTCCTATGTACCTAACCTTCCCTTCCTTCTTTCCTTTGATCCTCATACTATGATCATACTTGAGCCAACTACTAAACACTTTCCTTCACAACTAGTCCAATGCTCATTAAGAACTTCACTAAGGTTACAACAATTAATGTAACACCCCTTAGGCATACTTAATCTACACCTTTACTTTGTGCCAAAACTCTATTTTCAGTTACCAAAGTCTCACTCGATTTATTCCAACCATCATTAATTTATCGCTAGGGAACTACGCCATATCACTCATTTAAATACCAATGCTTCTATCTTACGTCAATCCTTATTTTGACATCTCCGACTATCAAACCCCAATTCAAACTCAAACTTCCATAAGGCACCTATTTTTCTAAAAATTAATGGTCAATCACCTTTGCACACACCACTCGATCAATCAAGTTGAAATCAAGATATATTCAAAATTTATAATAATTACGAGTTATTGTCGCCTCTTTCATTGGGGATGAGTGATTGGGGTGATCACCCCTCCTACTCATGCAACCAACTAATTAAGGTCACAAAACTACTTTCTTTCAATTTATATCTACGCGATTAAAAGACTTTTAACGCACCGAGTGCGAAGGCATCGCCACGACTTTCACTCCTTTGACGTCGTTAGAACTCTTTTAATCACACATATCTTAATGATACAAACAAATACCACGAACAGACAAAATCAAGGCTACAACCACCGATTACGCAGATTCACCACATATACCTCAATAATACAATATCATTCCCAATCGTAATCTAACAATTAAGTCACAAGGCACGCCAATGAATGAACAACCAACAAAGTTAACAAAGAATACACAAAGAACATGATTTATGATTTAGAACGAGTACCAAGACTCGAGGGTTAACAGACTCGACAACTTGGCCTGACGGACCGAATCAAGCTCGATACCACTAATGTAACACCCCTTATATCTAATGCTAATTCAATTAATTAAAAATCGTAGTTTTTCAAAAGACTTTCCACGCACCTCAAGAGGTGGTACATTTCAAATAAAACATCATCAAAACATAATTAAAATCCAAACGCATCAACGCTGCATCATGCATACATAGTCAAGTTGGGTTACAATCCTCAAAATAACCTCGCTTAACGCTTACATTAGTCCATTAATTAGTTTGCAACACAGCGGAAATAAAATTGAGTTCACATACTCAATACATAGGTTCAAAATGAGTTTAATACATAACCATAAATAATACTAAGACCCCAACCCTGTTACTATCAGAGCCGACTCAATAAAACCCTGCAGGCACAAAGACCATCACTTGAATCACCCGCTTGTCGCCACGAGAGCAGTGCAACAAGAAATGCTAGGGTGAGTCTCTTTACATAGATAATAACAGGTAAAATAAGCCATATAGTAAGAACTAGCTAACAACAGAGATTCACAGAACAAGGCATTTATCATTCACATGAGATATCACGCAAGCAACCATAACAGATTAATTGGACATTAACAAACAAATTAGGAATGTATGATTATATGCATGTATGCAACATGCATGTGGATCCATATTCACCTCACCACCCCGTCGGGTATTTCATCACCACCCCGGCGGTATTCCATCACCTCCCCGGCGGTATTCCATCACCTGTTGGCCGAAGCCATGCATATGATTCATGCGACTTTATGACAATGCATCACTCCACACCAAGCACACCACCTCAATTATTAATTAGCACATCATTAATTATCAATACCACCTCACCGATTAATTAGCATCACCTCACCAAATATTTATTAATTCTCACCTAAGAACCAACACCACCCCATAGGGGTTTTCTCCTCACTATAGGACCATTCTGACACACCAATAATTAATTTAGAGAACTTAGGAATTCAACAAAGACAAGGTTTTGGAAAATCCTCATCTGAGGCGCGCATAATCGGGCGCGCTAGTAAGCAGAGGCGCGCAAGAAGGCGCGGGTAGGTCGCCTAACTCTCAAAAGTTTCTGTCCTTCAGTGAGAGGTGTGCGCACGAGGTTACGCGCAGGGACGCGCGCGCAAGATGGCGCGCAATCTTGATCAATCCTTGGCCTTCTTGCGCGTAAGTTTGCGCGCAAAGACACCATTTCCAGACACAGGCGCCAAGTTGCCCAAAGAATCGCGCCCCTCGCCACACACACACACACACGGTTTAATCCTCAGCGCTAAGTTGCCAAAGAATCGCGCGCCGCACAACCCCACACGCCCACTTTCAAGAACTCAGCGCCAAAATGCTAGGCATTTGGCGCCCCCCCCCTTCCAACCTATACCCAACACACTTCAAAAGCCTAATTTCTTCCAAACAAATTAATTCTCACATAACCACACCAACATAGCCAATGAATTATTAATGCTAATTATCATATTTACTTGTTCATGCTCATATGACCAAATCATCAAACATACACTATGCATATATCACAACTCATGCTTCCAAAACAACAATCAACATGCTATAACCAAATTCAAGCATTTAAACATCAATCATACAATCAACATACAATCAACATACAATCAACACAATCATTCCTAGAGCTATTCTCACTATAATACACATCCTACAAGCTATAAAAGATGTATGGAGAATCCCCTAACCTTGGGTGAGCTTGAAACCTCCAAACAATCACCAAAGTCACCAAACAAAACAAGCCCTTCAAAGTGCAAATTGAAGGCCGATTGTTTTTCTCTCTAGGTGGAAATGGAGTTCAAAAATAACAAGTGTGAGCTAAGGGACTCATGGAAGTGAAACAAGGAAAGGAAAATAAGGGTGTTTAGGACCAAAGCCTTCACTTACCAACACAAAACTTGAGGAAAGTCTCCTCCTTTTTCCCCTTCAATGTCAAAACGTGACCTCTTGCTTTGGGTAGCCATGGAAATTCAAAATGGGAAGGAATAAGCTCAAGGAATTAAGGAAATGGAATAAGGAAAGAAAAGGATGAAGATTAAGACCAAAAATCACTCACCCACCAAGAATCCAAGAGAAAGTTCTCACCTTTTCCTTCCTCCTTTCCACGCCAAGTCACGACCTCCTTCCCCTCTCTATTTCCTTCGAAAGTTCCTTTCAATTTGGGGTTATGTGACCTTGAGTAGGTTTTTTGGGGTTTTAAGGTAATTGGGCTTGGGTCATTTAAGTGACTTGGGCCCTTTTATTTGCATCACCTATTTTACTTATTCACATACTCCCCGAAATTAAAATAAAATAACTCTAACTCAATTATTCCACTTAATAAACTAAGCCCCTTTTTGATAAAATAACTTTGACTATTTAATTTAACTTAATTAAATGTTGCAAGTTCCAAATAACTTAATCAATTAAATAATTAAATTATTTTGGGCGTTACACCGGTCGCGTGGAGCCATGAATGAGGTAGGATAGCGCACGGGCCTCCCACTGTGGTCGCCAATTGATCGTACCTTGACCAATGAAGTGTTGAAGTAGTTGTTGTTTCGTCAAATGGGCCGGCCGTTGGGTGGGTGAAAGGACCTGTCCCCGCTTCACGCGTTGAGCACCTCGGGTGGTACCGCAAAGACACTCCGACGATCTAGTGAGAGGTCGCCGGGCGTATAGCACAAGGTTAGAGAACGCACTGATGCCATATGCGAATGGCGATATATACCGCGAGGCCCGACCGCTTTTTGCGAGATTTTCGGCCGGCGAGAATTGCGCTCAAGCGGCGTGTTTGGGGCCGATCGAGTTGGCCGGGCCGCAGCCCAGCTTCTTGCTGGCGCTTCGTATTTGCCGATACACCCAGAACAGTTTCTTTGTTGGTGATATTATCAAAACCCCGATCCTCGCACTCATTTTTGTGGCTTCGAGCCATCAAAGTACAATTTCCAAGGTTGATCTTTGTAACACCCCATTCTAATAAATTACCATTTAATGAATAAAATCAGAGTTTTCAAAAATCACTCACAAGAGAGTGCTACATTTACTTCATGGAAAATCAAACAAACATTAATGGCGCAAATCAACAGTTAACACTAAGATATATAGCACCTCGGCCAAAGGAACGAGTCCACAAAATCACATGTTTTGGTTACATCAACATGTATCTAATCATCATCGCAGCAAAATGCAACATATTTAAAATACATCACTGAGTTTATAGTTTAAAATCAACTACTAGTCTACTCGGCCCCCCAGTGCTACATATCAGAGCAAAACGCCATACAAGACTGAGTAAGGAAGAACCTTCACTTGGCACACCTGCAAGTTGCCGACATAAGAAGCAACATAAAGCCAGAAGGGTGAGTCTCTAAACATATATAATAGGATATATGACATACATCATGTTAGATAAAACACCTAGGACTACTTCAGTTCACATAATAATTACACTTCATCAAGTTATAACACCTCAGCTTATAAACAACAATAACACTTCACCAATTGCATGAGTATATGCATGAATGCAACCACAACACCAAGGGTATAATGCATGTGGTACCATCATCGCCGCTAATGATATGAAGACCGAAGTCTACCATATCGAGACCAAGCCTATCATCATCGCTTTAATGCATATGTGGTATGTGACTCCATGAATAATGCATCAACCACAAACAATCATATTATGTATGAATTGACATCGCCACTACATTGTCGCTACATCGCCGCTACATCATCATTACATCGCCGCTACAACCGACGTCTATTTCACCTAGACATCATTCAATAGCGCTATGGCTAACCTCACTACCCCCGTGAATGAACGACCCTATGGCCGACGTCCAACTCAACCGACACCTCGACACCAAAAGTAGTGGACTAAACAGTCACTACGAGGACCACAACGTCACCTAGGACTAAAACGTCACCTAGGGACCAAACTCGCAACACCATTCACCACTTAAACGTAATTGGCACCAAACAAGACTCACAGTTGTGCCTGGCAGCAACCTACGCTACTCTGGCGTCAAAACCTGTAACACCCCAAATAATTTAATTAAGAAATTGATTAAATTGTTTAGGTGTTGCACTAATTTTTAATTATATTAAATTATAATATGGTGTTTATAATTTAGTAATTTATTTTGATTGAAGGGATGGTGGAAGAAATGGAGAAGGGGTGTAAAAGGGCCCAAGGTGCGCTTTTGGCCCAATATACATATACCCAAAAGTGGAATTTTCTCTCATTTGTGCAAGGGAGAAAGAAAACGAAAGAGAGGGAGTGTAACACCCCCTTATATTTAAAACTATTTCAATTAACTAAAATCAGAGTTTTTCAAAAATCTTTCCACGCACCTCGAAGAGGGTGGTACATTCAATGAAAACAACGTCAAACATATTTAAAATCCAAACTCATCAAGAGTACAACATGCATATCATAGTTACGTGGGTTAAACCCTCAAAACAACCTGTTTAGTGTTTACAGTAATCCAACAAATAGTTTGCAGCACAGCGGAAATAAAACGGACTTCACATACTCAATACATAACTCAACATCAGTTTAATACATAACCATAATAAAGTAATACTAAGACCCCATCCCCGGTGTTACTATCAGAGCTGACTCAATAAACCCAAGAGGCATGGCACTTCACTCGGAATCACCTGTTTGTCGCCACGAGAGCCGGGCAACAAGAAATGCTAGGGTGAGTCTCTTTACATAAATAATAACAAGTAAGATAAGCATTATAATCAGAAGACTTCTAGCAATAACAACCATTAGCTATTAAGCATTCACCATTCAACAGGAACATCAACTAGTCACAACAGAGAATTAATTAATTAATGCATGATGTATGCATGTGTGCATTATGCATGTGGATCCATAACTCACCACCCCGTCGGGTAACTCACCACCCCGTAGGGTAACTCACCACCCCGTAGGGTAACTCACCACCCCGTAGGGTAACTCACCACCCCGTAGGGTATTCATCACCTGTTGGCCGAAGCCCATCATCAACTATTTGGCCGAAGCCATGCATATGATTCATGTGACAATATGACAATGCATCACATCACACTAAGCACACCACATCAATTATTAACTATTACCTCACCAATTGTCAAACACCACCTCATCAATTGTTTACCATCACCTCACCAATTGTTCACCATCACCTCACCAATTGTTTGTCACCAATTTATCAGTTATCAATTAATTCTCACCTAAGGACCAAAACCACCCCTCAGGACACCCTCCTCACTTGAGGACCATTTTGACACGCCAATAATTAATTTAGGGACTTGGGGATTTATTTGACACGATGGGACTAATTAGACGCTAAGAGATTATTTTGTCACGCCAAGGATTAATTTAATTCTTAGGGACGAATTTGTCACACCAAGGATTAAATTAATTTTAGGGACTAAACCATCACTTAGACATATTTTAGGTACCTAGACACTAAGGGGCTAAATCAGTAATTAGACATATTCAAAGAACATTATACAAAGACATTAAACAAAGACTTAAACACTTCCAAAGACATTAAAGCGGCAATTTCGACAAAGACTTAAACACATCCAAAGACATTAAACAAAGACATTCAACAAAGCACTTAGAACACATCCAGCACATTAAACAGCATTTTCGACAAGACTTAAACACCTCCAAGACATTAAACAAAGCACATTCAACAAGACTTAGAACACATCCGGCACATTAAACAAAGACCTTCAGCAAAGACTTTGACAATATAGGTTCACCTAAATAAATTCAACACAACATCAATCAAACCAAATAATACTCAATCAACATATAATCACTAATCACTATTCATCATCTTCACCAAATAATTCAATAATTATTTTAAGACCCTAACCTTCATACAATACAAATCTTACAAGCTATTATGAATGAGAAAGAGACCCCTAACCTTTGCAAATTGAAGAATGTAAGCTCTCCTATCCTCCAAAGCCCAAGAACACCAAACAATCACCAATTCCAACATTTGAGCTCAAAACCCCATTAATGGCAAAATAAGAACAAGAAGAAATTAGGGATTGATATTCACATCAATAGATAGAGGAGGAAAATGGAAGAGGATGAGCTAAAAGCCCCTTACCTAGTGCTAAGATGGAGAAGTTCTCTCCACTTCTTCTCCTCCTCCTTTCCTTCTTCCTCCCATGGTTTCCCTCCTTTCTCTCTCACACTCTCTCAGGTTCCCTTCTTTTTTCCAGTAGTAGGCTTCCTCTCCTCTCAATTCCATTCTTTTAATCATCATTTAACCCAGCCCAATCACTTTGGGCCCTATTACTTACACTCACCTCCCTCTTTACTACCACCACTCCTAATTACTTAAACACCTCCTAACTAATAGAATAAATCCTAACTTAGTTATTCCACTTAATTAAATTAGACCCTCATTTATTTACTACACCTCACTCTTTAAATAAATTGATTACCTTATTATTATTTAAATATGGCCAACTAACATATTACTTAATTAAATTAGTCATAATCACTTAATTAAGTAAATTAAATAATCCCCTAAATAAATTAGTTAAATACTCACCTAATTAATTTTGGGGTGTTACAGGGAGGAGAGAAAAGAAGCTCACACAAGCAAAACCCTAGGAGAAGAGGAGGAGAAGAGCAATTTCGTGACTTGAAGGCTTGGATTGTTGCGGTGGTTTTGTTCGTGACTCCGTTAGGTTCTTCTCTACGGTTAATTTGAGGTAAGGGAGTCTCACTCTATAATAGAGGATATAATAGGTTGTATAGGAGTCATAGGATCTCTATTTGGTGTTAATTGATTGATTGATTGAATTTGATTGGGTGAATTTGATGAAATTGCATGAGGAATCGATTTAGGGCTTAGTGTTGGGTTTATGTGCTTAATTTCGTGATTTTGATGTGATTGATGATTTGAGCATGCAATTGGTTGTTTGATTCTGAGATTAGGAGTGTTAGAAGAATTATTGAGTGAATTGATTTGGAAGATTTTGGGAAAATTGGAATTTTGGGGTTTGGGGCGCCAAGATGCTAGGATTCTGGCGCCACGTAATGCTCACAGTGAATTGAGAGTTTGTGCAGAATAGCACGCTGTGGCGCCACATTGCCGGGAAAATGGCGCCCGTGTAATTGCTCATGTGGCCGGAATGTGTTCTGCAGTGCAGTGTGTTCGCCAGGCGCCAAGTTCTTTGGGAAAATGGCGCCCTGTGCACTGTTTGTGTGTTGGGTGCGTGTGTGCCAGTGACAGGGGCGCCAAATGCTGCCCTGTGGTGCCTGCATGGCGCTGTGTCACCGTAGAGCGATGGATCGGGTGAGTGAGTTGTTGTCAGGCGCGCACGCGTGTGTTTTGGGGCCCGGGAGTGAAACTTATATTTTGAACATATTTTCTTGTGCCAAATTTTGTATTCACCGCCAACTTTCAATTTTAAGTGTTTTGGCTCGAGTAGTTTTCTCAGTTGCAGGTGTTATTTTGAAAATGTCCCGGTGGGGCTTGTTTTGTGTGTGTTTTGGGGCCCGGGGAGTGAAACTTATATTTACGAACATATTTTCTCGTGCCAAATTTTGTATTCACCGCCAACTTTCAATTTTAAGTGTTTTGGCTCAGTAGTAGTTTCAAGTTGCGGGTGTTATTTTGAAAATGTCCGGTGGGGCTTGTTTTGTGTGTGTGTTTGGGGTCCGGGAGTGAAACTTACTTTTCTAGGCATATTTCACTGTACAAATTTTGTATTTACCTGCCCAAATTCATTTTTAAACATTTTGGCTCGGGTGGTTTTTGGTTTGAAAGTGTGGGTGAGCTGGTCACAGTGGGGCGCTAAATCTTGTCTTTGCCAGGCGCCTAGTCCGCCGCTCGTGTTCGAGATTGTGTCTCAAATCGTGGTTCGAGTTTGTGTCTAGGTCTGTGTTGCCCGGGCGGCGCTAAAGTTGCTAGAAAAGTGGCGCCTAGGTGCGTGTTGCTGTGGGCGCCAAAATGTTGAGTTTCTGGCGCTAGTCTTTGTGTTGCACCGGGCGCTGTATCGTGGGGAAAATGGCGCCTAGTGCCGCCAAGTGCCTAAGAGGGTGTTGTTTTGGTCCCTAGGTGACAGATCCGTCCCTAGATGATTGTTTTGGTCCTAAATGGTGGTTTAGGTCCCCGGGTGAGGTTGAGTACTCTAGAGGAGAATAGTCCGGTGGGAATTAATGGTGTCGAGAGTTTATAATGAGGTGATTGAGCATGCCATGGGGCATGGGACGGAGGCCAAGCCGGGGAGGGCTATAAAATGAGATTAACACTGAGGTAAGAGTTAATGGGTGTATTGAGCTGTTTGAAATGGTGTTTGTGATGTACATGGAGTCTCATGCATACATTGGCTGCGGTCGTAGAGTTTATAAAATGATTTGTGAAGCCTGAGGGCGGCCGGGGGGCCTTATAAAATGATTGTGAAGCCTGAGGGCGGCCGGAGGGCCAGAGTCATGAGGACTCCATTATTGATGAGAATGCCGGTGGGCAAATGGTACCACATGCATACTGACATTGCATACATTCCCATTAGTGCATGAACATTGTTGATTGATGGTTGGTGTGTTTGAGTATGCTGTAAACTATGATTATATATCGCTTATTATCACTTTTATTATATAGTTCGAGACTCACCCTTTCTGTTGTTATTTACCACAGGTAGTCAGGAGTGAGGGCTTTCTACCTTCACTACTCCCCGAGTCGGTCTGCTCTGATACGTAGCACCTAGGGGTTGGGGTTTAGATCAGCATTATTGCTTGTTTTGCTCCATGTTGAGCCTTATATGTATTTGTTTTGAGATTGCTGAGTATTACTTTGAGATGTAGTTTGTTTCCGCTGCTTGACCTGAGATTTTACCCCACGTGTTGTATGGTGTTATGTATCTATGCATGTTTCTGAACTGACTGTTGAGTTTTTGAGAGAGGAGCGTAACACTCCATTAGTGAAAATGATTTATGTTATACTATTAGTGTGCTGAATGACTATGGCTAAATTGTGGTTCGCCACTAAGGTCAGAATTTCTTTCGCTGGTGTATTTACAAGGGCATCACTGAGAGCCTTGCAAAGGAGGTCAATACCATTGCAAGTAGTATCGATTACCGAGTAATCCCATAGTCAATCGAGTTCACTATTTTATAACACACTAAACTAGAAGATGATCGGAAAAGATTTTTGTATACTCACGATTTTTGATTTAAATTACAGGGTAGAAATGGGGTGTTACATTAGTGGTATCGAGCAAAAAGTTCTTGGCCTGTGTCGGCCAAGTGTGTCATCTGTCATAGTGTGTATGACAACTAAGTGTCTTAAAATGGTTCTCGAATCGGTTGTTTATCTTTGAAGTGTTAGGTTGATATGGCCGGAAGGATCGACATCGCTCTTCTCGAGGCCTTGCGGCTATAGCGCAGATCGTGGGTACCAATGAGAATCATCGAGACCCGATGCCCGCAACGTTCGGAGCAGAGAACCCCTACCTTCGGGGGGAGGTACAACCGGATGGTGCCTTGACTTGGTGAAGGAGATTGAGAGGATCTTTCGGGGTGATTGGCCGCACCGATGAAGCGAGAAAGTCAGTGCAGTACTCATACTTTATCCAAGAGGTCGATGACCGTGGCTAGAGACCGGTGAGAGATTGGTGTCTTTGCACGGAGGAGATCACTTGGGCTGTGTTCCGAAGGGAATTCTTGAGAAAGTATTTCCCGGAGGACGTGAGAGGTAAGAAAGAGCTGGAATTCCTTGAACTGAGGCAGGGAAGTATGTCTGTTACTGAATATGCTGCCAAGTTCACGGAGTTGGCCAAGTTCTATCCCCACTATGCCGAGGTTTGAAATTGAATTCTCAAAATGCATTAAGTTTGAGAATGGACCGAGGGTCGATATCAGCAGTGTGGGGTATCGAGAAAAATTAGAGTATTTCTTGATCTGGTAGATTCTTCGCAGGATTTATGAGGAAGACAAGAATGCTGCTCTGGGGTCATGAGAGACCGGAGGGGGAAATTTCATAATGAGGGTAAGCCTTATGAGACGTCTGCGACAAGGGAAAGCAAAGGTATTCAAGCAGAACAAGTATAATGGTGGAAACATGTCTCATCGAGGGTAGGAGGCACCATGAGGGCAAGAAGCCAAGTGGGGGAGACGCCCCATCTGATATTGTGTGTTTCAAGTGTGACAAGCCAGGTCACAAGAGCTTTGACTGTAAGATGGAAGTGAAGAGATGTTTTAGGTGTGGAAAGAGTGGTCACATGGCATCCGAGTGTGATCGCAAGGAAGCTGTATGTTTCAACTGTGGTGAAGATGGTCACATTAGCTTCAAGTGTCCCAAGCCTAAGAAGGAAAGATCTCTTTGGGAGGTGTTTGCATTGGCGAGTTGAGAGGGACCTAATGATATCCGAGGTACATGTTTCATCTCTGGTACACCTTTAGTTGCTATTGTTGACACGGGTGCTACGCACTCTTTTATTGCATCTGTTTGTGCTGAAAAGTTAAATTTAGTATTGTCTACTATGGAGAGAGGGATGGTTATCGACACTCCAAACTGGGCGGTCCAGTAACTACTTCTCGATGTGTGCTAGGTGTCCTCTGTCGGTCTTCGGCAGAGATTTTTGCAGTTGATCTCGATTTGTTTGCCTTTGGGGGGTTAGATGTGATTACGGGCATGGGTGGTTAGTAGATAACCACGTGCACATCAACCGTCCCGATAAGTCTATTAGTTTTCTCCTTCTGAAGAGGAAGAGTACGCTCTCATTTGTCTCATTGAGCAATTGCGCAGGTAATGAAAGAGGGTGGTCGGGTTGTTTGCTTTGATTGCGCCCATGTCTGCGAGAACCGAAATTTGTGGTTGACGGTTCTGTGTGGTGTGTGAGTTTCTGAAGTGTTTAGGATGAGATTCCTAGTGTGCCCCTGCAGAGGGAAGTTGAGTTCGGGATTGAGCTTGTGCTCAGTACTAGGCTCGTGGTCAATGGCACTGCTGGGATGTCCGCTCGAGTTGTGCGAATTGAAGAAGCGTTAGAGGAGCTTCTTGAGAAGAAATTTGTGAGGCCTAGTGTGTCACCATGGGAGCTCCAGTTTTATTGGTAAAGAAGAAGGATGGGAGTATGCGTGCGTGCGTGGACTATGCAGACAGCTTGAACAAAGTGACTATCAAGAATAAGTATCCTCTCCCGAGGATAGATGATCCGATGGATCATTTGGTGGGTGCTAAGGTGTTTAGCAAGATCGACTTGAGGTCAGGGTATCACCAGTTAAGGTGAAGGATGAGGATATCCAGAAGATAAGCATTGAACAAGGTATGAGCATTATGAGTACTCTGTAATGCCGTTTGGTGTCACAAATGCACCAGGGGTGTTTATGGAGTACATGAACCGAATTTTCCATAGCTATCTGGATCGGTTTGTGGTGGTCTTCATTGATGATATTTTAGTGTACTCAAAATCTGAGGAAGAACATGCAGAGCACTTGAGGTTGGTGCTAGAGGTCTTGAAAGAGAGGAAGTTGTATGCGAGTTGTCAAAGTGTGAGTTCAGTTGCATGAGGTGAGCTTCTTGGGTCATATTATTTACGGTGATGGTATAGCCGTGGATCCGGCCAAGGTTGATGCGGTGTTGCAGTGGGAGAGCCCAAAGTCTGCGGGGTGAGATCGGGAGTTTCTTGGGGTTGGTGGTTATTACTGGGAGGTTCAATGAAGGGTTCTCTAAGCTAGCCCTTCCATTGACTCGATTGACTGTAAGGAAAGGCATTTGTGTGGGATGCAAAGTGTGAAGAGAGCTTCCAAGAGCTAAAGAGGAGGTTGACCACGTCTCGGTGTTAGTGTTGCACGTGCTGCGAGCAACCATTTGTTGTGTCTTGTGATGCTTCCAAGATGGGTTTGGGAGGTGTATTGATGCAGGATGGGAAGGTGGTTGCTTATGCGTCCGGCAGTTGAGGACCCATGAGAAGAACTATCCCACTCATGACTTAGAGTTGGGCTGCGATTGTGTTTGTGTTGAAAATTTGGAGGCACTATCTCTATGGTACTAGATTCGAAGTGTCAAAGTGATCACAAGAGTCCAAGTACTTGTTTGACCGAAGGAGTGAATATGAGACAGAGGCGTTGGTTAGAGTTGTTGAAGGACTATGATTTCGGCTTGAACTATCACCCCAAGCAAAGCTAATGTCGTGGCCGATGCTTTGAGTCGGAAGACGTTGCATATGTCGGCCTATGATGGTGAGGAATTGGAATTGATTGAGCAATTCCGTGACTTGAGTTTGTGCGTGAGGTGACACCCCGCAGTGTCAGATTGGGGATCTTGCCGAGAATTGGGAACGAATTCTTGGTTAGTATCGAGACGCCTGAGAGACTAGATGTGAAGTGAAGTGGTAGACTTGCTGGTTCTTGGGTGAGCAAGGCTGCAGAGGGGATTACAGGTTGGATTCCCGTGGTGTTTTGAGATTCGGGGACGTAATCGTGTTCCGGATGATCTTTGAGTTGAAGAAGATGATACTTGAGGAGAGTCATAGGAGTAAGTTGAGCATTCATCCAGTGCTACTAAGATGTACCATGATCTGAAGAAAGCTGTTTTGGTGGCACAGTATGAAGAGGATGTTCTTGCGCAGTTTGTATATGCATGTTTGACTTGCGGAAGTCAAAGATTGAGCACCGAAGCCCTGCGGGGTTGATGCAACCTTTGGAGATTCGGAATGGAAGTGGGACAAACATTTCCATGGATTTTGTGACCGGATTGCCAAATCATCGTGAGAGAGGTCTCGACACTATTTGGGTGATTGTGGATAGGTTGACCAAGTCCGCTCACTTTATTCCTATCAACATCACCTTTCTGTAGCAAAGTTGGCTAGAATTTACATTCGTGTGATTGTGAAGCTTCATGGGGTTAGAAGAGTATTGTGTCGAGATAGAGACCCGCGATTTACATCGAGTTTTTTGGGAAGCTTGCGGGAGGCTTTGGGGTCCAAGCCGAGGTTGAGTTCGCTTACCATCCTCGGGATCGATGGTCGCAACGCAGAGAACCATCCGGTCTTTGGAGGATCTTTTGAGAGCTTGTGTGCTAGAGCAGGGAGGTGCGTGGGATACGCACCTTCCAGCGATTGAGTTCACGATAATAACGCGGCTATCATTCGAGCATCGGGATGGCTCCTTTTGAGGCAATCAGAGTGGTGAGTGCGTAACTCCTTTGTGTTGGCATGAGTCCGGTGAGAGTGTTCTTGGACCGAGTTGGTTAGGGAGACTCATCGAGAAAGTGAAAATGATCGAGAGAAGATGAAAGAGTCTCGCAGTCGGCGAAAAGTTATCATGATAAGAGGAGGAAGGACTTGGAGTTTCAGTGGTGAGCATGTGTTCTTGAGGTCACGCCTATGACCGGTGTTGGGCGTGCTCGAAGGCAAAGAAGTTAACTCCAAGGTTTATTGGACCGCACTCAAATCACCGAGAGAGTTGGAAAGGTTGCTTATAGGTGGCCTTGCCGCCTAATCTTTCGAACTTGCACGATGTTTTTCACGTGTCACGCCTTCTGGAAGTATATTCGACCGCCTCATGTGATTCACATGGATGATGTGGAGGTACGTGAGAACCTCACTGTGGAGACTATGCCAGTGAGGATTGTTGATAGAGAAGTGAAGGTGTTGAGAGGGAAAGACATTGCCTTGGTCAAGGTAGTGTGGTTGGGAGCTGCTGGTGAGAGTATGACTTGGGAGCTGGAAAGCAAGATGCGGGAGTCCTATCCAGAGTTATTTGACTCAGGTATGAATTTCGAGGACGAAATCTCCTAAGTGGGGGAGAGTTGTAACACCCCAAATAATTTAATTAAGAAATTGATTAAATTGTTTAGGTGTTGCACTAATTTTTAATTATATTAAATTATAATATGGTGTTTATAATTTAGTAATTTATTTTGATTGAAGGGGATGGTGGAAGAAATGGAGAAGGGGTGTAAAAAGGGCCCAAGGTGCGCTTGGCCCAATATACATATACCCAAAAGTGGAATTTTCTCTCATTTGTGCAAGGGAGAAAGAAAACGAAAGAGAGGAGGAGAGAAAAGAAGCTCACGCGGCGCAAAACCCTAGGAGAAGAGGAGGAGAAGAGCAATTTCGTGACTTCAAGGCTTGGATTGTTGCGTTGGTTTTGTTCGTGACTGCTCCTGCTTCTTCTCTACGGTTAATTTGAGGTAAGGGAGTCTCACTCTATAATAGAGGATATAATAGGTTGTATAGAGTCATAGGATCTCTATTTGGTGTTAATTGATTGATTGATTGAATTTGATTGGGTGAATTTGATGAAATTGCATGAGAATCGATTTAGGGCTTAGTGTTAGGGTTTATGTGCTTAATTTCGTGATTTTGATGTGATTGATGATTTGAGCATGCAATTGGTTGTTTGATTCTCGAGATTAGGAGTGTTAGAAGAATTATTGAGTGAATTGATTTGGAAGATTTTGGGAAAATTGGAATTTTGGGGTTTGGGGCGCCAAGATGCTAGGATCGCGCGCCTGTATGCGCTCATGGTGAATTGAGAGTTTGTGCAGAATGCTCGCTGCGGGGCGCCACATTCTTTGGGAAAATGGCGCCACGTGCCACCGTTCATGTCGCCGGAATGTGTTCTGTGCAGTGTGTTCGCACGTGGCGCCAAGTTCTTTGGGAAAATGGCGCCACGGTAATCGCTTTGTGTGTTGGGTGCATGTGTGCGGTGATGGGCGCCAAATGCTGCCCCAGTGGTGCCAGAATGAGCGCTGTGTCACCGTAGCTTGTGATGGCTGGGTGAGTGAGTTCGTCTGGGCGCGAGAACGCGTGTGTTTGGGGCCAGGGAGTGAAACTTATATTTCTCAACATATTTTCTCGTGCCAAATTTTGTATTCACCGCCAACTTTCAATTTTAAGTGTTTTGGCTCGAGTAGTTTTCAAGTTGCAGGTGTTATTTTGAAAATGTCCGGTGGGGCTTGTTTTGTGTGTGTTTTGGGGCCCCAGGAGTGAAACTTATATTTCGAACATATTTTCTCGTATTAAATTTTTGTATTCACCTGCCAACTTTCAATTTTAAGTGTTTTGGCTCGAGTAGTTTTTTAAGTTTGCAGGTGTTATTTTGAAAATGTCGGTGGGGCTTTTTTTTGTGTGTGTTTGGGGCCCGGGAGTGAAACTTACTTTTCTAGGCATATTTCACTGTACAATTTTGTATTTACTCGCCCAAATTCATTTTTAAACATTTTGGCTCGGGTGGTTTTGGTTTGAAAGTGTGGGGTCAGCAGTGGGGCGCTAAACTGCAGTGCCGCCCTGTGGCGCCTAGTCTCGCCGCACTGGTTCGAGATTGTGTGTGGCGTGGTTCGAGTTTGTGTCTAGGTCTGTGTTGCCTGTGGGGGCGCCAGTTGCTAGGAAAGTGGCGCCAGTGGGCGTGTTGCCAGGGGCGCCAAAATCTTGAGTTCTCGGCGCCTAGTGCTGTGTTGCACCAGGGGGCGCCAGAATGTGGGGAAAATGGCGCCTAGTGCTGCCAAGTGCCTAAGAGGGTGCTGTTTTGGTCCCTAGGTGACAGTTTGGTCCCTAGATGATTGTTTTGGTCCTAAATGGTGGTTTAGGTCCCTGGGTGAGGTTGAGTACTCTAGAGGAGAATAGTCCGGTGGGACTTAATGGTGTTGAGAGTTTATAATGAGGTGATTGAGCATGCCATGGGGGGCATGGGCCGGAGGGCCAAGCCAGGAGGGCTATAAAATGAGATTAACACTGAGGTAAGAGTTAATGGGTGTATTGAGCTGTTTGAAATGGTGTTTGTGATGTACATGGAGTCTCATGCATACATTGGCTGCGGTCGTAGAGTTTATAAAATGATTTGTGAAGCCTGAGGGCGGCCGGGGGGCCTTATAAAATGATTGTGAAGCTCCGAGGGCGGTCAAGGGCAGTCATGAGGACTCCATTATTGATGAGAATGCCGGTGGGCAAATGGTACCACATGCATACTGACATTGCATACATTCCCATTAGTGCATGAACATTGTTGATTGATGGTTGGTGTGTTTGAGTATGCTGTAAACTATGATTATATATCGCTTATTATCACTTTTATTATATAGTTCGAGACTCACCCTTTCCGTTGTTATTTACCACAGGTAGTCAGGAGTGAGGGCTTTCTACCTTCACTACTCCCGAGTCGGTCTGCTCTGATACGTAGCACCTAGGGGTTGGGGTTTAGACTGTTATTGCTTGTTTTGCTCCATGTTGAGCCTTATATGTATTTGTTTTGAGATTGCTGAGTATTACTTTGAGATGTAGTTTGTTTCCGCTGCTTGACCTGAGATTTTACCCCACGTGTTGTATGGTGTTATGTATCATGCATGTTTCAACCGATGTTGAGTTTTTGAGAGAGGAGCGTAACACTCCATTAGTGAAAATGATTTATGTTATACTATTAGTGTGCTGAATGACTATGGCTAAATTGTGGTTCGCCACTAAGGTCAGAATTTCTTTCGCTGGTGTATTTACAAGGGCATCACTGAGAGCCTTGCAAAGGAGGTCAATACCTGTTGCAAGTAGTATCAGTTACCTGAGTAATCCCATAGTCAACCAGTTCACTATTTTATAACACACTAAACTAGAAGATGATCAGAAAAGATTTTTGTATACTCTGATTTTTGATTTAAATTACCGGGTAGAAATGGGGTGTTACATCGGCCACTTCACCTCGGTACACATACCCCTCACCTCGGTAGCAACAAGTCGACACATTACACCTCGGCTTACACTTCCTTACCCTTCGTCTCCTATACATCATCACTTACGCTCCGTGACCTATATTCGACACTTACGCATTGGCACATATACGCCTCACTTCGGCAAGTACAATTCGGTACCTATACTTAGTCCAACACACCCTTATACTCCTACGTACGCTCCTTCGACTCATGTATATGTCGACACACATATCTCTCGACACTTACATACTTCGACGCACACATCTCTCGACACTTACATACTTCGACACACACATCTCTCGACACTTACATACTTCGACACACACATCTCTCGACACTTACATACTTCGACACACAATGAGCTTTGATACACTTGTAGATAGGCATCTACACCTCGACCATTAGGTCTCTCTACACGCCTAGTCTACCTCTTCCTTCCCTTCTCTAGTTCTCACGCTATGATCATACTTAGGCCAACTACTAAACACTTTCCCTTCACAACTAGCCCAACACTCATTAAGGACTTCACGAAGGTTACAACACTCACACACTCACTTTGGGGCCCGAGAGTTTCTCGCCTCCCATTCCTCTCCGTTGTCTCTCATAGGATCTACTCAACATCAATACATCACAACTCCACTGGAGTGGAACTAAGACACAACTTCAAACACATCAAACACACAAAACATACAAGGCAGCTCAAAATCATTCCTAGAGTCTACTCACACATAACACACATCATATAATCTATTATAGATGAAAGAGAGAGCCCCCTAACCTCAAAAGATTGAAGAAGTAGCACTCTCTCCACCAAGCCTTCCCGATCCACCAAGAATCACCAACATTTCAGCTCCTCCTCCTTGGCATTGAGCTCTTCCACGCCAAGCTTCCTCTTCCTCTCTCTAAAGCCATCTCACCTACCACTTCTCTCTTACTTTCCCTTTGCCTTTTCTTAGATTTTGGTGGTAATGGACTCTCCACCATCGATCACTACACCTTAAGCATGAATATGGGCTTAATTCATGGATCATGGGCCTAACTCTCATGGGTCTCTAATCACACTCCCTCCATTACTTGCACTACTCCCTCCTTTAATTAAATTACCACTCCTTTTACTAACCACCACTCCTCATTTAAATCAAATACCTCCTAAATATCCTAAAACTCCAATTAATCCTTTGACTTAACCAAATGTTGTAAGCCTTAAAGAACCCACTAAATAAATAATTGAATTATATTTGGGGCGTTACAAGTATGGCCCAATAAAACGAGGGGACAACTTCTTAGACTTCAATGCTCTACTAACACCAAGCCACAAGGGTGACTCGAAGAACACATGATCACGCAGGCTTGAAATTCCAAATCTTTCCTCCTCTTATCATGATAACTCTTTTGCCTACTCTGTGAAGCCTTCATCTTCTCTCGAATCAGCTTCACTTTCTTAGTGGTCTCTCGAACGATCTCGGGTCCGAGCACCACACTTTCCCCAGACTCATACCAACACAACGGAGTCCTACATCTCCGACCATACAACTCCTCAAAGGGTGCCATCCCAATACTAGAATGATAGCTATTATTATAGGTGAACTCAATTAAAGGAAGATAAGAATCCCACGCACCACCATGCTCAAGAACACAAGCCCTCAACAAATCTTCTAACGATCAGATGATCCTCTCTGGATGACCATCGATGCTCCGAGGATGATACGCCGAGCTCAAACGCAGCTTAGAACCCAACGCCTCTTGTAAACTCTTCCAAAATTCTGATGTAAACCTAGGATCCCTATCTGAAAAATTGCTCGAAGGAACTCCATGAAGCTTCACAATCTCTCGAATGTAAATCTCTGCCAACCTAGGCACCGGATACGTGATGTTAATAGGAACAAAGTGAGACGACTTTGTTAGCCTATCGACAATCACCCAAATTGCATTATACCCCTTCGTTGTACTCGGCAATCCAGTCACAAAATCCATAGAAATACTATCCCACTTCCACTCCGGAATCTGCAACGGCTGCATCAGCCCTGCCGGCTTCTGATGCTCCACATTTGACTTCTGACAAGTCAAACAGGCATACACAAACCGAGCTACATCTCTCTTCATCCCCTGCCACCAAAATAACCTCTTCAAATCTTGATACATCTTTGTAGCTCCTGGATGGATACTCAATCTACTCATATGACATTCTTCCAGAATTGCTTTCTTAATCTCTTCTTCATCAGGAATACAAATCCGACTTCGATACCTCAATAAACTCTGAGCATCCAATTCAAAATCCTTGTTTTCAGCTCGGCCAATTCCAACAACTAAATCAACAAGCTTAACATCTAACCTCTGCGCTTCCCTAATGCTAATCAAGAACTCATTAGTGATTTTCAGCATCCCCAACCTAACACTCCGAGGTGTTACTTCACAAACTAAGCTCAAATCTCTGAACTGCTCAATTAATTCTAGCTCCTTAACCATCATTGCTGACACATGCAAAGACTTCCGACTCAAAGCATCGACTACAACATTAGCCTTTCCTGGATGATAATTCAGATCGAAGTCATAGTCCTTCAACAGCTCCAACCACCTCTTCTGCCTCATGTTCAGCTCCTTCTGATCAAACAAATATTGCAAACCCTTATGGTCACTAAACACTTCAAATCTAGAGCCATAAAGATAATGCCTCCAAATCTTCAGCGCAAACACCACGACAGCAAGCTCCAAATCATGAGTAGGGTAGTTCTTCTCATGAGTCCTCAGCTGTCTTGAAGCATAAGCAAATACCTTACCATTTTGCATAAGTACACAGCCTAAACCCATCTTAGACGCATCACAATATACCACAAAAGGTTCACTTGGATTAGGCAACGTCAAGATAGGAGATGTCGTCAACCTCTTCTTCAACTCACTGAAACTCTCTTCGCAACGAGCATCCCAAACAAACGCCTTACCCTTGCAAGTCAACTGAGTCAACGGTAGCGCAAACTTGGAAAAACCTTCAATGAATCTTCTGTAATAACCGGCCAACCCCAGAAAACTCCTTATCTCAGTGACCGACTTGGGCGCCTCCCACTGCAACACAGCCTCAATCTTAGAAGGATCCACTGCAATACCCTTACCGGTAATTACATGACCTAGGAAATTCACCTCTCTCGACAAGAATTCACACTTAGATAGCTTCGCATACAACTTCCTCTCCCTTAAGACCTCCAACACTAATCTCAAGTTCTCGGCATGCTCTTCTTCCGACTTGGAGTAAACCAGAATATCATCAATGAACACTACAACAAACCGATCTAGATACTCATGAAAAATACGATTCATATACTCCATGAATACCCCTGGAGCATTCGTAACACCAAATGGCATCACTGAATACTCGTAGTGTCCATACCGAGTTCTAAACGCCATCTTAGGAATATCTTCATCCTTCACCTTGATTTGATGGTAACCCGACCTCAGATCAATCTTAGAAAATACTTGCGCACCCACCAATTGGTCCATCAAATCATCAATCCTTGGGAGCGGATACTTGTTCTTAATTGTCACTTTATTCAACTGCCGATAATCCACACAGAGCCTCATGCTCCCATCCTTCTTCTTCACTAGCAACACAGGAGCTCCCCAAGGCGACACACATGGCCTTACAAACTTCTTCTCCAGCAAATCTTCAAGCTGCTTCTTCAACTCGGACAACTCGGATGCAGACATCTTATAAGGTGCCATAGACACCGGCCTAGTACCAGGTACCAAATCAATAGCAAACTCAACCTCTCTCTCAGGTGGCACATCCGGAATCTTGTCAGGAAATACCTCAGGAAACTCTCGCACCACCGGCACTTCATCAATCTTAGCTTGATTCTCTGCAGACAATGACGCCCTCAAAGCAAACAGCATAGCTCCTTCCTTCATCACTTTGCAAATGACCCGGCAGCAACAAAACAGACTCTTCCACCTCGGAAGAAGGGAAACTTACAGACCTACTAAAGCAATTGATATGAACATGGTTATCCACTAACCAGTCCATACCAAGGATGACATCCATCCCATCCAAAGGCAGACAAATCAAATCAACAATGAAATCTCTGCCGAAGACCGACAGAGGGCACTTCGCACACACGAGAGAGGTAGTCACCGAACCCTTAGCTGGAGCATCGATAACCATCTCCCTCATCAAAGAAGACAAGGCTAAATCCAATTTCTTAACACACATAGCATAAATGAATGAATGCGTGGCACCGGTATCAACAATTGTAACCAAAGGAATACCATTAATAAAACACGTACCTCTGATCTCATTAACCACCTCGGATCCAGCGAGAGCATACACCTTTCCAACACCCTTCTCCTTCTTTGGCTTAGTACACTTGGTGCTAATGTGACCCACCTCGCCACAGTTGAAGCAAACTATGCCCTTGAGCCCACAGTCAGCAGCCATGTGACCCTCCTTGCCACACCGGAAACACTTCCTTTCACCGGCCTTGCACTCCCATGCTTTGTGACCAGGCATCCCACACTTGAAACATACTACGCTAGCAGGAGCATCTCCCCCACTAGGCCTCTTTCCCGGACCAGCTTTCCCCTTGCCCTTACCACCAGACACCTCATAGGGCTTCCCACGATACTGAGAACACCGCTTCTCTTTCCCAATCTTATAAGCAGCATTGCTATCTTCCTCAGAGATTCTGCAACAGTCGACCAACTCGGAGAACACTCTAATTCTTTGGTATCCAATTGCCTTCTTGACGCCAGGCCTCAACCCATTTTCAAACTTGATACACTTGGAGAACCTCGCAGTAGCTCGATTAGCAGTGAGAGGTAGAACTTGACCAACTCTGCAAACTTCACGCGCATACTCGAGATCACTGAGCTTGCTCCCGCCTTGACTCTAGAAATTCCATCTCTTTCTTACCCCCTCACATCTTGGGGTAGTACTTCCTCATAAATTCCTCTTGAAGATATCCCACGTGATCTCTTCATCAGCTGTCTCCAACCTCCTGAAGAACCTCAAGCCACCAATCGTCGGCTCCTCGGCCAACATGTGAGTACCATACCTCACCTTCTGAGCTGTCGTGCAATCCATGACACGAAAAATCCTCTCTATCTCCTTCAGCCATGCAAGAGCCCCATCGGGGTCATACCTCCCCTTGAAAGTAGGAGGGTTCTCCCTCTGGAAAGTAGCTAGCCTACGAGCTCCAGCATCCTCGGCAGCATCCAACGCAGCAGCTATGGCGGCGTCATTCCTCCCAGCTCTTCCCGCCATCTCACTAAACATTTAAACAAGATTGGTTCAGAACGAGCCACAAGACTCGAGGATTTGGAAACTCAAGACTCAACAACTTGGTCAGACAGATCGAACTTTTGCTCTGATACCACTAATGTAACACCCCCTTCTAATAAACTACCATTTAATGAATAAAATCAGAGTTTTCAAAAATCACTCACAAGAGAGTGCTACATTTACTTCATGGAAAATCAAACAAACATTAATGGCGCAAATCAACAGTTAACACTAAGATATATATCACCTCGGCCAAAGGAACGAGTCCACAAAATCACATGTTTTGGTTACATCAACATGTATCTAATCATCATCGCAGCAGAATGCAACATATTTAAAATACATCACTGAGTTTATAGTTTAAAATCAACTACTAGTCTACTCGGCCCCCTAGTGCTACATATCAGAGCAAAACGCCATACAAGACTGAGTAAGGAAGAACCTTCACTTGGGCACACCTGCAAGTTGCCGACATAAGAAGCAACATAAAGGCAGAAGGGTGAGTCTCTAAACATATATAATAGGATATATGACAGACATCATGTTAGAGAAAACACCTAGACTTACTTGGTTCACATAACAATTATAACTTCATCAAGTTATAACACCTCAACTTATAAACAACAATAACACTTCACCAATTGCATGAGTATATGCATGAATGCAACCCCAACACCAAGGGTATAATGCATGTGGTGCCATCATCGTCGCTATTTAGCCACTCGGGCATCATCGTCGCTAATGATATGAAGACCGAAGTCTACCATATCGAGGCCGAAGCCTATCATTGTCGCTTTAATGCATATGTGGTATGTGACTCCATGAATAATGCATCAACCACAAACAATCATATTATGTATGAATTGACATCGTCACTACATCGTCGCTACATCATCATTACATCGTCGCTTACACCGACGTCTATTTCACCTAGACATCATTCAATAACGCTATGGCTAACCTCACTACCCCTGTCAACAGCCCTATGGCCGACGTCCACAACGTCACCTAGGGACCAAACTGGCTACACCATTCAGCCACTTAAACGTAATCGCACCAAACAAAGACTCACGCCATGCGCCGCTGGCAGTAACTCCACGCTACTTTGGCGCCAAACCGCACCTCGACACACTCACCTTGCACCTCGGTACACCTCACACAAGACTTCGCAGACACTATAATGGACCTCGATTTACTACACATCGGCACATTACGCTGATACTCCCTACCATTCAACACCTACACTTCGGTTTACCTACACTACACCTCTGCAGAATATGCACTATACTTCAACCATCGCGACTCCAAAGAACTACACTTATGTATATATGTATCCACTAAACTTCGCAACCACACTTCTGGCTTACCTACACTACACCTCGGCAACTACAAGTCGACACCTACGCTTCAACTCACACACCTTAAGACTTCGCCACCTATACTTCATCGCACACTCGTCCCTATACTTCATCACCTCGCTAAATACTTACGCTCGCAACACACTTATACGTCGACTTCCATATGTTTCATCACACCTATGGTTAGTAATTACACATCGGCTCATATGTCACCCCTATACGCCTAACCTTTCTCTTCCCTCTTCCCTTTGATTCTCACACTATGATCAAACTTAAACACAACTACTACACGCGTATTCCTTCAAAACTATTCCAACACACATCAAGATACTCAAACGAAGGTACCAACAACACCTGATAACTCCTTTTGGGATCGAGGTTCCTCGCCCCATTTCTCTCCCAGGTCTCTCATATGACCAACTCACCACACACATCACAAATTCACCAAAGTGAAGCAATACAACATCAAACACACACCAAGCAACATAAACAGCTCAAAAATCATTCTAGAAGCTAACTCACACATGACACTCATCATATATACACTATTATAGTTGAAAGAGAGCCCCCTTACCTCAATATATTGAAGAAGTAGTACTCTCTCCACTAAGACTTCACGATCTATCAACAATCCACTCCTCTTCCTTGAATTTAAGCTTTCTCACCAAGATTCCTCTTCTTCTCTCTGCTCTTCTCGCACCTTTTCTCTCTCTCTCTCTCTCTCTTGCTTTACTCTTTGACTCTGTCTTTGATATTTGTTGCAAATGAATGTCTCCCTTCGACAACATCACTTAAAGCATGCATATGGACTTCAATGGATCATGGCCTCTAATGGATCAGCGGGCCTCTACTCTCACCTTCTCTATTACTTTAAACACCTAAATGAAATAAAACTTCTAAATTAATTACTTGACTTAATGATACAATGCATGTGGTATCGACTCCGCTTAATGATACCGCTCTCCTCGCTTAATGGTATGCATGTAGTATCGCCTCCTGGCTTAATGGTATACATCAACCACAAAACAATCACATCATGTATGACTTTTGACATCACACCCTTTGGATTTACCCCTATCATTAAATCCCACCGTCGCTACACCGCTGTCTATTTCACCTAGACATCATCAATAGCTCTATGGCTAACATCAAACTCATCAATCATCAGCGCTATGGCTAACATCAACACATCGGTCACCAGCTCTATGGCTAACATCAACACCTCAATCAATAGCTCTACGGTTAACGCTAACCTCACCTGCACACATAGGGACCCAAACGCCAATCGCATGACCAAACATCACATAAGCGACCAAACGCCACCTAAGTGACCAAACCGGCCTACCATTCATCAACTTAGACGCACTTTCAAGGCCGTATTCCAAAATCGCACTGTGAGTAACCCGCACAATACGTAACTGAAGTACACTG